>CM076569.1:265220556-265706475 GCA_034641835.2 Pinus albicaulis | reverse complement strand
CAGCATAGTTGTGAGAGTCCCACCTTCTTGGGTTAGATAGATGCATACGTAGCTATTATTTTTCTGTTATTTAAGCATTTTATTCTATTCTCTGTAGGTTTATTTTCAGCTACGTCGCACACTTTTTTCTTGCTCTCAAACAACGGAAAGGGTTTAAAAATTAAAATTAACGCACGCCACACACTGACCCTAAGTGAAGAAGCGCCTGGTTTACACCGCCTGGCAAAGACTCTAAAATCAATTATCACTGCACCTTTTCTGCCCTTGACCTTCTTGATTTTGTCCCTTTCTGCCCTTGTCGGTTTCCTTCTTCCTGTCATCATTGCGCCCCCAAGGCGCCTTTCCCGGAGACTTCTTGGCCTTCATCCTCAGTTTCCGGTTGATCGACCTGCTCCGCACCGTCGTCGTCGAGCCAGTCCACCTTCGAGTCCGCACTCCGACTCCTCTCTGATTCATCGGGTCCCCCTTCTCCTTCCGGTTCTCCCCCTCCGACTCCTTTTACCTTCACCATGTCCGGATCAGGGCCTAATGCTAGCGGTTCTCCCGGCCCCAATGCCGGCCCTACTTCTAGCGGAACCATCACAACCACTACTCCGACCACCCCTGTGCTGCCGTACATTGCAGGCCTCAGCCTCCCCGATTTCCGTCAGTTGATTAATGATCCCATTCACCACAATGCTACCTGGCCCACTATGCCCACCAAGCTACCCTCTGATATCCCTAAGTTCGAGGGCCTTACTGGAGAAGATCCAACCAATCACGTCCGATCTTTCCACATGTGGTGTTCCTCCAATTCCATTACCGATGACTCCATCCATCTTCGTTTGTTCCAACGCACGCTTACCGGCGAAGCTTCTAAATGGTATGTCGAACAGGCCACTTCCTCCCATACCACGTTCGAGACTCTTGCCCAAGCCTTCTTGTCGTACTTCAAGCTCCCTCTCCGATACGACACTGGTACGGAGCTCTTGACTTCATTTAAGCAATCCTCTTCCACACGCCTTTCTGCCCATGTTCAGGAATGGCGACGAAGATGGAGCTTATGTCGAGCCCCTCCCTTTGAAGATCGGGTTTACATGGACTGGTTCCTTCGCACCCTCCCGTCTCCCATCGGCAAAGATGTCGCCTCTCACTTTCCTCAATCTGAAGAAGCCGCCCTCAAAATAGCTTTAAAATATGACCTGATCTACGCTCAATCTGGTTATGTTTATACCGTTCTCCCTGACATCCCCAGGCCCGGTGGCGCTAACGCCCCGGGGGCATCTCATTCCACCGACGGTATTGTTGGATCTCTTTCCCACCCATCTGCTCACCCCCCTATGAGCCATGGTCTCCCTCAGGGAGGGGCCAACACCTCAAGCACTCTTCCCCCTCCCGGCAACATGTATCCAGGATACGGCATGCCTCCTCCTTTTGCCCAACCTCCTGCTTACCTCAATGTCGCCCAACACAACCCTTACTTTTATCCACAGCCTGGTGCGCCAGCTCCTCCAGCATATGCGCTTCCGCCTCCCTTGCCTCCTCACAACCTGCAACAGCACTTACAACCCCCTCCCGGGCAAGTATTTGCACAGCAGGGTGCGATTAATCCCCCTTCTTCTCAAAGAAGGCGGAGAGGCAACCAGAACCCATCTGCCCCCGGTAACCGAGGACCCAATTCTGGTATGGACCCTAACACTAGCAAACAGCCTCAGGGCATTCCGCCCAGGACGGACAGGCCGCTTCGCACAAACAAGCCCTGTTCGTGTTGCGGTGTTTACGGTCACTCCACTCACGATTGTCCTCTCTTACCCCAGATGCGACATATGTGGGAGTCTCAAGCCACATTGCGCGGACAACACGCCTCCCCTCATGCTCCTCCTAATGTGGCCACTACCCAGCCAGCTGTGTTCACTGATCCTGTCCCTCACCAGGGATTCGTGGCTACCCAACCCCCCGACAGCCATGTAGCCACTTCCCCGTCCATTTCTGGTTCCTCTGATTACCAGATCCTTATGATGCGCTCCGATCCTTCCCCTTCCGTCGATCCTGCTGACAACCAAATGATTGTTTTTGACGCCACCCAATCGGACCATCCCCCTCTTCCTCCTTCCGTTGCTTTCCAACTCCCTGTCAAAATCCGGAATGCCACAGTATCCCGGTGTATAATTGATGAGGGGGCATCCACCTGTGTGATGTCCGCTTCGGTTTGGAAGCAACTCGGATCCCCTGAGCTGGCCCCTTCCACGATCACCCTTCGAGCGTGGGACGGTCATGCCTCCCAGCCTATTGGCCTGTTTCGTAATTGTCCCATCACCCTCGCCGGTAAGACTGTTTGCGTTGATGTCGAAGTCATTGACGCCCCTCTAGACTACAACATTCTATTGGGGCGAAGCTACACCTATGCCATGTCTGCTGTCCCATCCGCGGTCTTCCGCAAGATGTCTTTTTTACATAATGGGAAGATAGTCACCATTGACCAGCTATCTTATCATGAGCCGCCGTCTCAGACCTCCCCCGAGACGACCATCTCTTCCGTAGCCAACAAGCAAACCGTCGATTCCTTGACCAGTGTCTCCCCCGGCGTCTATAAAGATTCCACCCTGCTTGGTACTTTTCCTCGCCTTCCCCCCCCTCCTGTTACCGATCCCAGCTTGTCGAATGTTTGCATGATCTGATCGTCTCGGGCCACAAATGGCGACCCGATAGCTGCTCCTCATCCCTGGCCCTCCCAATCTCCCCCCATATTTGGTATCAATGTATCCCTGAACCTCTTATCCTCCGCCAGAAGCTCAGTTCCCACATCATATCGGCATCTCGGAGGCCGTACCTCCACAGTCATTACCTGCTTCGGGCCAGATCCTTCTTGGCTCCCCCTCCTGGAGTATCTTCTGTCCCCGTCATGGCCACCCTCTCTCTCCCTAACTTGACCTTGGGCATTCCGGTCTGGTACCTTGACCCCCCAGCCGCCACCCCCCCGGTCTCCCCAAACCTTATATGGCTTTGACACCGGTTCAACCGATCCCCCTCGCTTCCTCCATAGCCACTGTGCCCCCAGCACCTCCACCGGACCCTTCTCCTGTTGTGCCGGCTCCCGAGAAGACAGGCAAAGCCCGCAGGGGGGCAACCCATAACGATCCACCCCCCCCGACATCCCGTAACCCCCCATGACCACCAAAGCCCGCCATTCGATGCGCTTTGTGTGATGTCGTCGGTCACGCCACTCACATGTGTCCTGAATTGCCCCACCTAAAACTTCTGGTCAACGAAACATTCCCCGACTCTGATCTCCCAGAATTCCATGTCACTATCCCCGACTCCCTCCCAAAACTCAAACACTTGCGCACAAACCACCCTTGTGCCTTGTGCGATTTTCACGGCCATTACACCCACCTCTGTCCCCGCCTTGACGAGTACCGCTCCTCCTTGGACTTGTACCGCCAATTCAAGGGCGCTTCAATCGGACCAAAGGACATTCACATTCCGCCTCCCACTTTTAAGCCAACGGAGCCCTCAGTCACCATTTTGTACCTGTCATCATCCTTGAGACCTACTTCACCAGCCACTCAACCTACCGATCCCCTCAGCTTCTCAGCCGACCTTGGATCTGTTGACATCGCCCATATGCGCCCTTCTCCTCATGATGAACCGTCCCCCACCACTACTCCCTCGGGTGTCCCACCTGCCTCCAATCTTCCCATCTTCCAATCTGATGAAGACATCATGGAAGCCATGACCAACCCCGACTTTCCCTGGGATGATATGCACCATCGCCCATATTTCCTCCCACAGCAGTCCCACGACCAATACGCTGTGGAAACCAAAGACTTCATCCCCCATGTAGTTGATTGGTTTAAAAACCCCATTCCTGCACCTGATGCTTTCGAAGAAGGAAACATGGCCAATATCTCGTCTACCATCAAAGTTAACATTTCAACCACACCAGGAATCGAAGAATACATCACATTGGGTGCCCAATGCACCCCGGAAGAAATTGAAACTTACACCAAGCTTTTCAAAGAATTCCGCGATATCTTCGCCGGGTCCTATTCTGAAATGCCCGGACTCGATCCTGCCATTGTCGAGCATCATATCGACACCTGGCCTGACGCCAAACCAGTCCGCCAAAAGATGAGACCCATTCATCCTTCCCGACGTGACGCTATTAAAGCCGAAATCGATAAGCTCAAGTAGGCTGGTTTCATTTACCCCATCGAATACACCACTTGGGTTTCTAACCCCGTTCCTGTTCTCAAGAAACAAGGCACCATTCGTGTCTGCACAGACTTTCGCGACCTGAACAAAGCTTGTCCCAAAGACAACTTCCCCACACCGTTCATCGACCAAATCATTGACGAGTGTGCGGGGCATGAGATCCTATCCTTTATGGATGGTTTCTCCGGATACAACCAAATTACTATCCGTCCTGCTGATCAACTAAAAACCGCGTTCATTAGTCCGTGGGGAACTTTCGCTTACCGGGTCATGCCTTTCGGCCTAAAAAACGCCGGCGCCACCTTTCAACGGGCCATGTCTTATTGCTTCGATGACTTAGCTCATATTATCCTTGCCTACTTAGATGACCTCACGGCACGTTCTAAGCATCGGGCGCAACACATACACGATTTGCGCACCATTTTTCTCTGATGTCGCAAGTATAATATCCGACTTAACCCATTGAAATGCGTCTTTTGCGTTCCTGCCGGCCGCCTCATAGGCTTCATCGTGTCTAAGGACGGTATCACTCTTGACCCTTTGAAATTTCAAGCCATTCTTGAACTCCCCATTCCGCGTACCCTCCGCCAGCTCCAAAGCCTCCAAGGCAAAGCTAATTTCCTTCGTCGGTTCGTCCCTGACTACGCCACCACTGCGCACGGGTTCCTTAGACTCCTACGCTCCCATATCCCCTTTGTTTGGGATACCCATGCTCACGAGTCTTTCGATGCCCTCAAGCAGGCTCTCACATCTGCTCCCTTAATTCGCCCTCCCGACTTTAATCGGGACTTCATCCTATATATCTCCGCGTCCACCTATTCGGTCGCTGGAGTCCTTATCCAAGAGGATGACCATGGCATCGAGCATGTGATCTACTATGTCAGTAAGAACCTTGTGGGACCCCCTGTCTCATATTCCTATGACGAGAAATTAGCGTTGGCTATCGTGTTCTCAGTCCAAAAACTTCGTCATTATATCCTTCTGCGCTCCACCAAGGTTGTGACAAATTCCAACCCCATGGCCTTCCTATTGAGTCGTCGTATACTTACTGGGAAGTACGCCCGTTGGGTCGTTATCCTTCAGGAATTCGACCTTGAATTTGTCACCCCAAAAAGTAAGAAAGGCTTAGCCCTCGCTGAGCTTATTTCTGAATTACCTACCGGATCGCAAGACCCTCCCGTTAATGATGATTTCCCTGATGAACACCTGTTTGCCATTACTTCCGATGACCCGTGGTATGGCGATATTCTTACTTATCTGCGAACCCAAAAGTTCGCCCTCCACCTTGACCGTGAGGCTCGTCGACGTATCCGACACCAAGCCCCCCGATACCTTCTTATTGGTGACGACCTCTATCGTCGCGGGGTTGATACGGTCCTTCGCCGTTGCCTCACACACGCTGAAGCTGAGCAGGTCCTTAATGCCTGCCATAGCGGCGCTTGCGGTGGCCACCTCTCCGGTCTTGCTACCGCCCAAAAAATAATGCGCGCCGGGTATTTTTGGCCTTCCCTCTTCAGTGATTGCATTGAGGCAGTCAAACACTGTCCCAACTGCCAACATTTCGCCCCAAAGGCGAGAGCTCCACCAACTCCCCTCCATCCGGTCGTTTCCACTGGTCCCTTTTGTAAATGGGCCATCGACTTTATGGAGTGTCGCCCGCCATCCTCCAGTAGCCACAAGTATATCATCGTGGCGGTCGACTATTTCACCAAATGGGCCGAGGCCATGCCAACGTTCAACAACACGGCAGCTACCGCGGCCCTCTTTTTCTTTAACCATGTTATAGCTCACTTCGGGGTTCCCAAGCAACTGGTCTCTGATCACGGCAGACATTTTGAAGATGAGATATGGCGTGAGCTATCCTCACTGTTGGGTTTTGAGCACCAATATTCCTCCTCCTATTACCCCCAAGGTAATGGCCAAGTTGAAGCAGTCAACAAAACCCTCAAGACTATGCTTCAACGAACAGTGAATAAGCACAAAACCAACTGGCATCTCCTGCTCTTTCCTGCCTTATGGGCCTATCGAACCTCTGTCAAAACCGCCACCGGGTTCACCCCTTTCCACCTCGTCTTTGGAGAAGAGGCAGTTTTACCGATCGAGTGTGAAATTCCTTCTCTGCAACTATCCGTTGAACTTCTCCCTGACACCCAACCGCTAGAACAACGACTTATCATGCTTGAGCGTGCCTCCGAAGACCGCCGTATTTCCTTACAAACCATGGAAGCGGCCAAAAAACGCACCAAAGCTCAGTATGACCGAAAAGTCCAGCCTCGCACTTTTCACGAAGGCGACCTTGTTCTAGTCTATGACCAGGCCCATGATGTCCTGGGTCATGGGAAGTTTGACTCATTATGGCTCGGCCCTTACATCATTAGTAAGGATCTTGGAAAGGGAGCATACCTCTTAGAGGATTTTGAAGGCCATCCCCTTCCTAACCCTCACAATGCACTCTATCTTAAGAAATATTACCCTTAGCATTTCCCCTCGGAAATGCATGTTTTATTTTTCTTTTAGATAGCCAGCATCTGTTGTTTCATTTTTTCTACTGCACCAGGACCCATCTTCGTCCAACATGCAGTTATCTCACCTCCATTCAAAATCGAATTTCCTCACCTACAACACCTGTACTGGGGGCACCATACCGCCCCCTTACTCGTCCATGTTCGTGTCGACTTTCGTCATGAGTGCCCACCTTGTACTCATGCTTCCATGACCCCCCCTTGGGGCGTTTACTGTGTGGCAGCACTGTAAAGTCGCCCTTGTTTAGAGCATCCAAGTCGAGTCATCATTGCATTCATGGAGTCTATCCTGCGTTCTTTTACACCCCATTATAGCCCTCCATTCTTCATTGCTTGGTCCCTCTCTTGTGTCGCACATTATGACCTTCAGCCCCACTGTCCCTTGTCCCTTCCGATATTGTGTCAGTCGCTGCCATGTCATTCACGCCCTTTATGCTCTAACAAGGGAAGTCGTCCATTCGCCACTCCATCCTTCTCATTTCCACTATCATCATTAGTGTCAGTTTGTCCGTCGCTCTATTGTTCTTCTCTCGTGCCTTAGTTGAGGATCTCTCATTACCTCACCTACGGCGGACCTCCTTCTGTCGACATCAGCACATTTATTCCAGAAGCAAGGTCTAGAGGGCGGTGTACTTTGGTTCCAGCTTCCACTTTTGTTCGGTGCCTCGGATCAGGCAGGGGGATCCCTTACTTCCCTTTGACTTGATTGCTTCTCCAGCTCCTTTCAGCATGATCGAGATTCGTATACTGGACAGTCCAGTGACCCAGCAGTAGCTCTTGATGATTTCCGGGCGTGTGTGAGATGTCTCAGCCCTCATGAGGGGGTGGCCCTGCAGGTAGCCCCCCACATGCCCGGATGACCTCTTCATTGCAGCCTTTGATGCCACTCCAGATTTTGATGATGTTGGCCTTAGCCACTTGCAGCACCTCTATGATTTGCATGTATCCGTCGGATTTTGTGAGCCCTTCCCCATTTACAGGGGGCATTTGGGTTGTCTTTATCTCATGTACTCAGATATTATTGTACTAGTCCTGGCTGTTATCCCAGGCACAGCATGTATGTGAGACTCTTCATTGTATTTTTATCTGGCCCTTGATTATGCCAGCTGTACTCTATGGTTCGGTCCCTTGTTTATTGGACACACTATTCTTTTGTACTTTGTCACGGCGGGCATAGGTATGCCTCCCCCGCCGCCTTCAGCACAGGTACCCTCTCATAAAAAGAGACTTGTTGCACCTGCGAGTCTCGTCTCCTCAGGGTCTAGTCCTTCAGCACACTATCTACCTCACATTTCTCTCTCTGACATCCCTTTTTGTTGTCTAGTGATTGTATTCTTACAACGTACTTCGGTCATACGATTTTCTCCTGACACTCGCACGCTGGGGGGCAATCTATTACACCATTTTTTGGTCATCTAACCTTTCATCATTAGATGGACCCAAGTACACCATGTAAGACCAGTTTTACCCCAAGTAAAACTGCTTTCACTATGTTAATTAGGAGACCCCCAAAGGAATAATTAATTAAATATATAAGCATGTACATTCTTCAGCTAATACATATTCTAGTTTTGAGGAGTTACCTCCTGGTTTGACATGGTTGATCATCATTTAGGTTGACAGAATCACAGTTTTCTCTTAAGTTTAAAGCTTTCAAAATTTGACATTTATATACATCTTGGGTGGCCAACTCATTGAGAGGGACAAAAATTTTTATTTTGACAATCTCACTTTCCAGACTGAAAGGAGATTGATTCTTTGAAAGGTTCAATTTTGTTTTGTTGGTCATTGTTTTATTGGCAGCATCAGCTTACTGATTCTCAGTATGTACATGATTTGAAACTGTTTTATCAAGAGCATTAGCTAAAATGCTAGTGTTGTTGGATTCTTGACTTGGTTTATCAGTGGGTTGGGTACTCTTAACCTTGGTTTTACCAGAATTTTCAGCTATTGTTTTGGTATTTTTAGCAGTTTCTTTAGGAGTCTTTTCAGGCCTTTTCTTGATAGTGACCTCAGAGGTTTTTGGTTTGGGAGTTTCTGGGTCCTTTTTTCTTCTGAGATCATATTGTTCTCGGACCTGCATGATGGCATTCTCAAATCCTAACCTATAGTCTTCATATTCTAACCCTTCCTCATCCCAATGTGAATATGAGGTCTAGTTGTCTTCTATGGAAAATGTGTGATCTTGGTTATCCACTTCCACCATGTTTATGGTAGTTCCCTCTGACTCTTCTATTATTCCCTCATCCTCATCAAGGAAATTCTCTTGGAATGGAAGTATGACTTGTTGGTCAGAGTCCCTTTGTCTATTTGGGGAAGTGTTTCTCGTAAAGTTTTGGTTCTGGTTTTGAGTCTGATTTCTATTCTGATTATTGACTTGGACAACCATTTTCTCCATCATTCTTTCTAGCCTATTTATGTTTTTTGCTAGATCATCAACTTTGTACTCAGATGTAGAAGCTGTGGTGTCTTCCCTATAGGTTACCTTCTTTTCGGCCCTCATCCTGGCTCTTTTTTCAATTAAGTTTGCTTCTACACTCACTGCTCATTTATGCATGTCTTCTAATGTGTCATAGTCTTTATCCCTTAGTTGTTAGGCCATATCAGCATCGAAACCTTCAGGATATTTCACTAAGGCCATGCCTTGGGGAGGTTTCATGTGAGGTGGAAGGGCATTGTAAACACTGTTAAACCTGGTGGAGTAAGCATGAACACTTTCTCCCTGATTTCTTTTAAGACTCTGATACTCTGCTAATATTTGGAGAGGGTTGCTTTTGACTTCCCATTTGTTTATGAAAGTTTGATGTAAAGAGAGAAGGTCATGGATGCTATTAGGATTTTAATCCCTTAAACCACTTTTTAACTTCTCCTACTAAACTTTGAGCGAAGATTCTCATCTTAATGGTTTCATCTTCTATTTCCATATAATCAAAAGCATCTTCCATCATATCTACATGGTGTTGAGTTGTGGTAGATTCCTTTCCTGTGAAATGAGGAATTTTACACTGATAGCCATTAGGTAAAGGAACCAGAGGCTGTGGCAACACTAGGGGAGCATACCATGTTGCCATGATAGTGTTTTGTGGAGGTAAAGGAGTGGCTTGAGCAGCAGGTATATGGGTAGCAGAACTGCTTGAACCAGCAACAAACTGTTGAGCAGATTTAGGATAAGAGAGACCCAAGTTATGAATGAAGTGAATGTCAGGAGGTGTTGATGGAGGGGTTTCTCTGTCCCTAATATGTTGACCACTATATGGTGGTGAACTTGAAGGCTCAAAGTATGTCTGATCTATGCCACTCAATGACTTAGTTCTTGGTAAATTACTTGGTAAATCTAAGTCAACTTGAGTATCTGATAGAGCTGCAAGGTTTTCAGGTGTTGAGTTAGCTCTACGAATGGGTCTGACAGTAGTTGGAGCCCTAGATGTGAAAGACTTCTGAAGAATGATTTCGGGGTTGTCAACTATTTCAGGAGGATTTGGATCAAGATAAGCTCTGGTATGGATTGTTCTTGAAGCCAGTATGTTAAGTCCTTAGATTCAAAAGGAGAAATCTAGCCAGGTATGACAGCGTTTAAGTGGCACACTTATCCTTAAACAAAGAAACTTAATCCTCAGAGTTACCTTCAGTATGGATGATGTTGCGATGAAACTAGTCTCCCAGTGGAGTCTTGTGAAAATAGAGATAATCAGCAGGCCTACTGATCACCAGTGAAGTCTTTTGGTCATTTAGGAATTGTGGAGTCTCCAGGTGGAGGGTTTAGAATGTTTCAAGAATATTTATTGTCCACCACAGTGATTAACTACCAAATCAAAGCAAATTGGTATTGCTCCCCAGTGGAGTCACCATTATGTTGTGGTTCCTGTGATTTAACAGATTTGGCAATACCAAATGACAAGACAACATCAAACCACTTTGAGATCTCGGGATCTAGCCCTCCTGGATCTAGAGAGGGATCTCTCTATAAGGTAAAGAGATGTATATCTTTAAAGGTCAATTTAAAGTGTTAGGCTAGTTATAAGGCACAAGGGTTGTTGTTTTGTTTTGTTTTGTTTGTTTGGTTGGGAAACATGAAAGAAGGGTTAAATTAATGTAAAGGAATGCATAGAGAAATATTTTAGGGCAATGGGGAGATAATTCAAAGACACGAGTCCATTGGACAATGGGGTCATAAAAGGGTTTACTTGCAATTCAAATATCCAAGGCTTTCAAAGGGCTAGTTATCTAAAACAAAGGATCTCTTAAGATGATAGTATGGGATGAAACAATAAGGAAATGAAGGAATGACAAGGAAAACCTTCCAATGTGACCACTTCGGAGTAAGTCTAGAGACAGGACATGCCTTATACCTCTATAATCCAAACTCCTTATGAAGCTAACTCCAAAGACAACAATCCAACAGTCTTCCTGACTACTTTCAGACAATAGAAAACATTCAAGGTCAAACACAGAGTGAAGTCTAAGATCAGAGAAAGACTTTTAACCTTCTCTGCTTTTGACATTCAACTCAAAGGGAACTTAGAAAGGCTAATTGTTGGATAGAGAACTTAGGGGACAGGAACAATCACTAAATCTCCCTACTCTCATTTTCTTTCAACTAAACCCAACAAGAACATCTAAGAAACAAACTCTAAATTCATACATCAGTAAGCATGGACAAGCCAACTTCTATATTGGTTAAATTATGTTGAATTTGTTCTAAGATACAGAATTAGCAGAAAACATAGAAGTAAGAAAATGCAATAAGCATTAGGGTACTTGTAGTAGTATATCCTAAGCTAATTTTACTATTTTCTTATCAGAGAAAATGAACATGATTTAAAACAGAGGGAAACAATGACGAAGAAAAAATAAATCACCAATGATTTAGATCAGGATTCGATGAACACACTTGTCATATTAGAAGAGAAAAACCAGTCACATACATTCTTTTCCAATAGCTTGATATCATCCAGAAATCATCTCCTAGCCTATTTACAATTACTACTCACAGAACTCTAACTCAATGAAACAACTTACAATCAGTGATTTTCAATAACCAACCAACCAACGTTTACAATGGATTTCTCATGAGTTCTTATAGGTGAAAGGGTGATAGTATTGGTAGATAGAACTTAAATGATTCATTAAAACAGATGGAGAGGTGTCTCTGAAGCCCATTCTGTTTTAATATCTTTACATTGACTTTTAGTACCCTTTAGATGAAATAGGGGACTTCGACAGATCAATATTAACTCCCTGGGTATGTTCCTTGAAGTACTTTCCTAGGTGTAGTACTATGTTTGTACTCTGAGACAAGAAATGATGAAGATTTGTCTTTCAGGTCTTCCATGCTTTGTAACTAATGCACTGACAGTTCTAAGATCTTTCTATCATAATAATAACTGTCATGGGCTCGATGTGGAATAGGAAATGCTATGGGAACTTGTCCTTCTTAAGAAAATAACATTTTGCTGATATGAAAACACTGATATAACTTTGATGTGTGCTTTAGGCTTCATTAAGCCTCCTTGATTATCTTATAGTATTCATCTGTGTCTTTACCCTTTTGAAAGATTGGATTACGAGTATTAAGTCTTCAACATTAAGCTTTAATCCTTTTAATCTCTCACTGATACACTTTGTCGCTTCTTATGACCTCTTTTTGTGAATATACAGGTTTTAGGGACACTGGAGGGTCTGAATCAGGTTAATAGCCGTGATTTTCAATAAAATATATTTAAACCCTCTCAGGGATGTCTTCCTCTGCTATCCTTGGCTCTATGATAGTCTATCTGCACTCTAAATCACCATGACTGTGACTGTGGAGACAGAATGCATTCACCACCTGTAAACCCTGCAAAAACACGATAAACACGTTATAAAATCCTAAGGGAGTGAGGATGGCTACTTCGAAGGCTCGTGGGAATGGTGACGCAGCGATGAAAAACGGTGGATGCAGTGAAAAAATGGGTGAAAATCATGTCGGAAGGCGAAAAACAAGTCTGATGAAGGTTGAGTGCAAGGTGAGTTATGGATTGTTGGATTAGATTAAACAATGGTGATCTACAGTTGAGATCCTTTGATGAAGTCGTTTTGAGGATGAATGAAGAAGTAAATGAACGGGGTCGAGGTTAAATGCGGGCCGTTCGATTAGAATAATCAACAACGGAGATCTGCAGATGGAGTCGTTTAAGAGGTTAGATGAATGAACAATGGGTGGAGGCGAGGTTAGATCAGGGCCGTAAGATCAAAACAAATCAACGGCTATGATTAAACCCAAAATCACATTGCGGAGGGTGGTAAGGCGGAAAACTGGAATGGTTTTCGCAAAATGTTTTGGTGGTATGTGGTTTCGCCAAAAAAAATGCGATACGATACATTGCTTGACACTTGTCCCTTTAAAAACCGTCGGTTTCAAAAAAAATTCGGGTGTTAACGCTTTGTCGCGAAAATTTTGCGATATGGAATGTCCACCATCGGATCATGATGTGTTGATCATACGATGTGGAATGAATGCGATAGCAGGTTAAATGCACGGGCTAAAGGAAGCGGGGTTTGAAGAGTGGAAGCAATGTGGACCGTCCGATCAAACTTGATCAACGACGGAGATTTAATCGAAGGTCGGGATTTATGTGAGGGACGAGCGATATGCGATTAAACGCTGACCGTCGGATTAGAGGGGAGATCAACGGTCCAGATCAAATCGGCGGGCACGGGTGATGGGCTCATGAGCGGAGTGCGATCGAATCTCAGCTGTCGGATCTGCAGGAATGGACGGTTGAGATTAGATCGGAAGATCGGAGGAGAGGGGCTCATCGCATCAGGGATTTCGGGAAAAGAACAAAGGGAATGAGTTTTTTGCGATTGCGATTAGGCCTTAGTGCTTGGTCGTAGGCGCGGGTTATATGGAGAACAAGGGCGAGGGCCGAAAAGGGCTTAAGGCCTTAATGTAAAAATGGAGATTTTTCAAGGATTTTGAAGGGTTTTTTGAAGAACTTGGAGATTCTGATAGATGGAAAGAGGGATTTTTTAACCAAATAACGGGCAATATCAGGTTTAAAAGGGGATTTATGAAGATTTAGAGGTAAAATGAGGATGTTTTTAGGGGTTCCATGAAGGAAACAAAGATGAAAAATGGGAGATTTTGTGAGAGTGAAATGGAGCAAATTGAGGCCTTTTTGAGAACAGCTTCTTTCACAAAACAGCAGGGCTTATCAATGGCAACAGCAGTGAAGATTATTTCAAAGGATAGAGGACATATGAAGGCTTCAAAAATGATAGATTTATAAAGTAATTGTTTCTCTTGAAGACTTGGAAACATATTTAGCCACATTTATGCTATGCCAAAAATTTATAGGTGGCTAACACTTGGTATCCAACAATGACCAAAGGCTCGACCAAAACTACGCTCAAGAACCTGCTATCCCAATCTGATATAATGGCTTGCAGGACCCCAAAATGTACCCACTCTCATTCAAAAAAGAGTCTGTCAGTGGTGTTCGTTGTGATACTCTTCTTGCAGGAAGTCAATATGACCATCTTATAAAATGTGTCGACAACCACAAATACACAGTCATTTCCATGCTTGGTAGAAAAAAGGTCAGACATATAGTCCATGGAGATGGATTCTCAAGGTCAGCTAGGAGTAGGCAAAGGAGTATACAAACCTTACTTCTTAATAGTTGACTTGGCAATGGCACAGAGAGTGCAAGCTCTGATGTATTTTCCAACATCCTGTCGGAGAATTGGCTAATAAAAATACTTATGTAGTACGACCACATTTTTTTCCACACCAAAGTGTCTTGCAACCCAACCGTAGTGCGCGTCCCAAATCAGCTTGGCACGCTCACTTGAAGGAACACAAAGGTGGCCGGGGTAGCATAATAATGCATCTTGTAGGTGGAATTCTAGAACTTGTTTTCCATCCACTAGTATCTAGTATGTGGTGGAAAACTATAGATCATTTTTTATATAGTTATGTCTATTCATAGGTATCGTGGCCACAAGAGTTGAGAACAATGGTCAATGTTGCAACTGATGGCCCACTGAGGCAATATGCAATATGATTGGTGTTTCCTTTCTTGTATTTGATATTCAAATGGAATTGTTGCAGATATGTGGACCACTTCTTATGGCGATCATTCTACAACTTCCCTTGGGTCTTTATAAACTATAGGGGTCGGTGATCTGTGTGGATGACCATCTCCTTCCTCAAAATGTAATATTTCCATTGTCAACAATCCTGAACGATAGAATACATCTCCTTATCATAGGTGGGGTATTTATGAATTGTGTCATAAAGTGTCACCAGATGCCCTTGTTGAGTGAGAACTGCACCAATAACATATTCAAAGGTGTTTGTCTCAATTTCAAATGGTTGTTACAGGTATGACAATGTGAGTATTGGTGCAAAGAAGAGGTGATGCTTCATCTCAACAAACACCTTATGTTGAGACTCGGACTGGAAAAAATTTCTTTCACTCTTACATTGGTAACTTGACTCAAATTCCAAGTGATATGGGAGAATCTTAACACGAACATCCAATAAAAATTGGGAAGGCCCAAAAAGCTGTGAAACTTTGTTAGAGTTTTCGGAGTTGACTAATCCCAAATGACTTGGATCTTAACTGGATCCACATGCACACCTTGCTCATCAATGATGTAATCCAAATATTGGATTTGTCTCATGCCGAAGGTGCATTTCTCCAAGTTGGCACATAATTTGTGTTAGGTCCCTATAAGAGTAGTGTATCCCCTTATTATTATTAGTATAGCTCCCTTATTGTTATTGTTGTACCCATGTAGTCCCCATATTGTTATTATTGTGCCCCATAGAAGCCCACTATTGTTATTGTTGTTCCCTTGCATTATTATTGTTCTGTCCACTCTGATTATATTGTGACCCCTTAGACTCCTATATATAGAAAGTGGGTTTTATCATTTGAATCATCCAAGAATTGTTCATTTATGTAATGTAAAGGAGGTTTACCCCTCGGAGAGGCTGATTTAAAAGTCGTCGATCTATATTTTCTTATATTTTGTGAGTTGGTTGCATAACATTGTGCTACCACAGGGTTTGAAGGACGTGTTGAATGTGTTGCAAGTGCTCTTCGCAACTCTTGCTGAAGATGAGGATGTCGTTCAGATATACAACCACACACGAGTTGGTAAAGGGTCACAAGATATCATTCGTCACCCTCTCAAAAGTTGCAAGGACATTTGTCAACCCGAAAGGCATGACCAACCACTCAAAAAAATCCTCCTTGGATTTGAAGGCATTCTTCCATACATATGTTGGTTCGATTGGAACCTGGTGATAACCAGGCTTTAAATCGATCTTGCTTAAATACTTGGTCCCTTCGACCTGCTCACGAAAGTCATCAATTTGTGGAATTGGATATCTATTCCCAACAATGATTTTATTTGACATATGATAATAAATATAGAGTCTCCCAGTCTCATCCTTCTTTTGTACAAGTATGATCGGTCTCCCACAAGGTGAGAAACTAGGACGGATGTGCCCTTTTTGCAGCAACTCTTGGATCTACCATTTGATTTCTTCATTTTCCATAATAGAGCGACAATATATCATCCCATTGGGTAGAGGTGTCCCAAGAGGCAGATTGATCAAATGCTTGACCTAACAATGCGAAGGTACCCTTGTGGGCGAGGAGAAGATGTCCCTGTATTCTTCCACGACCTTATCCACCTGCTTCTGTTATGCGACAGAACCCTTCACGAGGGCCATGGATGTGGCCACGATCTTCCCCTTTCTTTGAGAATGAATAAAAAGGAAAACAAATTCCCTAGTCTCGGAGATAATCTTACTGCATTTCTTATAAGAGATCAAAGAGATGGTGGTAGGCGGGGCTACCTTTAGTATTTTGTATAACTTAGTGTCCAAAGTAATAATAACAATGTGAGGCCTCAAATCATACACATCATGACGCTACCACAAATATGGTTGGCCTAATAATCCATCACAAACTTTAAGAGGAGCAACGTCACACAATACCTCATTCGTAAAGGGTTTGATATAGTACGGAAGGTGACATTGTTGGTTGATGCAAAGATCTCGTCATTCGTGGAACCGCCCAATGGTGTATGGTTGCAGGTGCAATGTGGTCAATAGGCCTAAACACTTAATGACCTCTACTGAGATGAGGTTATTTTGGCTCCCATTGTCGATAATTAATTTCAGTGGAGAACCGTTCACCCACATCTGTGAGTGGAAGAGACACTCCCCTTTTTTCTGGATCTTCGAGCTCAATCTTCTTGGATCTTGGTGGTGGAAATAGTGGTGCTAGGCTCTGCATCACTAATTTGCTTCCCTTTGTCATTCCCCTTGTCAAGTTATGACTCAGAGTTGTTGAGATTGCAACAAGATGATGAGCTTAATGGAAAGAAGTCACATTCACTAAGTGGGCCCGCAGGCTATTTTTGGCGCAAAGTCTATTTTTAGACTATGTCTATTTTAGACATATGGATCATGTTCTATGAGTTGCAAGATGCTATTTGTGGATGGTCAAGTCGGAAAAAATAGATGGACTTCTATTTTTAGAAATACTGGGCGGAATCTATTTTTAGATTGCCAGTCTAAAAATAGATATGTCAAATATTATTAGCTCTTAATAATATCTGGACTCTAAACATTATCTTATCCTCTTGGAGCACTTCAGTTAAGTGCACGAATGTGGCACATGAAGCTGACAGAAGGAATTACGCTATTCCTAGGGTTTAGTGGAGCTATTGCATGTTGACTTCAATTAGAACTCATGTGACAGAGTTTGGTGGAATTGATGAAACAGTTGATGGAGTTGTGTTCAGTTTAACTCAATTAAACATAGTTGAGCTAGTTGTATCTAGTCTAACTAATTGATACAATTAGTGAGAGTGGTGTGAATTAATTATTAATTAATTCACTAATTATTAACTCATAAATCAACTAAAAAATACATCAGTTAACTGCAGTGCATGGACAGTTTCAGTGGAGACCAGTGAAGAGGTAGGTGAAAGAGCAGTGTGACTATCAGTTGTGACTATACTAGTGCATGAGTTTGCACCACACATTGATTGAGATGCCAATGAGAATTGCGCAATGCATACCAGAGGGATTCGAACTCAGGTGGAGCCATTATTCATCTTGGATTGCACAGTAGAGGCAGGCTAACAGGTGGAGCAGATTGGAGCATGTGTTTTGCTAGATCTGAGCGTGTGTAGTGTGTAACAATTGGAGATTGTACTGAGAGCTTGTGAGGAGTTTGTACAATGATTGTTACATGATCTCTATCATTATAATATACATATAGTTGGGGGTTTTCAGCTTTAAGTTTTCCCATAAATGTGTGATTGTTTATGGTTTTAATGTGCGCATGCAATTGTTTATATTTCCGCAATTAATGATCAATAGTAAAAGAGGTTATGTATTATGCATGACGCTCAAATAGTGTGTGATCAGGATAATCTCGGTGAATAATTTAACAGTTATTCAAATTTCTACAAGAGTCGAAACATGCATCTGAGTTTGAAGTCTTCAGCTCAACCACCAGTAACTGCTTGGCTCAACACTCAATTGTGTTGTGAGTGGGCTCTTATGGAACTCACACCACTTTCTTGTGTCCTTTGTATTTGTGGTGTTGTTATTTGTTTGCCGCTTCGTCCGGTTGTCCTGGGTCACCTCATCTTCACTTTGTCTTTTTTTCTGCGATTTGGGGGCGCATTTCGTTTGCTTCAGATTCGCAGATTCAAAGTCTCGCTTCTTCTGTTTAAATTTCTGCTTAATCTTGACAACGTATTGATAGGCGGCGCCAAGCGAGGAGATGTTTAAGAACTCCATCTTATCCTGGATCTATTTGTGTAGACAGTCGTGATACTTGAGTACCAGATGCTACTTAGAATCCTTGATACCCAACTTCGTGCGAAGAGTATGAAAAATATTTGTGAACTTCAACATGTCTTGGTCCCTTCTTTGTCGTAGTGTGGTCCACTTTATGTACTTATCTTCAGAGCTCCCAATAGGGTAATATTGGTGATGGCGTCTTGAAAGAATTCCAAGTGGGTGCCACTGAAATCAGTGAGAGTTCTCTCTCATCTCTCAGCTCACAGTACATTTCCCACCAATCCCTGACATAGGAAGTGGTTTTGAGGAGTGCAAAAGTAATCTTCTCCCTATTGGAAAAATCATGAACTGAAAAATATCCTTCCAACAGATTTAACCATCTATCTCTAGCGTCTATATCTATTTGGCCTTCAAATATGAGAATTTCAAATTTGACTTGCACATTGAAGGGAGTGGCACCTCCAGAGTGGTTGTCGGATGAAGATGGAACACTTGTGGGCATCTGCCGAAGGATATGGGCAAAGTTGTCCATCACCATGTTCCTTTGTCGCTTGAAAGCTTCTTCAAGCAATATTTTGAAAAGATCTCTTGCTCCCTTGTCTTTCTTTTCAGCACCATGGGAGGTCGTCGGGGTTGGCGAAGCTAGTTTTACAAAGGGTCAACTAGTTCAAACCCTAACTCTTTATACCTCGACCTTGTTGGGGGCATGCACAGAAAAACAGAGAAAGAGAAAACCGCTTTAATACCATTGATCCAGATTTATGCAAGAACGAAATGAAATACAGATTTAAATAGAAACACGAAGCAACAATGAAAACTAAACTCAATTCATTGATAACAAAATACTAAAAACCGTTTACATGCATATGCAAATAAACTAGCTCGGACAATGGTAGTTTATCTCTGAAAAGGGATGTGGCAGCGACATGCCTCTAAGTTGTGTTACAATGAAGCTCCCAAACCTTTTTATTATTGAGAAACAAGTAAAAACCCCAAACATCAAAAAACTTAACACTAGGAGATGAAGCGCCAAAAGTTTGTGGGCCTCGTTGGGGTTATTTGGTACACCAACTTCTCGTGGTCATAACTTTGACATATGATCTCAGTTTGACATGCACGATATCTCGTTAAAAAGATCTAACAGAGGACTACAAGTTTCCACTACAAACCCTTGCCGCAAACTACGAGTTTGTTCATTTTCCAAAAAAACGCCATTTAGGGCCTCAAAACAACTTTGAAAGTTCAAGACCCAAAACACTTTCAAAAATAGTAAATTGTGCTACAATTAAGGAAACTGAAAGAAACACTGTTGGGGTCCAAGTGGAATAGATGGTTGGCCACCAATATCCACCTGGATCATCATGCTAAAAATTGGTGTGGCCCAAGCCAGGTGCAATCCGCAAGTGATTTTGATGACTTAATCGCTCCTAAATCGCAGCTACTCAAGCCACAGATTAAGCATGCTAGTCATCTTAGGACACACATAACCTAACGAACCAAAAAAAAATAATAATAATAAATTATAATTATGATTAATAATTAAACCAACTTAATTCCATCTTAACTTCAGATCTACCAAATGCCAAGAGAGACCCACAAACCTCTTTTAGAGTAGAAAGAAATTTGATCCCTCTCAATTTTTGGTAGATCTAAAGTTAGAATTAATCTAACATAGTTTCCATCAAGGGGCCCTCTCCATCGCAATATAGAAGAAATATTGTGATGTCATGTAATAGTTTTTCCCATATTATTCCTCTAATATAGCCTATTTAAATGCATAAAATTCCAATGAATTTTTCTATCTTCCAAATAAAGAGATTTAGTTAAAGCTTTGACTCCTTTTTATCTCTCCTTTATTCCAACAAATTATAATCATCATTTATATTCTATTATTAAACATTAAAACCTAACAATAATGAAAATCAAAATCATAATTATAATAGTCATTTTCTCATTGATATTTCAATATTAAACATTGAAGCTGAAGAATAATCAGAATTAAAATAACAAGATAATCTTCCCTACCAAACATTCCAATTTTTTGTCACTGCAACAAGAGAATGAGAATATACTTAAAAATATACTGGAAATGAAAATCACCACCTACAGGTCTTTAGTTTCATTTTAGTGGCCAACTGAACCTTCAAGCCAAGGTTTCTTGGGTTCTGCTCTTAAAATGCCTCTATTGTTATTCTCGACAAGATATTGAAGACAGCAATGCCCTCCTACGAGACTCCATTTTCTTGCCAATGGCCGACAAAAATGTCCGTTTGCAATAGGCTTTATCATTATGAATAATTTATTTTAATAAAATTAAGGGTTTACTGTATTTTCTTTGGGATCAGCTTGTTTTGATGTTGAGTGTATCAAATTCTCGCTGTATCAAACTAACAGTATCAAACTACAGCTTCCAACACCCATTTCAATCGAGGGAAAATTTGTTCTTAAATGTACCTGAAGTAGATCAAACTTCCACCATTCCCTGATATGTCCTAGTGAAGGAGTGTGAGAAACAAAAACACAGGTGAGGCTTTAACATTTAGAGACTCATTTTAAAGAAATGTTATACCTTATTTTACTTTTGAAATCGGTGGATGAATGAAGGAAACAAGGTTGGCTCTTGTGAGTTGCCCCTTAATAACAGATTTATAACATAGTGCCAAATACGATCTATACTTTGATACGGTGACTCTCTACGAGCTGAGGTATCTCTACTAGATTCCAAAGGGATGCGTATCTCTTAACGTAGTCCTTACTGTATAGAGCAAGATCCAAGATTTCAATGACTTCTTATTTACTTCAGCTTTAATTTTATTTCCTGCCTTGTGAATGCTTACATTTGAAGCACTGATCGCCATTCTCCCTTCTTGAACGGATGTTACGAAAATCGAAGGGAGGTTTACAATACAGAGAAAAGATCCAACTGACATTCAAAAATGCATTCACCACCTTAGCAAATTCTTTTCACCTCAAAGTTCATCATAAAACACAGATCAAATACACGTATCCTGTAACCCCTGAGCTCCTGTATTTTACCTTACCGTGCAAAGTAAAGTATGCTCGATCTCCTGTGCAAAATAGAACAGTGCGAATAACCAATTGTAAAAGAAATTGAATAAAAATGTTTAATTAGTTAATTGCATTACGCTAAATTTTTACAGCTCATAATTCAGATAATCGTCTCTTCCAAAATCGGACAGCCTCTGCACAATGGAAGTGAACACCAAAATTACATGTCTCACAGTCGCAGAAACATATGCCCAGTTCTCAATTTCAACCTCAACAATGTATAGAGCTAATCTAAACGGTCATCCCTGCAGCAGGGGCAGCAGATGATGCCGACTTTTTAGGCTTCTCAACTACGATCGCCTGGGTTGTAAGGACCATGCCTGCAACAGAGGCTGCATTCTGCAGTGCACACCTTGCAACCTTTGCAGGGTCTATCACGCCAGAATTAAGTAGATTTTCGTATGTGTCTGTCATTGCATTATATCCCATCTCCCAATCACTTGTCAGAATTTTATCGACCACAACCTCTCCTTCCACGCCCGCATTATTTGCAATTAATGCAGCAGGAGACATAAGTGCCTGCAACAAAATCATCAGAAAATGTCCTGCATGACTGAGCACCTAATATAGAGCTACCTGCTATATGACATGACAGATCTTTAAATACCCATATGACGAATATTCTGTTTCCTTGGGTAAAGCATAAAACATAATTTCCGCTTTTAACAAATCAACCATTTCAGGCAATGCACGCACCTTCTGTACAATATCAGCACCAATACGTTCATCTGGATCTTCTATGGTTTGTCTTATAGCAGGCACATAAGAGGATAAATGAACAAAAGCTGCTCCTCCTCCTGGCACAATTCCTTCTTGAATTGCAGCAAAGGTAGCATTTTTGGCATCTTCAATCCTAAGTTGTTTATCCTCAAGTTCGGCTTCCGTAGCGGCTCCAACCTGAAATGGGTATCAATCATAAATCCAGTTATAAACATTAAATATTTAACCGCATTTATTGTAAATCATAATTCTTCAATGAGAAATATTGCATTGTTGTCCAAGTACAATTAAATCAAAAACAAGGATATGCACCTTACACTAACAAGTAAAAAATTCATTCACCTTAATAACTGCCACTCCTCCTGAGAGCTTTGCAATTCTTTCAGACAATTTTTCCGTGTCGTAGACAGAATCTGTCTCAGCTAGCTCTTTCTTAATTTGTGCAATTCTTGCTTGAATTTCATCTTTACTGGCAGCATCAGAAATTATTGTCGTTGAGCCTTTAGCTATGGTGATTTTTCTGGCACTACCAAGCTGCTCTTCTGAAGTATTCTCGACCTTCATACCCAAATCACCAGCTATGAATTCCGCACCTGTCAAAAGAAGCTTCAGTCAGTTCTAAAAAGCCAAATGAAAAAAAAACTTTATTCAGCAAGCCAGAGGACATATGCCACAGTTGAATATAAGAAATTGCCAGCTAGAGTATAAACATTAAACATTAGAAGAGGCATTTTAACAAAATGCAACACCATAATTTGGCCAATAGAGATCAAGATGCAAATGATGTGATCAATTGCACGGGAATGTGTGATAAAAGAAGGATAACATGCATACCTAACTGTGGATATTTCTAAATATTTGCCAATTAAGAACTACCAATAGTACAAGATAACAGGATATGCATCGGACAAATACAATATTAGAATTTCAGGAGAAATTCGTATGCAATGGGCTTGGCCTAAATAATCAATTTCAAAAACGCAGTAAACGAATGATAATTTAATTACTCAATTGGTAAGTGTGTTTACATGTGCTTTCCCTGATAGCACCTTATTTGTGTTGGGTTCTGAAGAAAAATCCCAGATAAAAACTTATTTGTACCAAGAATTTGATTAGAACCTAGCCGATGCATTCTAATAAAACTCAATCAGTCAAACGTAAGGCTATACATTCTAATAAAATGTACTTAACTGTTTCCCAAAATGATCAAATTAATACAGAAATACACACTGCATACACAACTAGAACTTATGTTCGCATACTGAGTAAATCTTTAGATACGGCAAAACATAAGTCCTTAGATACAATTCCTAGATAAATTATCTATCAAATGAGTTTACCACTCTAATCCACTTTCAGTTCCTACCGCAAATATGAAATTGGGTTCACTATGAACACATAAAACATACCTGTAAGAATAGCAATATCCTGGAGAAGAGCCTTTCTTCTCTCCCCAAAGCTTGGTGCCTTGACAGCAGCAACATTGATTACTCCACGCAATTTATTCACAACTAAAGTGGCCAATGCCTCCCCCGAGAGATCTTCTGCTATTATGACCAAAGGTGCTCTCAACTGTGTGGTCTTTTCTAATACAGGGACAATCTCTTTGATGGCTGAAATTTTTTGATCAGTGACCAATATTCGAGCATTTTCAAACTCTACAATCAACTTCTCTGCATTTGTGACAAATTGCGGAGATATGTACCCCCTGTCGAACTGTAACAAGAACAAAATTATCAGTGATATCACTGCTGCACTTAAGGGATTTCAACTAGGATGACTGCATCATTGTAGCTTCCAGCTTACCTCCATTCCTTCCTCTACATCAACTGTAGTTTCAAAAGAAGATGAAGACTCAATAGACAGAACTCCATCTGGCCCAACCTTATCTATTGCATCAGCAATCATAGTTCCCACAAAATCATCATTCCCAGATGAAATCGAGGCCACCGCTGCACAAATGGGAGAAGATTGTCATCAAGAAATCCAGAACATAAAGAACAAAACAGGTATTACAATTAACCTTCTAAAATACTGCTGTACCCTTGATATCATCCCGCCCTTTCACAGCCCTGGCCTTATTCTGCAGCTCTTCGACTAGGCTCTGCACAGTCTTGTCTATTCCTTTCTTCAAAGCAACCGGATTTGCTCCCGCTGTTACATTCATAAGACCTAGTTTGATCATCTCCCGAGCCAATACAGATGCCGTGGTTGTCCCATCACCAGCTGAGTCATTCGTCTTACTTGCAACCTGGCCAAGTAATACTTACAGTCATTCACTTAGACACCAAATAGCATAAAACCATCATTCACCTTATTCTCTCCTTGCAACTAATTATTTGTCCAGGAAAAAAAACACAAGTATCATATACAACTGTCATTCTAATATTGACACGCCTAAATCCTGTTTCCATAATTTTAAAAATCAGTTAAAAACTAGAACTGGTGATCAAAACTAGAACCCGTGATCGAACCAAAACCAGAACCAAATCAAACATATATATATATATATATTCTACACTATTAAATACAATACAAATACTAAAGTTTGTTAATTTATAAAATATATATATATATGTTCTACACTATTAAATACAATATAAATATCAAGTTTGATAGTTTATAAAATTATATATAATGTAAAAGTGAATATATCAAAATGGCATCAAATGCAATATATATTAACAACAAAACACATAATCAATAAGACTTTAAATGGTCTCTAGAATACAACAAACTCTAAATGGTCTCTAGAGTACAACAGTCATTTTACAAGATACTCGAGCACTAGCCTACTACAAACTACCCATCAACATAATCACTCATCACCAATTCACCACTACTACAAATGGGATCATCAGTCAAAACTACATAATCACCTTACCCAGTTTTTGTTTGAGTGAAGAATACATTTTTGTTAAACCTTTGGCAAATGCCAGCTCCCCACTCTCATCCATGATAAGATTCCATGAAAATGTTAATTCTATCAATCCTATTATAGGATTCCATGAAAATGTTAATTCTATTGATTCTAAAATCCTGAAAACTGAATTTTGAGTTATGAAATTTTACTTTCTCCATATTAAATTTCATAAAGTTTGAACTACTCTTAAACATCTCGAATGGTAATATTAAAAATTTAAGAATTTAACATTACGATAGATTACCAACTTTGCTAAGACTGAGATAAAGCCCCTTTTGTTTTTTATTTAGGTTTTAAGGGGCTGGCTTTGTAAGTAAGGGAACTGTTTTGGGAGGAAAACAGCCCCTAGTTTCCTCTAAATAAACCTGACAAACTATCGATCCCAGACTCCCCAAACTACCCAACTGTTTTGGGAGAAAAACCGCCCCTGGTTTCCTCCAAAAACAACCTGAAAAACTGTCGACTCCAGGCTCCCTACGCATGTGTGATCTGACTCCAATTCGGATCGGAACCAGCAAATTAGAGCCAGTTTGTACCGATTTCATACCAAACCAATACAAGTACCTAGTCGACCGCCCTGGCTCCGGATTTGATACCCAGGCCTGTTAGGACCTGCCAGTTTTTAAAACTATTGTTCCCATTGATACATCTAATATGCCCATGCAACATCATTTTATAGGTCATAAACATCTTTATTTTGTGCTTCTGATATGATCGATTAGTATTAAATACGAGTTCGTTTGAATTGTGTTTTACTAGTAGGCCTTGGCCGAAGCATGATATACCAATTTACCATATCTGACGGTCCCTTTGTCAAACGGAATAGCCATGGACTCTTCCAAGTCTGAGTTGACAGGTGTGACTCGGAACCTTCATGTATTGTTACTAACTACGAATTCGGATTTGGTTTCGATATGATTTGGAGAAAAAAGTACTGGAAAAATGTAAATTGAAGGACGCTAAAATATAAATCTAACTGTAAATACAAAAGAGCGATGGTCTCTTTCAAGTCTTAGTTGACTGCTCTGACTCAGAGCTTTGAGGCATAATTACTATAAATGTATTCGGATTTGGAACCGACCTGATTGGAAAAATCTAAATCGAAAAAAAAATGGTATTGATAAAATCTAATTCGAAAAGAAAAACTAATTGGAGTATCTAGCTTCTATGAAATAATATGCAAATTATGAAGAAAATTAGAACATAAAAAATTCAATATAGAGAGCCACACTTACCTGGAGCCCATTCTTCATTGCAGACCGAATGGTAAATCAGATTTCTAAGAATTTAGAAAGGAAGAAATTCGGCCAAATCAAATCTGAACTCGGGTAGAAACTCGGCCAAATATGAGAATAGCATTTTTCTTTGAGGTGTTTTGTTTATTTAATTTTTTTAATAGTATAGATGATATATATTGATTGAATATGAAAATCTTTGAAATAGTTTAATTTTCTTAATGGTGGCTTCCTCAACCTCTCCTATAAGAGGTTTGAACTTGAAATCATATGACAAACCCATACAGAGAGAACAAAATTTTAAAAAAAAATTATTGTAAATATTATATTTTTATTAATTATATTCAAAATATCATATAAGGTTTGAACTTGAAATCATATGACAACTAAACCCATACAGACTAATTTGTAAGAAAAAAATTTTAAAAAAAATTATTGTAAATATTATATTTTTATTAATTATATTCAAAATAAATATATGAAATATCATATAAGGTTTGAACTTGAAATCATATGACAACTAAACCCATACAAACTAATTTGTAAGAAAAAAAATTTAAAAAAAAATTATTGTAAATATTATATTTTTATTAATTATATTTAAAATAAATATATGAAATATCACGTTGATTAGGAATATGAATCATCATTTTTTTATATTAATAAGATGGGTGTGTATATATAGAGATTGTATGACATTTTTCTTTCAAATTCTATTAAAATCTTTATGACATTTTCCTTTCTAATTTTATTAAATTCTATTAAAAATTTTATGATATTTTTCTACAACATATAGACTTCATTTTTGGTATAAATTTTAATTTTCTTAAAAAAATTATTTATAATTTTATTAATCGAAACAAATTACAATATAATAAATTGAATTAAACCAATTTATTATTTTTGTTATTTTTACTTTTTATATTATTTTAATTAAAATATATATATATATTATTATTATTATTATTTAATTTTTCACTCTATTACAACATTTATTTATTACAATATTTATAATTATTGAGAGAATATATTTTATTATTATTATTTAATTTTTCACTCCATTACAACATTTATTATAAATTTTCTCTTTTATTACAATATTTATAATATAATTATGAAGAGAATTCTCATCAAAAACCAAAAAATAAAATGATAAACTATGAATTCAAATATGGACCAATTCATAATAATGTGATTAATCCAAAAAAACATTTATCAACTAACCAAAACAACCATTAAAGAAAAAAAGTGAAAGTGAAAAATAAATGAGAACATAAAAATATTTAAAAATAAATAATATTAAGGAAAAGAGAAGAGGTAGAATTAATGAAATTCAGAAATGAATTTTAATTTTAATTAAAATATATACTTTATCAGAATATAAGAACATGGAGTATGAAAATCTGCAGAGGAAGAAAATATGATAAATCATAAATGTAATGGGGTAGAGAGTATATATATAAGCTTAAATTAATTTAATTTAAAATAATAAAATATATGGATAAAAATGGGAAGGATGGGAGAATTAAAAAGATGAAAGGGTAGGAGAAAATAACAATTAAGAGAGGAACGAGCATAGAGAAAAGGAAAGGAGTCCAGGAAGGAAAAAATTATTTGAGGTGTGAAAATCTACACCCTCTAATTTATAATTATACGTACAATTATTTATATAATTTATAATTATATGTACAATTATCTATATAACGGTGCACTAGAACATGTCACGTCTCCTCTGTGGGCTATAGAACATGTCACGTCTCCTCTGTGGGCTTAATAAACTTTTGCAATATGACCCGATGATTAACTTACTTTCATATTTGTGGAAAAAAAAATCCCCTGAAATTTAGGGCTCAATAAACTTTTGCAATATGACCCAATGATTAACTTTCATATTTCTGGAAAATAAAATATTTTTCCTGAAATTTATTGTATTATTTATCATTTTAATATCCACAATAACTCAGATAATTTTCAATGTGTCACTCTCAGAATGGAGTCCAGGAAATTTAATAACCACCATGCAAAACCTGTAGGAGAGCGGAATGGAGTCTAGTAACTTTGATAACTTTTGATAACTACCATGCAAAATATGTAGGATATAAACAAGTAAAGGAGCAGGATCGAGTCCAGTAACATGGATAACCACCATGCAAAATTATGTAGGATATAAATAAAAGAGCAGAATGGGGTCATGTAACCTGGATAACCAACATGCAAAATCTGAAAAATCTAAATAAATAGAAGAGCACTGAGTGGCCTAACGGGAAAACTTTCTAAAGTAAAATCTGGAAAAGAGGACACAATAAATGCAATGCCACAACAGAGAGTAACCAGAAGGAATCGAGCTACAGAAAAAGATTCAGATATACCATTAATAAGAAAAGCATAAGAAAAATGCTTCAATATAATCTACCTCTCGGATTAAGGCCGCCCCAGCATTTTCCATGGGGTCGGGAAGCTCAATAGCACGAGCAATGGTAACTCCATCATTCACCACCTTCGGCATTCCAAACTCGTCCAATACAACATTTCGCCCTGCAAGACCGAAAAAACTCAGACTAAAATTTTTATTCGCAAACAAATTCAAGCACATCCAATACAACATTTCGCCCTGCAATACCGAAAAAACTCGGACTAAATTTTGCATTCGCAAACAAATTCAAACACAGATGAACCTAACCAGCTCAAGGAATTTTCAAATAGGCCCGATATAACAACATGAATACCTCTGGGCCCCAATGTAACGCCCACGGCATCTGCCAATTTATCAATGCCCCTCTGCACCGCTGCACGCGAATCCTGGTCGAACAATATATCCTTGGCCGACGCCCTCACCAATACCCTGCTGTTACTCCTCGCTCGATGTTTTGCTCTAAATTGACGAGGAGCTATCGGCCTTTGACAGAATGCTGTCTTTCTGTTCCTCAAACCATCCTGCTCGACTCCAGGAAAACAAATCCCTCACATTAAAATCCTAAAAAACCCTTAAATCTTGGAACAAAATTTAATGAAAAAGAAAACAAAACTTACCGGTTGAGCTGTGTGCTGAAACAGGTTCAGTGTCCCCGCGAAGGTGAAGGCCGCGTTGGTTGCCATGGCAGAGCTTTGATCTACTTCAGTGGATCTTAAACCCTAGTGTGAATTTTGTAAAACCTCAGGAAGTAGGAAGCTGCCTGCGCTTGACTGGCCCTGTAAAATGCAAATGTGCAAATCTATAGGTGAGAATTGTGGATAAGAGGGCGCCAATTGGTTTAAGGTAAAGGTTACATGGAAGGGGCTAGCTGATGCTTTAGCTCGTTGTCGCTCTGCTGACACTGCGAGAAGGTTCCAGAGTGCGCGGTTCTTGTCGGAAGCGAATTTTAATTCACTTAGGGTGTGGTCGCGTGCTGCTCAGATTTTTTTTTGAGTGAAGCTTCTGGATACCGAGTTGTTTTTAGTGGGGATTTTTTAAGGTATTTTTGGTTGATTTTTTCTGGTTTAATTTCTCTAAAATGGGGCTGTAATTTATTAACAGAAGTTTGAGAGTAATCTTGCACAAAGTGCCCTATGGTTTTTTTTATGGTCAGTGAAAAAACCAGTTCGATTTCACCTCAAATTTTTTTACTAGATAAACTCCAAAAAATCGCACTAAAAACAACTCTGATTTTATAGTGATAAATGACTTAATTGGTGTGAATTAAATCTTTATACAATTTTAATTTCAAATTGTATAAGAGGAGGAATCAAATTGTGAAGATTAATGTTTCAAGATGTGAGATTGAATTTTAGACAATTTTGATGATAATTATTTTTCAAGATGTTAAATTAAATTGAATTTTACACAATTTTGATTATAATATGGTTTTATTTTAATATGTTAAATTAAATTGAATTTCACATAAATTTGATGATAATTTTTTGGTTAAAAATTTTGTTTAGTGTTTAATATATAAATTAATTTAAATATAATTTAATAATAATAAATTAATAATTAATATAATTATATAAATTAAATGATTGGTAAATGGTTATATGCATTAATTTATTATAAACATCGAAGCAATTACTTGATAATATATTTTAAATGGTTAAACTTACAAACAAACAAAGAATTATAAAATTAAGGTGGAAGAATTATCTGTGGTGGTGTGGTGAAAGACTAATATTGCTTCTTATTTTCAAAAATGTTATTCTATCGAAGACACAGTGATCCAAAGGCACAATTATTAGACTTTTCTTAGGCGACCTTGTGTTATAAATCTTCATGGTAGAAGGGGTTGGAATCATGACGGGTTAAAAGACAGAGATGGAGCACATATGTTGTTGGAGGACCTGTGTGCAAGAGCCTGGTACATGCATGGTAGCAGGAAAGAATGGTTTTTCCCTGATTATAAACCTACTCTCGAATGTGGTTTGTGCATTGGGACATATGGTTTTGGGGGAATCAATGGGTCAAGATTTGTTTTGTTTTCCAACATCGCTTCGGGATTGTTGGCTTTGGTTTTGGAAAGAGAGGACTTTTGGGTGGGTTATTTTGACCCTGTTGGGCAGTTCGATGGTGGCAGGGTGGTATTTCTAATTCAGGGTTTAGATACATTGTTTTCCTAGGCGCATTAGGACATATGGTTTTTGAGGAATCATTGGGTCAAGATTTTTTTTCTTTTCCAACATTGTTTCTGGATGGTTTCCTTTGGGTTTGGAAAGAACGGAGTTTTGGGTGGGTTACTCTGGCCCTGCTAGGTTGTCCGATGATGGCGGGGTGGTATTGAGATTCCTGGATTCAGATATATTGTTTTCCTGGGTGGACAACAAGGTCTTTCACAATCAAGAACGTTTCCTTCTACCCTTGAAGTGATACATATTACACTGATGTTCCTTTGTGCAATTTATATTATGGTACCCATTTAACACCCTCATCCCACATCTACCCAAATAATCGGGCAACCACGGTAAACATGCAACGAGAGGCCACTATGATGAGATTCAACCTCCTATGTGACCTTAAGGAAGTGGAATCGACAGAACAACCTTGTACATCAACATTAACATCCCTAGGAGCCAACCCAACCACTCAGGCCTTCTGCCCCTCGGTCCCACTGACCTTTTTAACCTCTATACCTTTGGACACATGCACAGACTTGCAAGCCAATTTCTATGAGGCTTTGGACGCGTGCATAAGCCCCGAGATTTGAGCCACTTTTTTAGGCCCAGAACCCAGTGCATTGCCTAGAATTTCATGACAAGTTCATAAATGAATTATAATGACCAAACAGTGATATATTTACAAAAACATCCATGAGGACTAAACTAGACTCCTACTAGCCATAACAAGCATTTCATCAAACATATCACAAACATGAAGGCTTCAGGTATAAACAACATTGCGAAGCATATGGGTCACTTACTTATATGAGAATCGCTAAGAAGAATTGCTTCCTTACATCATTAGCTGTAATACCATCTATTTTACCTTTAGATACATTTTGCATTCATTTAAAAGTAAAAACATGGGGAGAGCCATACATCATCACTATCAAAATACATGCTTATAACCAGCATAATAACAACAGAAATGCCATGGATACAACAACCATAGAATCCACATATAAATCAGTACATTTATACATTAAATACAAAGGGAATGAATTTCTCATTAATGAATATAGAAACCAACCAGGGATGGGACTACCATGTTCCACCCACCCATAGATTGGTTGAGCCAAATCTCTCTTCAACCAATCACCTTCGTGCCATATTCCAAGCATGAATGTCGAACTCATAACTAACCAAAAAGAACCAAACAAACATGAATGCTACCGAAGTTCTCCACCTACACTGTGAGAAAAATAAGTGCCTCCTAGTCTCTCAGGCTTTACCGTAACCCATAGTCTGATCCAGGGATCACTATGCCCTACACCGATACCCACTCTCTAGGCTTTACCATACATCCCATCCCGGGATTACTAGGCCCAATGGAGAGCAATCCACCTCTTGGATTTATCGTATATCCCATCATTCACCGGCAAGGATTCCTAGGCCCGCCGAGGCACACAATCTTGGCTTTACCGCAACCCACAGTCTAGCTCAGGAGTTACTAGGCTAGTGGATTTACGGTGATCCTTAGTCCAGTTCAGGGATCACTAGGCCATGTGTTTTTCATTTCGAAGATCCACCCCACTCAGCTTTGAATCCATCCGGCAATCCAACTCAACCAAAGTATGAGAACCCATCTCATCAGGGTTATCTGTAAATGGCAAGGCTAGGTTGAAAACACTATCACACCTGGAAAAACCCATGCCATGAAAGAAAAGAACCACATGCAATACAATGCATGCCAAATCTAGCAAGGAAATAACAAATGCAAATCGATACCTGCAAAGAATCATGTTGTAGTTGTTTGATCCTTCTTTTCCTTGCTTGCTCCTTCCTTCCTCTTGCCTTCTTTGCCTTTCTTGATCCAATGCCAAAGTTCTCCAAGAAAACTCTAAGTGTCTAAGAGTATGAGAGAGAGAAATAATAGAATGAGAGTCGTAAGTGTGAGAAAAAGCTTGACAACTGATCCTCAAAAGCCTTTTTATTAATGAGGCCTCTATTTTCTTCATTTTCCTCCTCACATGCAACCTCTGGTCTTTCACCTCCCTTTTCTCCTAATATCCATTATTTTCATAAATAATTGTGCCAAAAATGCCATTTTTCCTTTCCAAATTCCTTTGCCAATTTCCTTAGCCATATTAACCAAAATGAACACCCACTACGATGTTTTTCCCAACATTCAGCTTGGAATAAGTGTCCCATCAACTGTGGTCTTATATTTCTTTTACAAGGAATTGTAACCGGGGTTGTTACAAAACCCTCCCCCTTGGGGGAACACTATCCTCGGTGTTCAATGACACCTATAAACCAGGAAAGTAATAAAACAAAACATGTTGCCTGTGGAGATTTATAACACAACTCGTTGCAATATTTACAATGACTAACCTTCTCAAAAGAAAAAACCATCATGACAATCATATCGTGTATTGGAGCTTTATAACACAGCTCATTACGATATTTACAATAATATACACATATACAAATATGTACATTTTCTCAACCACCAAATAGAAGGATACAATGCTCATATCAGCAACAAGGGAATTCAGAGGCTCACACCTCCACCCTCGAATTAATACCAGGATTCACCTCCTCCCCAGGAATTCTAGAATCCACTGCCAAAGTCAAAGTCTGCATCCAATGTCCAACGCTACAATCCTACCCTAATGCACCGTCAGTGAACAGTTACCGGCTCATTATTCCACGGCACACTCCCAATGTGCATCTGATTCCATCTGGCAATGCTAATGACCAAAACAAATCCATACTTGACCTTCCTTTCTCTAATACACAGTCCCTTGGGCAATCCGACAATCTAATTCCGTGCAGTCACTCACCTTCCAAGTGCCCTGGAATCCCCTATCCCGGGTGATCCATCCCTTGGAAAGGCCTCCTTGCATCAAAAGATAAAAAAACCAAAGCATATACCTACCTCGAAATCACCATACTGATCATAGCATGCTCATGGCAATCAATGGACACTATTGGGTACTAGTGTCCCTCAATGACCCTGCTCCTAAGGTACTTTACTAACATACTACTACATGTTCCAATTCCTTTTGGTGGTGCTGTTAGTTCTTGCAATCAGTATCAACCACCCAACTGGGCATTTTTTTTCTTCCTATACCAAGCACATAACTTCCATTAGATTTAAAATAAATTGAAATAAACTCAAATCATACCTCATCGGTAGCTCATCAACAAGGTACACTTGCACTTCTGTTTACTTCCTGTCACACAAGTCAAACTAGCTGTTTGATCAAATCATCATGTAATACATATCACATCTGGTTATCTCAAAACACAACCATCATAAATTAAAATCATGAATCACATGCAATCATAATAAACCATAATCATAAATCACATGTAACCATCATAACTCAGAATCACAGATCACATGCATAATAAGACTGAAATAAAGTATCGATACTTGTCCTTCATGATCAGATTTGGATCAAGGACCTAAGTGATAGCTCAAATTTCAAAGTGTTCGGAAGTGTGCCAAACTTGAGCGACCGGATAGATCTCATCTTCCTGATTCCGGCGCCGTGAACGGTTCGAAAAACTGACACCGTATGAAGAAGTTATCGCAATTTGAAAAGTCTAGTAAACTACAATTTTTGGCCTTTGACCAAGTTTGACTGGGCCTTTGAATATTCAAAAAAAGAGAATATTCCAGGGAATATTCCTCAAATTATTCCTTCTCGGCCAGTCATATCGAGACAAGTGTCACCATGTTATTTGCAATCTAGGTGCACGTGGATTTTTAAACCAATCAGGAGCCGCCACCTGGCAGGCCCGGAGGCTGCCATGTGGCCCAGGTATGGCGTATTAAAATTTTGGGGAGCCAACCGAACTCAACCCTGTGACCTCCGAGCACGCACACCCACGCTTTACCGTCGAGCTATCATTTGGTTCTTAACTCTATATGTCGACACATTTTATTTATCATTTATACACATTTCATTTGGGGGTTGGAGGGGCCAGCCCCTCCCCATGCACTCAAGCGCCATGACCATGGGCCAAAACTTTAAGCTCCCTACCCGCCAACAGTTATCAACTTCAGAGATGTTTCCGCGTTCACATGGCCACCCTCCGAAGTTTATGCGACGATTTCGCTTGAAATTTAAATTGACCGTGCCATTTTATAACATATGCCCAAAATAAACGCCTAAAAGTTAATGTTTGCGGTTATCCCGGCGATAGTTTAGGCGTGCTCCAAATTTTCAGAGTTTGGACAAATTTAACTGCAGCTAACTGCAGTCCTCCATTTTTAGTGGAGGATTTTTAGGGGACACTGGGCAAAATGAGTTTACGCTCTATCTTGAGCTAGATTTATCCATTCTAACAGTGAAAATAGTCAATTTCGACTATCTCAGACATTCCAGACTCATTGGTGAGGTTTTAAGAGCCATTAGAGGACTTTTGAGCAGGTTTTTTCTTCATATAAGTTCAAGGGGCCACTAGAGCCACCATGGGCCAATAGCAGTTTGAGGCCTAGCCAGGGCAGCTAGAGGCCTTTTTCAACAATCCAATAGTAAATTTTTGATGTTTCAGACATTCTGGAACTAATGGTGTGGTTTATAGAGCCTGTAGAGGAATTTTGAAAGCCTGGATGCTTCAGATAAGTTCCAGGGACCACTACGACCAGCAAGTGCCAGCAGCAGTTTGAGGCCTAGCCAAGGTAGCTAGAGGCCTTATTCAACAAACCATTAGTCATTTCTGACTGTAATGAGCATTATGAACCCATTGATGGAGTTTGAATAATATTTTGAGGAATTCTAGAGGTCTAGAACCCACAAAGAATTTTTCTTTGACCCCAGATCCATGGGGTGACACCAGGTGTTGGAGGCGAAACCGAAGCATCCTAAGGTCAATTTCAAAAATTCAATAGTCAATTTTGGATATTTCAGACATTTTAGAACTAATGGTGTGGTTTTCAGAGCTTGTAAAGGAATTTTGAAGAACGATATGCTTCAGAGAAGTTCCAGGGGCCACTAGTGCCAATAGCAGTTTGAGGCCTATCCAGGGCAGCTAAAGGCCTTATTCAGCAAACCAATAGTCATTTCTGACTGTAATGAGAATTATGAATCCATTTATGGAGTTTTCAAAAGCTTTTGAGGACTTCTAGAGCTCGAGAATCCACATATAATTTTTCCTTGACCCTAGAGCCAGTGGTTGCCACCAGGTGTTAAAGGCGAAACCGGAGCAGTTGGAGGCCAATCTCATCGAACCAATAGTATATTCTGAATATTATTGGCATTATGAATCCATTGAAGGGATTTTCAGAGTCATTTTATGACTTTTGAAGGTTAAAAACCTACAGGGAAGTTTTGGGCAGCCTAGGGCCATCAGTGGATGGAGGCCTAGATTGGGGAGCCAGTGTTCATTTTGAGCAAATGATCAGTCATTTTGGAGGTTTGATATGTGCTGGAGATAGTAGGTGAGGTTTCAGGGACAAAAAAATAATTCTGAGGGATTTAGTGCCATAGAGAAGCTCAGGGTAGCTCAAGAGCACCAACAGAAGGAATCAAGTCTAAGGGAGCCTAGATTTGTTTTCGGAGTGATGACATCCATGACAGGGGTATGATGGTATTATAAATGCAATGGTACAGCCAAAAATAACCATTGGAGTTAAGTATTTACTTGTAAAATAATATTTTCATCATAATCCCAAAGAGCCAAGTCAAGATGACAAGAGCTTAAGGAGACGTAGCCCACGATATTCGAGTGAACTCCTAGATTAAATTTGCTGTTATGTGTTGATGTTTATTTTCTGCATTATATGGTTGTTGCACATGTTTAATATCAACAACAACAAATGTGTTTAAAGCACTTAAATAGTTAAAAAACATACACTTGTTTCAAGTATAAAATTCTTCAAAAGTCAAGTATAAGCTAGATCTTTTATTTGTTTAATTGAGTGGGAGGTTCTTGAAAAGCATAACAAGTTTTTCAACCCATATTCGGATCAGGATGGTATTGGAGCACTAGTTGCTTGCTTGACAGAGCACATGGTTGCTTGTTTGACTTGAAAGGTGTTTAACAGTGTAAATAATTTTACTGTTTGCAAACTGATTGTTGCTTACAAGTTTGAGTTTGCTAGAAGGGAAAGCTAGTGTTAGCTAAGTCCAGAAGAGGACAAGAAGGAATAAGGGCTGAAGGTGTCTTCCTTACCTAGAGGACCTCAAGGCAACCCTTGAAGCACAAGAGGTTTTGTTTGCAAAAGGCTGCTTGAAGAAGAGCTTGACTCTACAACCATTTTTTTCAGAAGCTTTGTCAATTGTTTTTGAAAGCTTTGGAATTGTTGATTGAAGTTCTTTGTTCATTGACAGAAATATGACAACTTCATCAAGTGAGGTTTCAAAATCCTCCTCCTTCACACGATTCTTCAATGAAAACATGAAACGAGACTTCTACATCTTGAAGGAGGTGCAAATTTGGTTTGAAGATAGAAGAGAAAGCACTAGACTTCATGAGAAATTGGTTGCTATGAAGCAAGAGAGAAGAAATTCTTCAAAGAATGCATGAGATGGAGATGCTACTCCATCAAGCCCAAGAGGCCTTAACCAAGAACAAGCATGAAGCAGAGGTAATTCGCTCAAATTTGTCTTTAGTTTCCTCTTCAGAAAGATGTGTTGGTTCATCCGAAAATCACACTAGAGGTATAGGGTCCAAGTTAATGTTTAAAATGGGTTATGAAGGCAAGGATTTAGGCAAGCATGCACAAGGCATGATTGATCCTATTTTGGTTGAGGAAATACCTAAGAAATTCGGTCTTGGTTATGTTCAATCTAATGGCGAAGACTCCAAAACCATGAAGGCATGTGAGACAACTTCAAAAAGAACTTTTGTTCCAAGTTCTAAATCAAAAACATGTCAAGTTTGTTTTCAAGTTGATTGCCATTGTTTGAAGCTATGTTGCAGCAAGGTGTTTGTACACATGCAGCTTATGGCGAAGCTGGAGCCTCTACAAGTTCATCTCCTCATGAAGGTAAAAAATATGGACATGCAAAACAACATGCTAGGTATAATTCTTCCCATAGTCAAGTTGATTATGTTTTTGCAAGGCATGACACTTCTGCATGCTTGAATGGAAGAAATAGTTGTTGTGCATATTGTGGTCTGTGTAACCATGTTGTTTCAAAATGTTGGATGAGGATGAAGGCATACAGGAAGCAGTTGAGGCAAAGGCAACTTGCAAAGAAGGTGCATGAGACTTGCACACATTTCCAGAAGAGGGGACATGTTGTTACCCAATGTTAGACACTACATCCAACTAATCATCCCAAGCACATGAGGCAAGAGGATAGAAAGACTGGCGAAAGTGGAACCAAAGATTCCATCATTGATGTGAGAATGGATGTTTCACATGAAGAAGATTTTCCGCAGCAAAAGTCACCGTGGAAGTGGTTTGGTAAGAAGTGGTTTGACTTCTTGACACAGTAAGACATACATTCATTTGTACATATGAAAATTTCAGTTATGTATGCATTTTTTCTGTTGTAATCTCACGTTTGTTTGAGCCACCTTGGATCGATGATCAAGGAAGTGATATTTAGCTACCTTCTATCAATTTCTCGCCAGAAATTTCTGAGTGAGTTCAAGGAAGACAATTCTTGACAGGAGGACAAGAGCATTCAGGAAGGGGAAGTGTCGACTACCTTCGAGTTGTGGTTCAAAGGCACTAAGCCATGCAAGGTAAGTTATGGAGGCTAAAAAGAAGTGAGTGTTGTACTCTCATCTACTGAACAGAACAGGTAATTAGTCCTTTGGGGTCCAAAAGATTCCCAATGGGCAGGTGTGATCAGATTTGGATCAAGGACCTAAGTTATAGCTCAAATTTCAAAATGTTTGGAAGTGTTCCGAACCTAAGCGACCGAATAGATCTCGTCTTCCTGATTCCAGTGCCGCAAACGGTTCGAAAAACCGACACCATATGAAGAAGTTATCACGATTTGAAAATTCCAGTAAATTGCATTTTTTGGCCTTTGACCAAGTTTGATTGGGCCTTTGAATATTCAAAAAAGAGAATATTTCAGGGAATATTCTTGGAATATTCCTCGAAATATTCCCCAAAATATTCCTTCTCGGCTAGTCATATTGTGACAAGTGTCACCATGTTATTTGCAGTTTGGGTGCACGTGGATTTTTAAACCAATCAGGAGTTGCCACGTGGCAGTCCCGAAGGCCGCCACATGGCCCAGGTATGGTGCATTAAAATTTTGGGGAGCCGACTGGACTTGACCCTGTGACCTTCGAGCACACACGCCCATGCTTTACCGTCAGGCTATCGTTTAGTTCTTAACTCTATATGTCAGCACGTTTTATTTATCGTTTATACACATTACATTTGGAGGTTGGAGGGCCCAGCCCCTCCCCATGCGCTCAAGCGCCGTGACCATGGGGAAAAACTTTAAGCCCCCTACCCACCAACGGTTATCAGCTTCGGAGATATTTTCACGTTCACATGGCCACCCTCCGAAGTTTATGCGACGATTATCGCTTGACATTTAAATTGACCGTGCCATTTTATGACATGTGCCCTAAATCAATGGCCAACAGTTAACGTTTGAAGTTATCCTGGCATTATTTTAGGCGCACTCCAAATTTTTGGATTTTGGCCGAATTTAACTGCAGCTAACTGCAACCCTCCATTTTTAGTGGAGGATTTTTAGGGGACACTGGGCAAAATGAGTTTAGGCTCTATCTTGAGCTAGAATCGTCCATTCTGAGAATGCCAATAGTCAATTTCGACTATCTCAGACATTCTAGATTCATTGGTGAGGGTTTCAGAGCCATCAAAGGACTTTTGAGCAGGTTTTTTCTTAAAATAAGTTCAAGGGGCCAATAGGGCCACCATGGGCCAGTAGTAGTTTGAGGCCTAGCCAAGGTAGCTAGAGGCATTTTTCAACAATCCAATAGTCAATTTTGGATGTTTCAGAAATTATGGAACTAATGGTGTGGCTTTCAGAGCCTGTAGAGGAATTTTGAAAGCCGATATGCTTCAGAGAAGTTCCAGAGGCCACTAGGGCCAACAAGTGCCAACAGCAGTTTGAGGTCTAGCCAGGACAGCTAGAGACCTTATTCAACAAACCAATAGTCATTTCTAACTGTAATGAGAATTTTGAATCCATTTATGGAGTTTGAATAAGATTTTGAGGACTTCTAGAGGTCGAGAACCCACAGATAAGTTTTATTTGACCCTAGAGCCAGGGGGTGCCACCAGGTGTTGGAGGCGAAACCGGAGCAGCCGGAGGCCAATTTCAACAATCCAATAGTCAATTTTAGATGTTTAAGACATTTTGGAACTAATGGTGTGGTTTGTAGAGACTTTAGAGGAATTTTGAAGGCCAATATGCTTCATATAAGTTCCAGGGGCCACTGGGGCCAGCAAGTGCCAGTAGCAGTTTGAGGCCTAGCCAAGGCAGTTAGAGGCCTTATTCAGCAAACCAATAGTCATTTCTTACTATAATGAGCATTATGAATCCATTGATGGAGTTTTTAGAATATTTTGAGGAATTCTAGAGTTCGAGAAGCCACAGAGAATTTTTCTTTGACCCCAAAGCCAGGGGGTGCCACCAGGTGTTGGCGGCGAAACCGGAGTAGCCGGAGGCCAATCTCATTGAACCAATAGTCTATTCTGACTATTATTTAAATTTTGAATCCATTGAAGGGATTTTCAGAGTCATTTGAAGACTTTTAAAGGTCGATAACCTACAGGGAAGTTTTGGGAAACCTAGGGCCATCAGTGGATGGAGGCCTAGATTGGGGAGCCAATGCTCATTTTGAGAAAATGATCAATCCATTTTGGAGGTTTGATATGTGCTGGAGACAGTAGGTGAGGTTTCAGGGAAAAAAAGAATTATGAGGGAGTTAGTGCCATAGAGAAGCTCAGGGTAGCTCAAGAGCACCGACAAAAGGAATAAAGTCTAAGGGAGCCTAGATCTGTTTTCAGAGTGATGACAGCCATGACAGGGGTATGATGGTATTGTAAACCCAATGGTACAACCCAAATAACCATTGGAGTTAGTATTTACTTGTAAAATAATCTTTTCATCATAATCCCAAAGAGCCAAGTCAAAATGACAAGAGCTCAAGGAGACGTAGCCCACGATATTCGGGTGAACTCCTAGATTAAATTTGCTATTATGTGTTGATGTTTAGTTGCTGCATTAAATGGTTGTTGCACATGTTTAATATCAGAAAAAACAAATGGGTTTAAAGCACTTAAATAGTTAAAAACATACACTTGTTTCAAGTATAAAATTCCGTAAAAGTCAAGTATAAGCTAGATATTTTATTTGTTTAACTGAGTGGGAGGTTCTTGAAAAGAATAAAAAGTTATCCAACCCATATTCGGATCACTTCATCGTTCCTTAATTTTGCCTTTGTTCTTTTGTACACATACCAGATCGGTTGCCACACCCGGCAAGCACTCAATGCCCTTTCTTCTCTTCACTTACATACACATACACACAATGTACAACATGTATATCCACACAAGGCGTACAACACCACAAAATACATACACCCACACCCAATGTACAACATAACACAATACATACACATACATATGGTTTACAACACAACACAATACATATAGCTAGTTATGGTGTACAACACAATACATATACGTACACATAGTACAACACAACAAATACACATGTCACGATACCATGACTACCCATGCACATACATAGTATCGAATGCCCGCAAAACAACATGTACGACATGAACACAATACCACATCTATACTAGTACCATATGCACAACATGTACATAGTACCACCTGTACATAACATTACCTGCACAACATCACATGGACATGACACCACCTCCACAATGTGTACATAATGCCAAATGTACACCGCACCACCTATACAATGTGTACACAATACCACATGTACATAACACCACATGCATGACATGTACGCAACACCACATGTACACAATGCCAACCAAAGACTTGACCAAAATTTGGTATCGAGCATCAACCAGAGACTTGACCAAAATTTACCTAGGAACCCGCTATCCTAGTCTAAGATAATGGAATGTGGGATCCCAAAGTGTACCCACACTTGTTCAAAGAAGGACTTAGCAATGGCTTCTATTGTGATACTCTTATTGCAGGCCGTCAGAATGGACATCTTAGAGAATTTGTCGACGATCACAAAAACACAGTCATTGCCATGCTTGGTAGAAGGAAGGTCTGACATGTAATCCATGGAGACGGATTCCCAAGGTCGACTAGGAGTAGGAAGTGGAGTATATAGGCCTTGCTTCTTGATGGTAGGTGTTGTGGTGGATTTGACGCATGGGTGTACGAAATCACACCAGTTTAAGGGGTGTGGTCTACCCCTATAAACTATTGGTAACAAGTAGAAAGTGGTGGATCTCAAAAGCATATAACCTAGAGGAAAAAATATGCGAATGTATGCTCAAAGTAAACTAAAAATTAAAAAAAAAAAATACAGAATCTATTTAAGAGAGTCAAAGGGATACTAATGCAAACGATGACTCAAGGCCTCTTATTATTAAACATTTGATATGGAGAAGAAATTTTACCCACTTGCCAAAGGGCCCCTAGACAATGGTTCTAGGTCCCGATGCAAGGATGTTTTTTTTCCAAGCTCTGCCTCTGATGTAGTCTCCCTCTCTCTCCATTGTGGTGGACTAGGATTGTTGGGTGGCCAAAAATCGAGTCCCCTTTATCTCCAGCTCTGGGTCACACACTGCTAGTATTTCTTAGGCAGTTATGGCCAGCATAACAATGTGATCACCCATTCTTCATCTCTTGGTGGCTTTATATAGGGGATTTCAAATCCTCCTTCCCTCCCTTTGTACATGGTGGATGGTGACCCAAGGAAGAGGTATGATTCCATTGTGTGCTCCAAATATTCCTTTGTGTGCTCACATAGTGTCTAAGGAGGCGCTGGTGGTTGTCCTTAGGTGACTTCATATAAGGAGTAATTGTCCTTTGCTTTGTGTGGTCCCAGAAAGCGACATTTTTCCACTTTCAGGAATGCGCGCTTATCAAGCAAAAAGGCGCGCAGAAGGCGCTCTTCTCGAAGGATTAAGCGCACAATTTAGCATTTAAGACGTTCAAATATGATTTTCTCAAAACCTTAGAGATTTTAAATACTTTCTTGATTCCATAATTCCTTTCTGCCCTGTAAATCCTTTGGCTTGACATTAATTAATGTCATCTTCTGTTGTATAATTTTCCAGTGTTAACAGTTGCCCCCTAATGTGTGAGGTCTAGGAAGGACTGTATAGCCGAAATACATTATAGTTTCTTTCATGTATCGTGTGCAGAGAGAGAGAGAGAGGCCCGCATGAATCTTGGAAGTGACAACACCTTGCACCATTTCTGAGATGACCATGGCCTAAGGGACCCCTGCAAGAAAATAATTTACAACATATATACAAAATTTCAACGAGGTGGGCATGTCCCATGCTCGTGATGTTTGGCTAGTTACAAAAAATTGACAGATACATGTGTTGTCTACATTACTACTATGGTAGTGATGTTGGTGGTTGTTTGACGACGACTGTTGACGCCCTCAGGGGCGTTTTTCTTTGACGATAGGTGGAATGTGGTACCCATATGTGTAAAATTAGTATGGTATATAGTTGCGTAATGTACGCATATGTACTGGCTGGGACCTTCCCCGTGTAAGCATTGTTGACAGAGATGCTTATGGAGGCACGGGTCTTTGACGGATCTAATCAAAACGCAATGGTTGTAAGGTACGATACCATCGTGACATGAAAGCTTTTGTTGTAGTCGAATGTCAAGAGGATCGATGACATCTGTGGACAATGATGTCTCCCACAGTGCCACCCGAGGATACAAGGGGAGGGGTAATCCAAGGTACCGCTTCCTTTTTGGAAAAGAGGTGTCGAGGTCGACAAAAAGGAAGCCTTAACCGAACCATGGGTCACCGAACTGAGGGGTCGGGGACCTGGATGTGATGGGTTTAACATAGGCATGTTGGTGAGAGGTGACTTAAAACAGATGATGGGGATTCAATGGCCTGAGGTCGGAGTATACTTTAGCAACTTGGCAGCAGTAATAGTTATTTCTAAAGGGAAAATCCCTGGAGTCGGTAGGACTTCCAGGGCGGGTGTGAACCGGCTATGAATGTCATGACAGTGCGTGCATGGGGGTGAAATACTCCGACCAAGGGGAATGAGGGACTGCAACCATGGGGGAAAAGATGAAATATGAGGGTGAAGGAGCGAATTGCATCGTTTGCGGTCTTTGTACACTTACCAAAAGAATGAAATAATGAGGTTTGGTTTGTACAAAACACAGAGACGGGTACCCCAAAACATGAAAGGGTTCGCTCACTGAAGGTGTGAGGATGGTGTTTTGCTAAGGGTGGGGGTCCCATTGGTTGGTCTCATGTGCGGGGTTGATGAAGCAGATAAAGAAGTATCGCAGATGGGATTATGCTGATGGAGGTATGGTGGGCCGAATGCAATGAGAGGAGGTGCACTTTCAATATTCTTGTACAGCCTGGTCATCCGGGAAGGGGGTTTTTTAGTTTGAATGATAAACTTGACCTTGTGCATGATGAATGGATGGGCACGAGGTGCTTCCCGGACTGAAGTGGTATGGTCATGGCGTCACTTGTGCTGTGATATATGGTCTACTTTGGGTGACGAGCGCCATGGAGGGGAGGCTCTACCGACCAACGTAGATGTTTATCATATGCAGGGTGAGGTGATGATAAACACGGTCGGGTATGAGGACCCTATGGTTTATTTCTGATGGAGAAATGATGTCAGGATATGCAAAGTTTTGTGGGACTCTATCATGCTGAGGGTAAGATGATACCTGCTTCGGAACCTTCAGTGGATGGTGTTGTAAGTGGTTTGCGGGTTCTTCCTGCAAAATCAACTACCTCAAGTGAAATCATCTTCTTTTCATCAAAAATTATTGAAAGGCATGAGCTTTAAAAAGGAAGATGGGAGAGGGCATACCTGCCAACGCTGAAAAAAATATTTTTCCTGGAAAGCGAATGTGTGGCATCGCTTTTTTTCGTCATGGCATACTGATGATGGTGCAACTTACGGTTTGCGGAATGGACCTTCTGATCTTCTGTTATGGACCTCCAAAGTTCTTGAAAAGGGCGATAAATATGGGATTATGGCCCTAATCCGATTCATTTGTACTTGCTGAGTTTTGGGAGATCAGAGGTGCTTGCAGAGCCTTTATTGTCGTTGTGGTCAGCCTGTGTACCAGGGATTAGCGATATTATGCCGAGGTAACTTTCATGATGCCCTGCATTGTAATTTCTTTAGTTTGATGGTGCCGGGGGCCGTACAAATTAGGTTTGTACGGCCTCTGAGTGACTTTTGCCCTAGATTGCGTGAGCTGTTAGGAACCTATAAATATAGGATTCATAATTTGGAATTGAATTTTGATAGTCTTGTAAATATGTACATACTTTGCCTTCTGCAAGTTGCTTTCCCATATTTTGTAAAAATAAAAGAAAAATAAAAAATAGAAAATCAAAAGGAGGGTAAAAAGTCCTAAAAGAAAAATCAAAGGACTTAGAAAAAAATGATATACCCCAAAAGAAAAAAGATGAATAAAACTTGAAAGTGTGCAAGTCTAAATGCCACTACTTTTTACTTTTTGTAGCTCATTATGGCAGAGTGTCAATAAATGCCATAATCCATGATGAGTTGAACTACTTAATCTTGACTTGTCATGTTTCAATTTACTTGTTTTAGATAGAGAATAAAGAGTTGTCAGACAATTTAATCCTGAAAATTCAGTAGATAGATATAGAGTAAAAAGGAACCCAACAGTTTAATCTAGGTCCTTGGATGAAATAAGGTAGAATTAGATAGTTTTTACTGCTTTCAAAAGAATAAAATGTTCAAGGTTGCTAGCTCAAATGCACCTGCACAAATGGAAGAAAAAAATGTTTGATTAAAGATTGGGTAGGTATAAGGAGGGAAAATCATTGTAAATATCTTTCACTAGGCTACAATAACTAATTTCCCCTTCCGTATAGCTATTTGACATTCTAAACTTTCAGACAAAGAGGCTCAGAGCATTTCTCTGACTTTTGTTGGGACCGGACCCAAGGCTCAATGACTAGATAGTTGAAAATGTTAAATTTCTATGTTAATCCCAAAATTTACATCATCTGCCATTCATGCATTCATCACCATGCAATTTCATAAGTAAAGACTCCATTTTTACTTAATGATACATAAAGCCCCTATTTGATTAACTGCCTACATTTCATAAAGCATTAAAACCCTCAAAAGGACATTATAGCCTAAGTTAAAGTGATAAAATTATGATAATCCAGCTTTCCTTTAATTTTCACTTTTCTTAGTTATAATTGTATATTTTGAGTATTCACTTTCCCCTTTGTCATATTAACTCTAACTTATTTATTAATTCCCTATAAAAATCCTTGTCATATTAATATAATTCCCTTTTACTAAATATACTTGAAAAACCCACTATTATAAACTTTAGCCAAAGTCTATTATCCCACATGTTTTAATAAAACGCCCACAATAAACTCCTTTGGCTAAACTAGCACTATGTAAATATTCCACCCCCCTATAGTTAATAAGCCTATTTGGTTTAAATTAACTATATAATAAAAAATATGAGGGAAAAAGTTATCGGAACACAAATATGTCATTGAATAAATAAACTTTTCCCGATGCTTCATACATTGTTTTAAACCAAGGTTTAAATACGTTGAGCCTTTGATTTATTACGTTTACCCCTTCATTTTCCCGACGACTCTGCATTGAGCCATATCCGCCCGATCACCAGATCCTTTTTTATCTAACGGTTCCAGATTAACGTGATACCCCGTCCATATGCCCCACCACTCCCATTCATATTCCTTTCCCGATATCGCATTTAACCTATACCGTTGATTTAAAACTTTCATATCCAACGGCTTATAGCTAATCCCGGTCCCACTTACCTTTTCCCGCAGCTTGAAAAAGCAATCCCGACCATTCGCATCATTTAATCAAATCCAACGGTGCGTGTTCCATATCGCGCTCCGAAAGTGATCGACCAAAATTTTATGAAAATCATGCGATAATAGTTGTTTTCCAAAACCACCCGATGCTACGTGTCTGATTCTAATTCGATCGCGCTCCAAATGCTTTAAACCACTTACCATTCCAAACGAACGTGAAAACCACTAGTGGTTTTTGCATTCAAAGCACAATTACCTCCCGCCATTGATTAAGACATGTAGTAAATGATATATACGATGGTAAATATTAAAGGTTTAAACCTTAATATTTCATTTTTTTATGTATCATTCGCCTTCTCGCCTGTTAAGAAAATACGCCCTGACTATTTAAAGGATTCTGAGCTTCTATTTACCCAATTTCTCGCCCAGAAGCATAATTTTACCACTACAACTGCATATAAAGATCCTTGAAGCCTTCTGCTGAACCCATGGATCCATTTCAAAGCCGAAGCTACCATAAAGCCCTTTCGACCACCAAAAACTCGCTAAAGAGGTATTTCTCAGTATTTTTAACTTGCAAAAAACTTTTAAATCTAAACTTGTGAGCTAAGGAGACTAAATTAAAGAGAATTAACGGTTTAAAAGTGCCTGAAAACAAACCAAACCCTGGCAAAATTTTTCCAGGAAGCCTGAAGTCCTCTGTGAAGCCCTTTAAAACCAAATTCCTCGATTTGCAGCATCCTTTAATTCTTGAAGACCAATTCCGAGCACAGAAAAAATTCAAAGTCTTATAGATTGATTAAAAATACCTTTTTCCCCATAGTTTTACCATTCAGGAAACCCTATTTCTTGTCTTAAGCCAGTTTTATACCTGATAAAGCCCGGATTAAGCAATAAAATCCTTTGAAGATAATTCCCTCCTAGCAAATTGCTCAGTTTTCCTCTATTTGTGAAAATTAACTAAAGCAAACAGTTTAATCTTGCATAATTATTCCCAAAAATTACTAAAAAACAAGTTACACCCAAAGCTGGAGGTCCCAAAGCCTCAAAATCTGTAATAGCCAAGCTTCCCAAGTTTGAATCCTCAAATATCAACAAGCCAAATCCTTCTTTAACAGCTGATTCAACTGAAGTTGTTAGACCTCTCCAACCACCTGTTTCCTCTGAAGAAAACATTCCTTTAACTGATTTAGATTACAAGATTGCTGATATAGTGGTAGAATTCAATTTGCTTGAGATTCATAACTGGTGTTATGATAAATTTCTGAATAAAAATCAGGATGACATACCAATTTGGGAATCCAATTTGCCCAAGTATGTAGTTCCTGTTACTCATCTAGCCCAACACTTGGTCAGATTATATGCATTATGTTCCTGATTAGAGAGCCATAGTAAACAAAGATAGAGAAATTATGTTTCTCATCACAGCAGAATCCATAAATGAGATGCTTCAGTTGAAGCTTGATCCTGGAGTAGTGCCCTTGTCAATTGAAGAGTTAACCCAGTTATACTTAGAGTTGGAGTTCCCTAAAAAGTTTATGCTATTCCAGAATTTTATGCCTACCCATGTAGACCTTTCTAAGGTGAATCCACCATATTCTACTTCTGATTTTCCTGAAGCTTCTAGACAAGTGAACTCAATGCTATCCTTCATTCTAGGATATTTTAATGATGAATTTACTGATGCATCTATACTTGGTTTCCTTTCTACATTATCCCCTGGGAAGCCTCCTGCCATGATCTTTGATTTTTATAGATTCATTGCTGATAGCATACATTACCAACTGACCAAATTTCCCAATGAAGGAGTTTTCAGATATTCATCTTATCTATTCCATTTGTTTCTATTTTTCCAAGCTGAGCATTTTCCCATTGCTTTGAAAAAGATGGATGCAGAGGGCCAGCCTCTATCAGTGATATTTTGGACTTCCTTGCTCAGAAAGGAAGGAAATGAATTCAGTTATAAACAGTTTTCAGACTTATTCATTAGGACATGCATGAATTTGATTTACAAGTCTGAACAGCCCAGAGTGAGTGAATAAATGAAGAGAATATTGCAGTTGTCTGAACAATGCAAAGTAGGATACTGGTACTTATATCAGAGACACACAAAATTAATAATATTTGGAACAAATTTGTCCCCATATAAGTTACCTAAATTTTTAACCATCAGGGTCTTTGCATTGGAATATTTGAGACAAGTTTTAAATGCAGATGTGGGGCGGTGGTGGCATGGTGGGGCGTTACTGCAACGCCATGACAGAGGTCTGGTTTGAGGCCAATGCACATATGTTCTTGCCATACCTGTATGCAGAGATGGACTTCCAGGGTGATCCAGACATGGGTCTCCCTTTCGGTTATATTTGGGGACCTGCAGGTATGTGTTATATTTTTCTGCATTTCTTTGAGTATTTATGTACTTATGTGCTTTTCTATCGACACTGACATTATTTCGGTTATTCGTGCAGATGTTGGCGAGGTAGGTCACCCCGTGGCTCGATTGGTTGGTCATGATTCTCTGCTACGACCTCGAGGTGGTTAGGGAGGAGGTGGTGCAGGTGGACCAGGTGGTTGTGCCGGTGGACCTGGTGGAGATGGTGCTGGCCCTTCTGGTGAGTGTAGCAGCTCTGTTGTAGCAGAGGTTGCGGCTGAGCGAGCTTGTGCTGATGCGGCTGAGGCGAGCAATTTCGTACTAGCAGCTCAGGTGGCCACTCTTGAGGACTTCCGGGGTCGAGTGGACCGCTTGACCCAGGGTATGCCTGCTCGAGGTTTCATGGACGACTTCGAGGAGGTTTTCTTAGAGATGGTGATGGTCCGCGAGAGGGATTATCGGCCCACTCTACGTCGGGTGGTGATCGCGGTGGCAAAAACGGCTCCGATGGTGGTACTAGGAGTAGTGGTGGGTCCAGGTGCACCTCTTGAGGGGGCACCCCCTAGATCAGTTTTGTACAAAGGGAAAGCACCCGTTATGAGGATGCTTCCCTTATTTTTGACGACTTTTGTATCTTTTGGGCTGGCCAGTGGGCCAACAACACTATTTTTGTACTCAGATACACATATTTTTGATATATATATATATGAGAGATGTTTTTTGCGGCTCTACATGATGTATCACCTGCTTCGGCTTTTGTGATGTGTTATGGTGATGGATGCCTATATTTTTGGTTTTTATGTATGATGGTTTATTCGAGATGCATTCTAGTTTAGGATATTGTTCACTATGCGATCAGCTGCTTGGATTTGATTCCTTGATACATGTGAAAATGTAATGTAATAAAATTGTTTGCTTAATATTTTGGCACACAAATATTTTCTAAATAGGTGTGTGTCTCTGGCCTCAAATGTTTGGTTTATTTGTGATACTAATAACTGGGAATCGAGGTAGATATGCATATGGCAAATGCCCCGATTGAGGGCATCACAAATAAGTCTAATCATGATGGCATCATATTCTGCCTGATTTTTTTTTGTTGAACCAATACACAAGCCATTTGATCATAGTGGTGATCGGTTAGGGCGGTAAATGACCCAAGCAACGATGGCTAAATTTTGGGAACATCTTGATGCTCCATCAACAAATCTGAAATAGGGTTCGTTTTGGTGATCCATGGTGATACTTCGAGCACTTTAACTAAGTCTTTTCGGTCAAAGATTTTGAGTGGGTGGGTTTTTTGTGTACTCTAACTCTAGGGGAAAGGGCTACTGGGGCCCTTATGGGTAGAAATTCTTGAGGTAAAGGCCATTGACTGGGTTAGTGAGGCAAGTCCCGTTCGACTCCGTCAAGATGTATGCCACCTGTCAGAGGCAATGTTTGATGATATAGGGTCCTTTCCATAAGGTTTTGAACTTTCTAGGCCCTAAGGCCTCTTTTGCGACATCATAGTGAAGAACTAATTCTACCTCGGTGAACGAGCGAGGGGTGATGTGGCGGTCAAATGACACTTTAACCCTTTTCTTGTGGGCCTCGTTGTGCTGCAGCGACTGTCGTCAATTTTCGTCGACAAGCTCTAGTTGTACTAGGCACTTCTCTAGAGGATGAGTGTTGTTGAGGAGTTTGATGGCAGCATGTACATTTGGGATTTTGCAGAAATTAATGCAAAAGCGCGAGGTATGTTGGTTTTTTGCGACAGGAATATGGTGGAAATCCTGGGATGGGGGTGAAGCAATAATCCAATTACCGATATGAGCTTATACAAATTGTATATGGTGGATTGTATCATCGACGTTTGGTGGGGACAGAATATACGTAATGGAATTTTGTATGGGTGCAAGGTTGGGTTGCCCGCTAGGATGGTCGACTTCTGGTAGGTGGAAATTGTGCCTGCCATAGAGGTGCCTAAATGTTTCCATTAGTGGGCATGATTCTGGTGTGTGATTTTGGCCAGTGCAGATGGTGCATGGTATCACTGAGCCAATGGAGTAGATGGTGTGGGATTCTATGGTACTCATTGGTCCTGACGTGGATGCTTGGAAAGGGTCCATTGTAGAAGAGGTTGTCTTCTGTCTCCATTTCCGTATCATTGGATTAGACGTGTCTTCCTCTTTGGTGGAGTGTGGACTTAATGCAACTTGTACCGCTCTCAACTTGGGGAGATGTATACACTTAAACGTATGATGAAAGTGTGAGCAAATCTGGCAATAAGTGTGTGTGATCTTCTTTTGATTGGAGAGAATTTTTTGAGGGAGAGGAGAGACTATGCGGAGACTTTTTGCAAGGGGCTTTAGTTCTCTGCATTGGTTGACTCGGTGATCATTCAGATCACATAGGAGGCATGTTATCCTAGGCTTGGCCGAGGTTACTCTTTGGTGGTGTGTTGTCTTATCTTGCTTGATACACCATTGCAGGGGTGGGGACATCGACATGGCGATGTACTTTTTATGCCATTCCCAGAGATCGTCCCGTCTCTTCTCTATGGAATTAATCTTGTCGATAGTGGGACGAATTTGCGAGGCATAATTACAATGTCACTCATAATGATTACCCTGACATATCAAGCAAAATATCCTTGATATGAAGGTTCCGTCGATTTTAGTTTGACTTCTGATGGGGAACCAACGCCGGAAGGCTGCTAAATCAAGGTAATGGACGACTGCATGGTCCGTCTTTTTGCATAACATACATGCTGGTTGTTGCCGCGAAGTGTGGTTGGGGGTAACTAGGGGTTCCCTGGGGGGGCGTTATTCGACTGTCTAGAACATGATGGAACCACTCATCTCATTTTCTTGGGTCATGCAGTTGCCTGTGGACTCATAATCCATATCGTCTTCTTGGGAAAGGCAGACTATGGGTGAGTGGAGGCTAGCAAGGGCTAGCTAGAAGCGAGGTATGTAGTGACAATCCTCCAAAAGGTGATTGTCAGCGCATAATGGGCATGTGAATTGTGCTGCCCGTAGCTCCACATAGTAAACCCTTTCAATTGGATACCATCTGTGAATGAGCTCCAAGGCTGCGCACTCTTCGAGGTAGTGGCCACGTTCGTCGCATAGCATACAACGTATAATAGGCATTACTGGGGGCCTTTCTACAATCCTATTTTCCTCTTGTAAGTATACGATGGTACGAGGCTCGTCGTTAATAGACTAGATGGAGGGATCCTCTTGATAGGATCGCTCGATCGCATGTAAGGCATCCCTATATCGTGGTATCTCTGGACAATGGTGGGTATAGTGCCCATAGTTGCCACAGAGCACACATGCGTGATTGGTACACAGTGTTTTGCCTTTACCTTTGGTGGTAGGTTCCTTTTTATGAGGACGTGGTGTCAAGATGTATGCTTTGGAGCCGAGGAGTGGTTTTAACTCGTCCAAATCCAGACATATGTGGGTAGGATGGCCTATCACATTGCATATGGTGCAGACTTGTGATTCCCTTTGAATGGCGGGGGTCACCATCTTATTTCCTCTGTTTTTTGTTTTCTTGGCCGTGATTACCGGTTTCGCAATGGGAACTTCCTTTGCGAGGGCGGTCTCTACCGTTTCTTGGGTAGATTGGGGCTCCTTGGGACTGAGGGGCTTTAACCCTATGGCAGTAACGTTGGTGGCTCCTATTCCAGAAGGGGGAACGAGGTACCAAAATGGGAACGCCAACGATAGGTTGGGTAACACCAGTTTTGCCAAAACCTGCTGGGAGACGAACCCAGCTGGGGGGTAGAGGAAAGGGGTTTGGGAGGCAGCGTACGCTAGAGAGGTTGTCGTGGTTGATGCCTCGGTGTCGTTACTGCTTGAGTCCGTGTCCTGACTAACCTTGGTGCTTGATGTGGACATTATGCACACCGAGGCCCCTGTGGCATCGGGCGATGGGATCTCCGAGGAATGACCCTAGAAGGGACGATGGTTTGAATTGGCCAGGGCCATATTCTTGGTACCGTGAAAGACCATCTGAGGCCGTATCTACATAGGGTAGAATTACATCTGTGTTGGTTAGGGGACACTTATCGTTGTGTGTCAGCTGGTCTACAGTAATTATGTGATCCTCGTGGGGGAACATCATAATGTGGAAGACGGAGGATGCTATTGTCGACATGGAATACATATAACTCCACTCGAGGAGTATATTGTAATCCAAGTGAGCGTCCAAGACTTCAATGTCTATGTGGACCGCCTTTGCAGCTAAAAAAATTGGGACATTTTGGTAGAGGCTGACGGGAGTCGAGGGACGACCGTCGTATGCTCGAAGTGTTATGACCAAGGGTTTTAGTTCGGGAGAACCCAACTTCTGCCAAACATTTTTCAACATGATGCATGTCGATGCACCCTTGTCAATGACACATTGGTGAATAGTGATATTCTAGACTGACACTTGTATCTGGAAGGCGACCATAGAAGGAAACTTAGGGATGGATTTGTCTAAGTCAAAAGCCATCATGCGCGTATCGACAAGGTCGATAGTGCCTAACGCAGAAAGTAGGGCTTTTCGTTTATTTGGGTGCGATTGCATTACTTTCAGTGTGGACATAACAACGGGTGATTGAGCTAAATCGTCCACGATGTTATAATTATGGGCCGCTTTGGAGTAGTTACCCGCTCTCATATTAGGTCCCTTTGCCATCTTTTGCAATGGTTCTATAGGCATCTTTGAAATGGTCAAAGGTGCAGTCGGTGCACTAGTACTAGCCCCTGACGTAGTGGTGTCTGGTGGGGTGTCGTAACTGCAGTTTCGTGTATGGAAAAAACATCTCTTCCCCAGTCATGTAGATTTCATGATTTGTTTTCCCGGAATCATCTGAGTTTTGTTGCTGAGTGTTGATCGTCCCTTGGTGGGGGAAAGGTTCTTGCATAATAGCGGGTTGCTGGGAAGATCCTCCTTGTCCTCAGTTACTCTAAAGATTTTTTAGCTCAGGGAGATTGGGACAGTGGTGAGTGTAGTAACCGTACTCACCACATATTGAACAAGAATGGTTTGTTCACAGAGGTGGCCTTTTTCCTTGTCGTTGGGCATTGATTGGCTCCTGGTTCTGATTCCTGTTGGTGTTACCTCCAGCCTGGGATTGTGGTGGGCACTGTTGGTTGCTGTCCCCCTGTCCAGGGTTCCCTTTTGTCTTGTTTTTTGACTTTTTCATAACCACGTTAGGAGGGTAGTTCTCCTAGTTATACTGGTGTGGTTGATTTTGGGACGGTTGCACAAAGTTCACCTGTGCATTGGTTTGCATAGGTGGGTTGTGTGCTTGGGACTGCGCATAATGTTGTCCCTTGTTTGCACCTGGCCATTAGAGGGGAGCTATTTCGTTAATGTTTATTTCTATGTACTGGGTCCCCTCAGTCGGAGGATAGGGTCCTCCTTGGTGATACGCTTGTGCCCTATTAGTTAAATTTTGCTGAGGCATATGATGAATTTGAAATCCATGTTGAGACATGTTCTGGGTAGAATTATGTGCGTAACCAAGATTTTGACTACTGCTGCCTAGGTAACCTTGGGTCATTGACCCAATTAATCCGTCTGCAAATTTCAACGCACCTGGAAATTCTTGATAAGTTTGCAGGCGCGGGGCGTTAGGCAGGATGTTGTAAATATATCCTGATTGCATATAAATCAGTTCAAGCTTCTGGGATTTACTGATTGCATCCTCTTCAGATGTGGGGTATTTCTACGCCACATCCTTTGAAATCTCCGTTGTCATAGTTTTCAAGAATAAATCTAAGAGGAACCGATCATCGAGTTTAGCTTTACATAAATTGTGACGCCGCCTCCATTCATGAGGATGGTCAGAGATATGGACAGCGGGGGTTTGTCTAAAATGAGTCAGTAATTCCATTCCAAAATCATGGTGAATGGGTAACTGAAAGTATGTGAGGAACATGGTAGTGAGGGCGTTAAAGGTTCCATGTAATGCAGGAGGTTTCTCCATGTACCACTTCGTCGCTACTCCTGTAAGAGTGCGTTGAAATAGCCTCAATCGAATAGTGTCGTCAATGATACTATTCGATGAGCACCACAGGTGAAATGTCATTACATGACTACCTGGGTCTTCCGCTTGCTTGCCTTTGAACTTTGGTATATCCGAAGGGACCTTCGTGGGCATGTGAGGCCATGACAGATCATGTGTGATGGGGTCATTCGCTAGCTTGGTTAAATCAGGTAGATTCAACGCAGCTAAAAAAGGTGACTGGGAGGTTGACGCCATTGAAACGTGTGAAGACACGAAGTTCTGGTTAGAACGAGGGTTAGGCTGTGATGTACTCTGATGTGTGTTCAGTTGAATTCCCGAATGGGACACACTCCTCTACCCCCCAGGGGTCGAGGGAGGAGTGGTGTGTGGTGTGGTGTTAGGAGACCGACTAGGGTTCCCAACTATGGTTTCTCCAATAACAGTGGCAGTGTTCCGTCATTGATGCCTGAATGGCGAAAGACCTAGAACCCCTCCCTGTAATGGGGGGAGGTCCAAAAGACGCCTGAATCAATGTGGTTCCATTGGGACCATTCAGGTGTCGAGTAGGTTAGGTTTTGGAAAAATTTTAGAGGATAGAGTTTCTGATCAAAGAAAATTTATGGCCACATACATAAAACAAAGTGAAAATGAAATGAGTTTTCCCTTTAACTTAATCTATGTGATCAATCAAGAAAAAAATATGGTTTTTTGTTTGTTTGTGAATGATACTCAAAATCCTACAAAACCTATGTGTCCTCACACACTCAAAAGTAACTGGGCCTTGAGAAGATTTCTTGTGAGTGCTGGCACAACATCCCGTAAGAGCTGGCGATGTCCCCAGTTAGCCGAAGAGAATCCACCAAGGTAAGGGTAGAGGGTCTGGCGCTTGCCTGCACCGTCACCTATAGGGTAAAGGATGCCCTAGTTTTTGGCCAATAGGAACCACCGTCCCATGTAAGCGTTCGAGTCTTGGGCTTATTGGTAGTCAGCTAATAGTACCAAGTATCATCCAGGTCAGGTAGCCCTATCTAATACCGCATGCACTGCGCCTAAGCCTAACCCCCTCTGAATCGGGTCTCTGTTGCACTTGGGTTTTCTTTGACATGGACTGATAGGTGGATTTGAAGCTCCCTAAATACACAACTTCTATGTTTCAATATGAAGTATGATTAAGGCAGCTTATTGGATGCCTACCCCCTTGATCCTAACTTAAACTATAAATTATTTTGTGGCCCTTGTGGGGAGAATTTAGTGAGTTTGGTTAAGTTAGTTTTACGTGTCTTCATTTGCTTAGTGGGTAAGTGTGTGTGAGCATATGGTGAACAATCTCATAGTTTGAACATATGGATATCGGTGATCCTTTACAAAAGTCCCCTAGTTAAACTATGTTATATCGTTCCTGGCTCAAATGGAAAACATTTGTAGATAAAGGGTCGCTTTCAAATTTTCCGAGTTAATCTATGTGACTAACTAAAGGGAGATGGCGAAATGTAAATATAGAGCATTCATTTGCTTACCTAGGATCACCGAAGGGTGCAAAGGTAGCAGAGATTACTTGCTCTAATCTACAATTCAATCCTAGTCCCGCAATTCCTAATGCAAAAATTGAACTAAACTACACAATTTCTACACTAGAAAATAAAACTAGCTATGTATGTGTGGTCTTGGGGCACTTACTTGGACTATTTTATCTAAGTGTGAATACTAGAATTTGTAGAACATAAATTGTTTGGAATGTAATGGTTAATTTCCCCCCTACTTAAACTATGTGAATATTTTTGCAAAAAACCAACCTAAAGGAAAACTAACTCTAAGCCTACAGAAGGCAGCTAAAAGTAAGTTCTCAGAAGTTGTGGGGTATCAACACAAGTGCTGGTAGATACATTAGGGGCTTCCCAACACACTTACAAGCGGAAAAATGCAGAATATAGGGAGAGAAATCTCATTCTGTAATTTGCAAGGAAGAAGCTCTGACAGGTGCGCTTTCCTCCGCGCAGGTTAGTCCTGAACGCGCACAATGCACGTATGTGAGAAACAACTGTGCGCAAAAATCCTGTAAGTAAAATATTAGGAGCTTCCTTCTTCAGTCTGTCACTCCAAGTGAATCTAGGGACTGCAAGATGGATCAGAAGACTATCAACTCCACTCTCCATCGTAGACAAAGGTCTCCTACAAGAGATGGCACAACCACATAAACTTGTAAGACATTAGTGGAGTTGCCAATCCTGTTGTGGTGGATTTGACGCATGGGTGTACGAAATCGCACCAGTTTAAGGGGTGTGGTCTACCCCTATAAACTATTGGTAATAGGCAGAAAGTGGTGGAGCTCAAAATCATATAATCTAGAGGAAAAAATATGTGAATGTATGCTCAAAGTAAATTAAAAACTAAAACACAAATGTATAGAAGCTATTGAAGAGAGTCAAAATGATAATAATGTAAATGATGGCTCAAGGCCTCTTCTTATTAAATTTTTGATATGGAGAAGAAACTTTACCCATTTTCCAAAGGGCCCCTAGACAATGGTTCTAGGTCCCGATGCAAGGAAGTTGTTTTTCCAAGCTCTGCCTCTGATGCAGTCTCCCTCTCTCTCCGTTGTGGTGGACTAGGATTGTTGGGTGGCCAACAATCGAGTCCCCTCTATCTCCAGCTCTGGGTCACACACTGCTGGTATTTCTTGGGCCATTCTGGCCAGCATAAGAGTGTGATCACCCATTCTTCATCTCTTGGTGGCTTTATATAGGGGATTTCAAATCCTCCTTCCCTCCCTTGGTACATGGTGTATGGTGACCCAAGGGAGAGGTATGATTCCATTGTGTGCTCCAAATATTCCTTTGTGTGCTCACATAGTGTCTAAGGAGGCACTCGTGGCTGTCCTTAGGAAACTTCATATAAGGAGTAACTGTCCTTTTCTTTGTGTGGTCCCGGAAAGCGACATTTTGCCACTTTCAGGAATGCGCGATTATCGGGAAAAAAGGCGCTCTTCTCAAAGGATTAAGTGCGCAATTTAGCATTTAAGACTAGTTCAAATCTGATTTTCTCAAAACCTTATAGATTTTAAATACTTTCTTGATTCCATAATGTCTTCTTGCCCTGTAAATCCTATGGATTGACATTAATTAATGTCATCTTCTGCTATACGATTTTCCAGTGTTAACAGTAGGTTTGGAAATGGCGCAGGAAGTGCAGGATCTGATGTACTTCCCAACATCTTATTGAAGGTTCGGCCAATAAAAATACTTCTATAGCACTGCCACTGATTTCTCTACCCCGAAATATCCAACGACCCGACTGTAGTGCGCTTCATAAATCATCTTGGAACTCTTGCTTGAAGGAACACATAAGTATCCCAAGTGGCATAATAGTGCATCTTGAAGGTAAAAATTTGGAACTTTCTTGCCTTCCAGGAGCGCATGGTATGTGTTTTCGAATTCTAGATCGCTATTGTAAAGATGTAGCCACCTCTAAGTCTCATGCCCATAAGAGTCGAGCACAGTGGTCAGTGCCATGATCGCTAGACTCGGTTATGGCAGCATACAACATTATTGGTGATGCCCTTCTTGTCATTAATGTTTAAATGGAATTGTTGCATGTATGTGGAATATTTTCGATGGCGATCTTTCTACAACTTACCTTGTGTCTGTATGAATTGTAGGGGTCAGTGGTTTGCATGGATAACTATTTCCTTCCCCATAATGTAGTGCTTCCATTGTCGACATGCCTGCATAATGGAATACATCTCTTTGTCATAGGTGGGATACTTTAATACTATGTCTAAAAGTGTCTCACTGTGATATGCCATTGGATGTCCATGCTAAGTAAGAACTGCACCAATAGCATCGTCAGAGGCATATGTCTCAATCTCAAATGGTTGTTGTAGGTTTGGTAATGTGATCACTAGTACAGAGAAGAGGCGATGCTTCAATTCGATGAATTCCTTTTGTTGGGATTCAAACCAAAAGAAATTTTCTTTCACTCCTCCCTTGGTGACTTGACTCAAAGGCCAGATGATATGAGTGAACCCCAACACAAACCTGTGGTAGAAGTTGGAAAGACCTAGAAAGTTGTAGAGCTATGTTAGAGTGGTTGGGATTGGCCAATCCTGAATGACCTGTATCTTTTTTGGGTCCACATGCACACCCTTCTCATCAATGATGTACCCAAGATATTTAACATGGGTCATGCCAAAAGTGAATTTCTCCAAATTGGCACACAAGTTGTGTTGCCACATTGTTTGGAGGACCTCTCGAATGTGATGGATTTTCTCTTTCCAACTTTGGCTGAAGATCACAATCTCATCCAAATACACCACCATGAATGAGTTGGTGAAGGGTCGCAACATGTCGTCCATCAGCTTCATGAAAGTTGTGGGGGCATTCATCAACCCAGAAGGCATGATCAACCATTTAAAAAGGCCCTCATTGGATTTGAAGGTAGTGTTCCACACATTTGAGGGTTCGATTGGTACCTGGTGATAACAAGACTTCAAGTCAATCTTGCTTAAATATTCCCCCCCCTTGAGCTAGTCCATAAGTTCATCAATCTGTGGGATCAGATACCTATTCTTGACAGTGATCTTGTTTAGTGCTTGATAGTTAGTAAAAAGTCTCCAGGTCCAGTCCTTCTTTTGCACCAACACGATCGGGCTCCCACAAGTTGATGAACTTGGCTTGATGTGCCCTTTATGCCGAAACTCTTGAATCTGCCTCTTGATTTCATCATTCTCCATAACATAGCATCAATATATCGGTCCATTGGGTAACGACATTCCCGGGGTTAAATCGATGGAATGCTTGACCTAACAGTGTAGAGGAACCCTTGCAAATGAGGTGAATATGTCCATGACCTTGTCCATATGTTGTTGTTGTGTGGAGGATCCCTGTTTGGAGGTTGTGGCCACAATCTTTCTTATTCCCTAAGGGCGAATAATAAGGAAAACAAATTTCCCGGTCTGGGAAATGATCTTGCTACATTGCTTCGTAGTGAACAAAGAGGGGGCGGTAGGCGGTGCTACCTCCAATATATTGTACAACTTATTTCCCAAAGTAATAATAACATTATGAGGCCTAGATTCATACACAACATGCCACCTCCAAAAATATTTTTAGCCTAATAATACATCACAAAATTCAAGGGGAACAACATCACACAATACCTCATCTGTGAAGGGCTTGATGTTGTAGGGGAGGTGGCACTGCTCGCTCATGCATAGATCTCTCCCTTGGTGAAGCCACCCGATGGTGTACTATTGCAGGTGTGTTGTGGTTGATAGGCCCAACCGCTTCATGAGCTCTGCCGAAATGAGGTTCTTTTGGCTCTTATTGTCAATAATGAACTGTGAGTGAAAGAGGCACTCCTCCTCCTCCAGATATTCGGGCCCATCCTTCTGGATCTTGGTGGTGGAAATGGTGGTGTTGGGCTCCGCATCAATGATATGCTTCCCTCTATCATTCCCCTTGTTGATTTCTGACTTAGGGTCAGAACATGCATCTGATTCGGAAGGCTTCAACTCAGCGAATAGTGACTTCTTAGCTCGACACTCGTGTTGTGAGTGGGGATCTTATGGAAATCAAACCACTTTCTCATGTCCTCCTTTTCCTTCGTGGTGTTGTTCTTTTCTTGCAGCTTCATCGGGTTGTCCTGGCTCACATCGTCTTGGAGTTTTCCTTTGTTTTGCGGTTTTGGGTACCTTTCCCTTGCTTTATATTTGCAAATCCAAAGTCTCATTTCTTTAGTTTAAACTCTTTCTCAATCTTGAAATCATATCGACATACGAGGATGAGCGAGGAGATGTCTAAGAACTCCATATCATCCTGGATGTACTTATGTAAACAACTGCAGTACTTGAGTACCAAATGATGCTTAGAATCCTTGATACCCAGCTTTGTGAAAAGGACATGACCACCATTTGTGAACTCTGGCACATCTTGGTCCCTTCCTTGCCACAGCATGGTCCACTTTATGTATTTATATTTATAGCTCCCGACAGGGTAATCTTGTTTCTTAATGGCATATCGGAAAGAATTCCAAGTGGGTGTGGCTAAAAATAGTGAGGATTCCCTCTCGTCCTTTTTCTCACAGTAGGTTTCCCACCAATACTTTACAAGGGGGAAACCTTTCAGGAGTGAAAAAATAATTTTTTCCCAATTGGAAAAGTCACGAACCGAAAAATATCCTTCCAACAAATTTAACCATCTCTCTACGGTGTTTGCATCTATTTGGCCTTCAAATATGGGAATGTCAAAATTAACTTATAATTTAAAAGGAGTTGTGCCTCCAAAGTGGTTGCTAGATGAAAATGTGTCACCAATGGGTATCCATCATTGTGTTCATCTATTTCTCTAGGGCCTCCTCGAGCAATATTTTGAAAGGATCTCCTTCTCCCTCGGCTTTCGTTTCTTCCGCCATGAGAGGTCGTCAGGCTTTTCCAAGGTGATCTTACAAATGTTCAACCAGATCGAGCCTTAAATCCTTATACCCTCATCTCTTTGGGGATATTCAAAGAAAAATAAAGAAAGAGTATATTTCTCTGATACCAATCCATAATTATGCAGGAACAAAGTAGAATACAGGTATAAACATAAATACAAATATGGAGCAGAAATAAAACTTCATTTCATTAATATCAAAGAACTAAAATACGCTTACACACATAATGGAAATAAAATATCTAGGGCGATGGTATCTTATCTCTGAGAAGCGATGTGGCGGTTACATGCCTTTGAACTGTGTTACAAGTAGGCTCACGGGCCTTTTATTATTGAACAACAAGGGAAAACCCTAAAGAACCAAAACCCTAACCCAAGGAGATGGAATGCCAAGATTTTGTGGTCCCCGTTGGGGTTATTGGGGCAAAAAATTTCCTAGGGTTGTAACTTGGTAATATTAACTCCATTTGGGGGTCAAAACTGCTCCAGAAGTTTAGGACCTAAAAAACTGCTAAAAGTAATAAATTCTGCTATAAACAAGGAAACTAATGAAATCGACTTGAGGTCTAGGTGGAATAGGTTGGTGGCCACCAATATCCACTTGGATCATTCTACATGAAAAAAATTAAAGGGGGTTAGCACTTACACACCCCCAGAGCCTCGAAAACTCTTTATATCCTTTATGCCCTTGGTTTCTACTTATGGCATAACATAGAGCCATGTGTAGGTGCTCAACCTATAGCTCCCTTCCTCCCAGTGTATTGAGTTTGGGCATCATTGTGAACCCATCAGGGTTATGATGTCGGGTCGACGTGTCATGTAGGGACCACATGACCTCATTCTCATTCACTACCACTCTGCCACAATGTTGCCTATCAGTCCTCCGTGTCGTGACGATTCATCTTATGACAAATTCCTTAGCCACTCCATTTATAATCATGAGGTTCATTCCTATGGGATGAGCTATTCGGTAGGGTATGCCCGCACTTTCATTGGCCAATCAAAGGCCCCGCCAGGATGATTGTTTTGATTGATGTGTCTCGGTGTATTCATTTTACGCACCATTCACAAAATTCTGGGATTTTCCTAGCGAGATGAGTTTTCATGGTGGGGTCCGCAAAGCACCTTTTTCAATTGATGTCACTCTGTTCACTATCATCGTATCCTGAAACCCCATAATCCAACACATTTGCTTTGTGTTTGTTTATTAACTGATAGGGTCATACCTTCAGGATAACATCACTCCTTCCACATGTCAACGTATCAGTCGTGACGTGTGATGAGCTCCATCATTAGGAATATTTGGAGGGGTTAATGGTCACCTTTTGGCCTTCTTAGATCTCTTTTTCTTGCATTTTTATTATTATTTGGTTTTACGATGCTAGTATAGGTGGCGATTAAGGCTAACATACTATGAGTGCCGAATATGAGGTCGAGTGCAGAAAATCATGAATTATTAGCATTTTTATAAGGATTTCATCATAAAGACTTGGAGGAGCCAACAAAGAGAAATTATAGGAGGATTTTCCACCCTCCTTAACTCTCACAGGTAGTCGAAGGATCCCAAATATTCTCTCCAGCAATTCGAATTCCAAAGGTAGTTGAAGGATCCCCAAGGATTCTCTCTAGCAATCCGAATTCCAGAGGCAACCAAGCAACTCAAAGAGGAGTGCACCTAATATTTGTTTACTTGGAGTCATGTGGACTCAATCACCATTTTCTAGGGAGTTGTTGATAGCTGCCCTGTAGAATAAATACTGTAGAGATATAGCTAGGAAGGGGTCAATTCTAGTCGAAACTTTGTTGCAAGCTATTGAGTTTTTTTTTTTTTTTTACTCAGTGATCAAACTTTCAGAAATGTATGAGGCTATTATTTTATGAAATGAGCAGATTTGTTTCACTTTACTGATTTAAGTTTCAGAGAGCTAGGCTCGTGGGTTAGGGCCCAATCCATGTGCCTCAACCTCTCTGCTGTAATTGTTCTCTGCTTTCTGTCATTCAATTAGTTCTGCTTCTGATAGTTTCATTGCTGTTTATTTTTTCTTTTAGTGTGCTGTTGTAGGTTACATTTGCTCGTGAGTAATAGAATAGAGGAGAAAAACCAAAAAACTGTGGATCAAGACCCCTTCTCATCTCTGTAAATATATATTGAGGAGGGAAAACCATCCCACAGACCCAAAAATGGATTTATGTTCATTGTTCTAAGATTAAAAGTAGAGTTGCATTACCATTTTTCAGTCTTCCTTTGCACTTTATTTTTACGCATTTGTCTATTTCTTTGCGCATAAGTTAGCAGGGTGATTGTAGGAATTATTGCTAAAATCCTAGAGCAGCTTCGTGGTGCTTCCTGTTTCATTCTCCATCTTTGTTTTCATGCTTCCAACTACCTTGGTTACGCTCTATTCCTTCCTTCTTCTTTCAGTTCACTTGTCGCTCTTTTTTCACAAAACACTTGAAAAAACTTTAAAGTTTGACCTCCACCTTTCCTCCTCAAAATTCCCGCTATCGCATTTCACACTTCGCAACTTTTCCTGGACAACATTTCTGCTACCCCTCAAACTTTGTGATATTGCAAACTGCGATATCGCATTTCGCAACTTTTACCACATCGCAAATCACAACTTTTTCCCCACCGCACTTCGCACTTCACAACTTTTACCCTATCACATTTCGCACTTCTTAACCTTTGGCATTTTCGCATTTTGCACTTCACACCATTTTCCTTTTTCTTTAAGACTTACCACTCCTTTTCACCGTTGTTACGAAGGTAAATCCTCTCTGCGGACAGAGACGATCCCTGTATCCCTAGGGTGGGTCTAGTAACAAAAGGACACGCTAAAGTGTTGCTTCCTAGTTAATGAATGAAAAAAAGACATGGTAGATTGACCTACCTTGAATCCAACACTGTCGATGTTGCAGAAAGAGTAGTGGTCTCTCGCTCCTACCTTTGAAAATCACGATCCGTTCGCTGTCATGCTTAGATACCTGCACATAGGACAAAAAACAAGAACAAAATATGACAGAATAGTTTAACTCACAACTATTAGCCAGTCAAAAAGGGCTAAACATATCACATCAAATAAACATCATAACATAATAGTGGAACCAAAACAATAGTTATGTATATTAACGAAGTGCATCTCAAATGTTGGTCAGGGAATTTGGACTCAAGCTCTCTTAGAAGTCATCGACTCGAGCTCTCTCAACAAAATCTTTCTTACTCTATCTTCTCTAGCAGCTTAGCTATAGTATAATTCTCCTAGTTCAGCTATTCAGCCGTTCAACTATTTTGCTATAATGTGTTCAACTAGCTTCTACTAAAAAAGATAGTTTCTTATATAGAGGAAATGGAGGAGGTTGGGATCTCTACAAAGGTGGGAAGGAGTCCTATCCTTTAGGAGAGTTCCAAGGGAGGTGGAAACTACTAACTAAAGGAAGGAGTCTGTGGTTATTTCAGTTCAACCACTCCCAATGACTCATCCTCGAGGTGGTTGGAATGGAACCTCCACCTCTATTTTTAAAAAACATTCCATAAACATCTTGGAACAGGTGTCTAACTGGCACAAAGCGCCAACTGGCGCAGGCTCAGTGTTAAATTTCCTGGTCGGCGCGAGGGTGTAACTGACTACTCGCGCTAAGGCCAAAATAGGGATTTTCACAGCTCTGCTTAGGGAAATGTCAACAAGAAGAATGTTGTTTTCATCCAAAGGGATGCAAGGATGGGATTTGCAAAGAATGACACTGATTATTTGTCACAAAAACAACTCTCCAATGTGTGAGTTGGGGATTGTAGGGACAGTGACAAAATGCTATGTAATAGATGCCACCTAAATCATGAAGAGTGAGAGAGAGGGAGTGGTGAAATGCTTTATGAGAACACGTTTGAACCAAACACCACTGTCAGAAGACCTGCAATTACAAATAAAACTGATATCTGTGATACATGAATCATGTGGCATGGGCGCAGCCATCCATAATAGAGTATATAAAAACTGAGATCCGAGGTATGGACACAACCTTATAGCAGGAAGGATCAATAAATAGACTCAGGTATAGTCACAGCCATATAATCAAGAGATTCATGCAATAAGTCATAATAATCCACAAAAATATGCAGCCTGGGGTTTATTTAGACAAAACCCAGGGTCTTGCGCTCCATCTTGACTTGAACAAGTACAATTTCGAGCATGCAAATGTATGAGCTGAAGTTGAACATGCAGGAAAATCGTCTGATTACCAGCCAATGATGCAAGCTGTTAACAGATGCGAGAGAAACCACCAATGATGACGATGGCCCTCAAGGTACAAAAGGTACAATCCACGAAATGTGAAAAATGATCTGATGTCGAACATCCGCAGAATCACTCGATCGAATGCCAATGATGTGAACCTGGCGTCAAATGCGAAAAACTTGCCATTGAGGCATGCAGGCTCCAAGGTACCAGAAGGGAGTCTCTAGATCAAATTCCTGGATAATGAGCTGAATTCGACAGGAAGTGACCTGTTCGAAAGAGGGCCATAATATTGCCCACATCATTGACACGAGATAGAGTAACATGATGAAAGTGGATCAGGACCAATAGGAGATGAGAGGAAGGTTGACAACTGCAGAGGCAAACTTCTCTTGAACATATCAATAGCACACCACTGGATTTGGCAGTATTTGACATCAAAGGATCTGAGGTCACGATGACGTGGAAAAGAGCGGATGAGAGGTCAAAAGAGATTACCCAAACCTTTGAAGGCAAAAATGATGAAATGAGATGTCCCCAACCTGACACAAATGCAGACAAGTGCCATGTTCAAGAGTGACATACTGCCAACATAACTAAAACTTGGTTCCATGTTCCCACCATTTCTGGCGAGTACCCCAATTATTTTTTAAAACAAGATTGAAGGGGATAACATAGTCTTGCGTTGTAAGTTTGTCCTTTGGACAAATCCAACCTAGTACATTTCACGAGACCTAGGAAGGAGGAACTCGAATAACGTCATGGTGACGAAGTCCGATGTCATCAGGGTTTAACGAGTCTGACAAAGGAAGAACTCAACATCTTTTCATGTTTTAGAGAGTTTGAAAAGAAGGTAGAAAAGAAAACTCCAACAGTCCCTTTTTGTAGGTAGTCTCACAGATTTGAAAAGGTAGAAAACTGTGTCTGAGAGAACCTCTTAGTCGCGATAGGCTAAGGTATTCCTTTTTTGTAAATAATCCATTCCAACCTGAAAAAGGGTTAAACGTATACTGGGTAGATATTGTTTCGTAGCCATTTAACGAGTTCAAAACGACAAGACTCTAAAGATGACTCCAGTAGTGAATTTTTCGTGTTTTTACCGAGTCCGAAAAATTATAAAATATAACTCGTTACTTCATCATTGTCGCATGAAAAACCTGTTGCTACACAAGAGACATCTGTAAAACCCATTTCTCGAAAATAATATAGTAAAATAATAATAAAAAACATGCCTTAAAACCTAATTAGGGTTGTGAAAAAGTTATAAAATGCCAAAAATGGTAAAAATAATTACTTTTCACATTTTACCTCTTGTGGAGCAATAGTTACCCATTTCACTTTGCAATCTTGTGGTGACGATAGCGGTCAATCCAGCAGATCAATCACAAATCCGTCAACTCCAGGTAAGAGCCGAGATCCCTCTTGTTATTTTAAGTCATTTCTTGCTTCCTGTAATTGTCAATTTATAATTTTGGGGGATGAAATGTAAAAATTAGGGCTTCACGGTTGGCGCGGGTTTCGGGAAGGGAGTCGCGCCAATTGCCCGATTTTTATACTAGGGTGTGCCCATTAGCGCGACTATTTTGGAAACAGTCGCGCCAAAGGCGCAAACCATTTCTAGCAAAAAATGATGATCAAATACCTCAATTGTTTACAGATTTAAGGTTCAAAATGGACTAATACCACTCATGTGTATGTGTTTGTAGGTAAAAAGAGGCAAAATGGTCATTGAATGGAAAGAACAGGAACATAGCGAAGAAGATGAGCTAGCCATGGAAAATGAGGGAGTGATGGAAGCTCTCAGAAACCGTGGTCTGAAAAAATTCTTCCTAACACCATGTCTCCGAGCCCAACTAGAATTACTACAGTATATGATCAGTATATGGGACGAAAATCAAGAGAAGTTCATCCTTCGGGATCAAGAACTTGAGATTGATGTCTCTGACGTGTATTTCATCACAGGATTATCACAGAGGGGTGCAACACCAATCCTAATCGGCACCCGGCCTTGCATGGAAAGCATGACCATGGTTATAGACAGGGTATGTCGAGGAGCACAGAAGGGATCAGGTAGTGGGAAAGTTGATATACAAACTATCCCAGATTTGACACTATGCGTGGTATTGCATACCATCACATGGGCTGCGGGATCACAAGCACCATAAGAAGCAACAAAGACACAGTTGCTTCTTGCTGTAGACTGCATCGCACCGACCATCTACAACTGGGCAGAGGCCGTGACCATAAATATGAAGCGCCAACTAACCAAATGCAAGAAGAAAAAACTGAAACAATTTGGTTATGGATCTATTTTTTTATTGTTCTTCTTGGAACTTCTACCCATTTTTCAACAACAAGAGGTTATAGTCCCGACACCACTAGCGAGAGAACCACGGATGGCTCGATGGGTAGCTTTGATGCCAAGGGCAAGGGGCGGTCAATAGATGTCCTAGAGATCGGAATTATTTGATTGGCTCCGACGACAATTGATTGTCGTGGAGGATCGACCCTACTCTGGTACATATTTCACTGATGATCCGGACCTCTGACTCCCGGAGGGAGAATATTGGGATGAAGATTTAGGTGAGACCCATTTTTTAAGTTTTATGAGTATTATGATTTTTTTTATTTATGCATGTTCTGACATTAAATCCATGTAATTGCAGACGTTGGCCCAGAGAGTCCTGCCGGCATGTCATCGATAGCGAGGCGAATCCCTCGCGTTTTCGACCCTCAAGGCGAGGGCAGCGAGGAAGATGAGATAGTGCGCAACCTGGAGGGGATCACAGGAGGAGTCCCAGATTATGCATGTTTTGATGATGTTCCTCGCGTGTACCAGAGACATACCGTAGTGCTGCCCAGCTGAATTCACTGCTTGCTGAGGCGGCTAGTACGCGTCGTGACATGTTATCATGATCACCATGCTGATTAGACACCTAGGTTTTATTTTTATCTGCATATTTTGAGGGGCATGATGTATCGGGATGTAATAGAAACACATGTATTTTTTGAATTTATGATGCACACGGTTGCAAAAATACGATATATATATATATATATATATATATATATATATATATATATATATATATATATATCCCTACATGGATCTTTTACATATGGTGATGCTTTTACAAAGTATGCAAATGTCTATCTAATACAATTTTAGCCACTGTATCAGTTAATGTGTTCATTCGTCTAGGAATATGTTGATAGGTAGTAAAATTAAAATGTCTTTCCAACAAACGAATACATAAATACAATATCAGAATGTGCGGATTTCTAACTGAATAATGATTATTGAGTTGCAGAACGACAAGCTGTGAATCTAGATTTACAAGCAATGCGCGTATGCCGAGGTTGATCGCCTTGGTTAATAGCTCAATGAAAACGCTATATTCAGCGACATTGTTTTTATTTCGTCCTAAAAAAATACCTTGCATATCTATCAACTCACCAGCACGATCATAAATTACCTAGGCTTCCGAAGACAAATTCCTAGCACTGTGGGAAGCACCATCTGCGAAACCAACATAAGGGGTAATAGACATCTGCACAATAAGCAAGACCTAATAAGCAGGAAAACGCTCACAAAGCACACCAAACCAGAAAACATGTACAAAAATGAAAACAACGCCTATGTACACCTATTACGCATGAATGACTCATGCATAATATTTTTTGAGATACAATCCATTTCTCGGTTGTTCAAGAGGATGACCTTCGTAGTCAATTAGCTCATAGGACCCATTCTACAACACACGTTTAACGATGTAGGGTCCATGCCACATGGGTTGAAATTTTCCTACCCCCAGCTTATCACGAGCTTGGTCATACAGGAGGATGAGATCTCCTTCAACGAAAGAACGAGGGGAAACTGACTAATCAAAATGAGCTTTGACCCGCTTTTTTTGTGCTTCAATAACGAGAGAAAAAAAGCGACGAGTTTCATCCAACCTTTCTAAATAAAGCGCTCTTCTTCTGGCAAAGTATTCGGCTGTAATTCAACAACCAACTTGAGCGAAGGTATTTCACATTCAATCGGAAGAGTAGCTTCCAGGCCATAAACCAACTGGAAAGGAGTGAACCCGGTTGCGTTCTTAATTGAGGTTCGGTATGCCCAAAGAGCCGAAAATAACATGAGATGCCAATTTGATTTGTGGATCCCAATCGTACGTTGAAGCATCGTGACAAGAACTTTGTTCACAGCTTCAACTTGGCCATTGGCTTGAGGGTAGTACGACGTTGAGCTGTCGTGATGCAGACCCAACTTATAAGTCAACTCTGCCACCATATAATGTCAAAAATGGGAACCATGATCGGTAACGATGGCTTAAGGGATGCAAAACCTAGTAATAATGTGATTAAACATGAATTGAGCAGCTGTCTTACCGTCAGTGGCAAGTGTAGGCATTGCTTTGGCCCATTTAGTGAAGTAGTCCATGGCTACGATAATATAAGAATGCCCCCTGGCTGAGTGAGGGTTACACGTCATAAAATTGATGCCCCACTTCGCAAAGGGACCAACGGTAATGACAAGATGGAGAGGAACAAGTGGCACACGCAACTTACATTGATAAATTTGGCAATCATGACATTTACAAACTGCGACAATACAATATTTGAAAATATAAGGCCAAAAATAACCAACACGAAGAATCTTATGTGCAGTAGCATAACCAGACATGTGACCGCCACAAGCACCACTGTGACAATCATTTAAAGCTTTCTCGACTTCCTCGAGAGTCAAATTTCGCTGGAGTATGGAATCGACTCCAATACGATAAAGTGTATCTCCAACTATACGATAAGGTTGCGACTGATGGCGGATGCGTCGGCGGGAATCCTTCATCAACTCAGATATAAAAGTTGAAGTTTGGAGATAGACAATGATATCACCGTACCATGGATTGAGGGTGCTAATCAAGAAAAGCGAATTTTTTGGAATGACATCCTCAGAACAAGAAGGAGCGGAGTCAGAAGGGAGAGAACAAAGTAAATCGGCAAAGACCAATGATTTCTTAGATTTGGTAGCAATAAATTCCAAATCAAAATCTTGGAGGATGACAATCCACTTTGAGTATTTCCCCCCGAGCAATTGTCGAGACAATATGTAGGTCATGGGGTTGCATTCAAAAATCACCATCACTCTACGCAAAAGAATATAATGACGAAAACTTTGAACAACTTGAACAGTGGCCAACGCTAACTTCTCGACGTGGGCATAACACGTTTCAGGGTCGAGAAGGTTACGAGACAAGTAATAAATAACACGCTCATGACCGTTATCATTGTCTTGTACCAAAACCATGGCAATCGAGCTAAAAGTGGCAGCCAAATAAAGGGAAAAATCACAATGATAATCTAGAGGGCGGAGGAGAGGAGCATTGACCAACAATGTTTTCAAAGCATCAAAATATTTCTAAGTGATCTCATCCCAGTAAAAAGGAACACCCTACTTTAACAATCATGTGAATCCTTTAGCTACTTCGGCATAGTTAGATATAAAACATCGAAGAAAATTAGCTTTCCCTTGTAAAATTTGCAACTGATGCAATGAGGAAGGATAGGGGAGATTGATAATAGCCTCAACCTTGAGAGGATCCAGACGAATCCCATCTTTGGAAACGGTAAACCCCAAGAGTCTACCGGAATCGACATAGAAGACACACTTGTGTGGATTAAGCCGAATGTTATATCGCCTACAGCGAAGAAAAATCTGACGAAGATGGTCAAGATGATCCCTACGCTTAGCTGAATGAGCCGGAAGGTCATCCAGATAAGGTTGAACGATGTGAAGAATATCATGAAATGCATAAGACATTGCACGCTGAAATGTGGCCCCGACATTCTTCAAACCAAAGGGAAGCTTCATATATGCAAATGTACCCCAAGGACAAATGAAGGCAGTCTTGTGTTGATAAGTCCAGAGAATATTAATCTGATTATAATACGAAAAACCGTCCATAAGGGAAAATATCTCATTCCCGGCACAGTCGTCAATGATTTGATCGATGAAAGGAGTAGGATAATTATCCTTAGGACAAGCTCGATTGATATCACGATAGTCAACACAGACACGAATAGTGCCCTGTTTCTTGTCTACAGGAACAATATTAGAAACCCATTCTGTCAAGGGAATCGGATAAATGAAACCAGCTTTGAGAAGTTTTTCCACTTTGGCTTTAATGGCAACAGCTTTCCTAGGATGCACCGGACGAAGACGCTGACTAATCGGTTTCGAACCGGGGTAGGTAGGATCTCATGTACCAAGATGCTAGGATCAATGATGGAAATTTCTTTGTAGGACCATGCAAAGACATCACAAAATTCACGAAAAAGGCTAGTATAAACTTGTACTTCATCCGAAGAACAAGTAACCCCAATATGGATGTTCTCGACGATTCTCGGTTTAATGGAAATGTCGATATGGATAATCTGAGTGATGTTACTCAAGTTACCTTTAGAAAAAACTTCATGGACTTGAACAGGTGTTTGAAGCGGAGGAGAAGGAACCTAAGAGGCAAAACGCTCAAGATAGGTAGACATGGCTCCAAGGCTTGGTACAAACGAGGAACGATGATGACCATCATCCCACGGAAGATCGTCGAGAGACAAGGTTTCCATGATAGCCTCATCGGAAGGAAACACTTCTTTCAAAGGATCTGATGAATCAAAATCACTGAACCAAGGGGACTGAGAATAGATGTCAAGAGTCATGCTCGAAGGAGCAGAATCAAAGGACGGAGTGTACGATGTAGCAATGATTTCACAATAATCAATTTCAATCAGACTCAACGACATCAAATCCCCAAACGAATCGATCTTTTTAGGAGAGGGGATAACCCAGGGGTCATCGGTTCGAGAAATCATGTTGACCTGAACAGTATTCGGTGGTGGAAGAGGGAAAACACCCATGAGGATAGGATCCTTGAAAAGGCCTGGTCCTACGCTCTTGTAGGGAGTAGGAATCTTGTCCACATATGGAATTTTGTTCTCGGAAGACGAAGTGAAAAAAGACAATTGATCAACAGTAATAATCTTTCCTTCATGCAGGAACTTCAAAACATGAAAGGGAGTGGAAGAAATGCACAACATGGCGTGAGTCCAACTGCGACTAAGGAGAAGATTATAATTGATTTTTGCATCAACGAATTCGACCTCAACATTGACTGTCTTCCTTCTAATGTGATCGAAAAACTAGCGAGAACACCAAGAGGTTTAGATTCTCTTCCATCAAATGCTTCAAGGGCATTGGGTGATGAGGTTATAAGAGCTGGAGAACCAATGGTTTTCCAACAAGTAGATGACATAACATAGGTAGATGCACCCTTGTCCATGACGGCCCGGTGAATATTCAAACCATTTATACCAACTTGAATAATGAGCGCAATTTGGTGCAGGAGTCGCGGGACGAAATTCTCTAAATCAAAAGCAAGCAAGCTAGTATCGACAGGATCAATCCCACCTATTGCTGATAGCAAAGCCTTCCATTGCGAAGGACAACTCTGAAGTACTTATAATTTAGACATTGCGGACGACGCCTGAGCCAAATCCTCAACAATACTGTAATGCTGAGCGGCACGGGCATTGTACGAAGACTTGCGGAGCACACCTTTGGAAGGTGGTCGCACAATGGATTTGGTGCTAGGCCGTTCAATCTCAAGAGGGCTAGAAATAGGAGGAGGAGGAGGACCATCAGTGATCTCTTTCCAAGTTTCCTGACGTGAACCAGAATAATATTTTGATCGAGTAGCAATAGAAACGGGTGCAAAACCGTTCATCATGAAAACTGGCAAACCAGATGGAGCAGAGGACTGAGGGTGCTCTACCATCTGAGTCTGTTGAGGGAAAGGTTCTTTAAGAATGACCGGAGCTCCTTGGGTGCCTTTTAGCAATCAACTCACTTCAGACCGTCAAGGATAGTCCTTGGTGAAGTGCTCATCATCACAAATCAAACAAGGATACTTCGATTTGTGTTGAGAACTATCAGCAGAACGAGGTTTTAGAGAATCCTGTTTCGGGGTATCGGCTTTGTCCTTACCTTTACCCTTCTTCTTACCTTTGGAAGTGTTATTTGTAGGATTGGCCTAAAAACATTCACTTCTGTGGGTGTGCCAGAATTCGAAGTTGACTGAGAAGCTACATTATTGGACGAAGTAGACTTCTGCTTCCCAGAGTTAGATGAAGGAGACTTCTGAGAAGTCTGCGATACACAACCAATAATACCATCAACGGATGGAGTCGCTGGTAGTTTAGAAGTTCCAGGTCGAGGAGCATCAGGCAAGATATCATACAATGCGCCAGACTGAGAGTACATGAGATCAAGGTATTGGGCGTAAGCAATGGCTTGTTCCTCGGTTACACATGCCCCCATAGCAATGTCTTTGGCAATCTGATTGACAAAGGAGGTAGTGAACCAATGAGTCAGAAGCTAATCAGGTATCTCAAATTTGATCATGCGACGACGACGCTGCCACTCATGAATATGATCTGAGATATGAGTAGCTCGGTCCTGTTTCAATGAAGTGAGGAGATGCGTGTCGGTCTCATAGCAGATCGGTAACTGAAAATGTGTAAGGAATGCCATGGCCAAAGAATTTAAATCTTGGAAAAATCCACGAGACAACCCAATGTACCACTTTGCAGCGGCACCAATAAGAGTTTGTTGGAAAAGACGGAGACGAATAGAATCGTCAACCCAAGAGTTAGAAGAACACCACAAGTGGTAAGTCATCACATGAGTTTGGGGGTCTTCACCAGGTTTACCCTCAAATTTAGGACAATCACTAGGAATCTTGGTTGGAACCAGAGGCCAATATAAATTATGAATAATAGGATCATTTGTCAACTTCGACACATCGGGTAATTCCAACGTAGCAAGAAATGGTAACTGAGTATTGAAAGTCATCGAAGGTCATTGATAAGGACCTGTATGTACATTCCACCCAGTCCGAGTGGGATTCTGTCCCCATATATTCTGTCTCGAAGGATTCAGATTATAGGGATTAAAAACAAGATAATTCGGTTGATACTGGGATTGAGGACCAGGATATTGAGTTGAGGCAGACCACTGAGGTCCTTGCTGAGTAGCATAAGGATTCTACTGCGGAATGTAAGTATGACTTTGAGGTTTCTGATACATAGGTTGATTTTGAGGGTAAGGAATCTGAGGTGCACCATATACTGGTTGATTTTGAGGTTACGAAATTTGGGGTGCGCTATATACCAGTTGATAGGAAACTTGAGGGTAATAGATGCCTTGCCGCTGCGCAGGTTGACCTTGCAGAGTAGGTTGAGCAGGCTGCTAAGCAGGGTAAACAGGTAAAACCGGTTGCGGAAACGAAGGAATTTGCTGGTGGGTAGGTTGGAACGGTTGTTGAGCTAGTTGAACTGAATGTTGAAATGGTTGTTGAAGGCCACTAGGTTGACCTTGTTGGAAAGGTTGGCCTGATGGTTGTGACAGACCAAGTTGTCCCTGATGACCAGGTTGACCCAGAGAAGGACCAAAGGGTTGTCCTAGTTACACAATATTTGGGCCATACTGAACATGCGGCTGTGATTGAGGTGCAACAGGTTGTCCTTGTGACGGATAAATTTTCCCCCAGGACCAAAAGATGATCTGGGTTGATTCAGAGGTTGACCCGAGGGACTAGAGGGTTGTCCATGTTGGACCAAAGGCTGTCCTTGTAAAGTTTGGCCTTGTGGACTGTATGGTTGTCACTGTGGACCAGAAGTAGGGCCCTGCTACGCTAAAGGTTGTCCCTGAGAGGGTTTTCCTTGTAAGCCAGAGGGTTTCATAGGCAGAGTAGGTCCCAGATGAGTAATAGTCTAATAAGGATCATAAACAACCTGATAAGGATTAATAGGAGGCAAATAGAATGGCTTACCATACACATCATAATGGTGTGGATAGATATATACAATATTACCAACAACATCATAGTGATGGAATCGAGGATTAGCAGGAGCTTGAGACTGCTGAGAACCCTGAGAATTCTGCTGCTGAACAACCAACATATATTCTTCAAAAGTAAGACCGCTAGGAATCACAAAAGTAGTGGAAACTGAAATAGAAGCCACACAAACCGTTGGTTGAACTGGAACAGATGTGATAGTAACTGACGAACCAAGAGTTAAAGGTGATAGCCCCAATGAAGGTAGGAGCGAACTCGGAGGAGGAGTTACTGCACTGGATTGTGCAATGGAAGCAACACCAAACATAATCTGACTCAAAGATCTATATCCAAGCGGAAGTGAGACTGACAGTGGTGAAGATTGGGTGGAGGCACGAGAGAGATCTTCAGGAAAGAGTTGATATTCTCCTGTGGAAACAGGCATTCCTTCACTGCCAATAGAACTGGAGGAATCCATATCTGAGTCTAATGTAAGATCTTCGAAAATACTATGGGGACTAGGAGGTACCGCAACAGCAACAAAAGGTGATCTAGACGTAAGACGAGGAAATTCCCCTTCTTCCCCAAGCTAGACCAAGCACTTGAAGGAGGCCAATTGAATTCAACCGGTTCGTTAAGCGGAGATCGAGTAGCAAGGGGTTGGATAGACAAAAGAATAGGTTGCGAGAACTCGAAAAATCTAGTGGATTGAGGGGTTTCTAAAGAAGCATCCGAAAAATAACCACCACTAGGAGGCAATGAGGACGACGAAACTGGATGTTCCCCCACTTTGACTGCAAATCAGAACATGAAGGAAAATAACCAATCGAAGATACAAAAATCAAGAACCAAGGAAATCAATCAGACCAAGTAACAAACTTACAATGGATGTGTAATCGTAGGTGATTAATTTTATAACACTGAAACCAAAATTCATTGTTTCATGTTCTAAGAGTCGAGAAACAAGAAAAAGATGAATCTAGTCACTTTCAATTTGAAATGAGCGTGAAAGGACAAGTGCTCGATGATCTCTTCTCTATTTTAAAGAGTCACGAAACGATCGAAATGACTTCTCAGGAATTCTAAGCAAGAGGGTGTACCAGGTTTCCGTGAATTTCCATATACACCTTGGTGATCAAATGAAACAAAAATTACCAATGACTTGATGTACGTGCAGTTAGTCTCCCCGAGTGCTGTGTTCAGTGTATCAAGGTTACATGGCGGCAGACTCAGCTTCCTATGGATAAAAGTATTACAACTAAGAGGGGTCTCCCTTTATATACGTGACGATACCGGGAGCACAAGTCCGTACTAGCGCCTTAGGTTCATTGAGTTTTAAATTTAATCTTGAATTATGTTTCAATTTCCAGGCCCTATCGAATGTGGAGATGAACTTCCTAGATGAAAACTATATGAAAATGAACATCATTTCAATTCTATGAATGCTAGTTATAAGAAGGATAGAAATATTTCAAACAAGCAAGCAAACAAAATATGCGAAGAAACTTCTAATGCCCTTGATGAAATAATCGAAAACGAAATTCCTTCCTAGATTGACAAATGCCAGTTATGTAAAGGAACGTTTCACTTTTGATGCATCAAAGGAATGCAAAGATATTTTTTTAATTTTTTTAATTTTCAATGAAATGAATGGCACACATTGTACTAATTCAAAGGAAAACAAAATAAACACTAGTTTGAGTTTTTTGAATGTAAGGTTTTGAAAGTGAATGACTCAACCAAAGTGAAACAGACACAAAAACATGCAAGCTAATGGAGCAAACTTTCGATCAAAAAATAGTGTTTCCCAAAGCGACCCAAACAAGCAAAGTAATCGATGCTCAAAGTATTGAAGAAGAAGGACAAATTGAAAAATGAAGAGACCATTCAATCAAAAAAACAAAAGGATCAAGAAAAACTCAGTCTAATGACCCGAAATGAGACTGATAACAATCAAAGAGACTTGTTCTCGAACAAAAGGCTCGGTGTGCAAGAACACTCAGAAACCCTAAGGTATTAAATGACACCGAGAAGAAAACGAACAAACAACTGAGGGAAGCAAGTCTACAGTAGTCAACATAGTCTGCAAAGGCTTAAACACACTAAAAAATAACCCATAAGCAAGAAAATATGACCAAAATACGCATTAGGGAGGTCAAACCAAAACCTACAGGGGTTGGCGTGACTGTAAGGCTATAATCCGCGCCATATAGAGGGTGGCGCGAGTGTTAAAAGAGCAACATGCACCAATCGGCGCGACTTTCCAGAAAAAATACGTGCCAAGCTGGATACCTATGGGAAAAAGAGGAAAAAACCCTAACCTAATGAGCAGAGGTCAACCTTGACACTCTGTAGCTGAACAGAGGATGGAAACTCAACAAACAAACCAGAAAAAGATAAATAACTAAACCAATAATTGAAACCGACCCAACAAGATGACACGACAAACTCGAACTGATCCCCAGTGGAGTCGCCAATTTTTTATGAAGGTAAATCCTCTCTGCGGATAGAGATGATCCCTCTAGCCCTAGGGTGGGTCTAGTAACAAAAGGACATGCTAAAGTGTTGCTTCCTAGTTAATGAATGAACAAAAGACATGGTAGATTTACCTACCTTGAATCCAACACTGTAGATGTTGCAGAAAGAGTAGTGGCCTCTCGCTTCTGCCTTGGAAAATCATGATCCGTTCACTGTCACTCTCATATACATGCACATAGGATAAAGAACAAGAACAACATATGACATAATAGTTTCAATCACAACTATTATCCTGTCAAAGAGGGCTAAACATATCGCATCAAATAAACATCATAACACAATAGTGGAACCAAAACAGTAGTTATGTATATTAATGAGTAGAAGGAAGAGTACAACTGATGCTTTGACGTCGCAGTCTCCTCTAGCGGGGTTCAGATGAAGTATGTCTCAAATGTTGGTCAGGGAATTCAGACTCAAGCTCTCTTAGAAGTCATCGACTCGAGCTCTCTCAACACAATCTTTCTTACTCTATCTTCCCTAACAGCTTAACTATAGTATAATTCTCCTAGTTCAGCTATTCAGTCGTTCAGCTATTTTTTTATAATGTGTTTAGCTAGCTTCTACTAAAAAATATAGTTTCTTATATAGAGGAAAGGGAGGAGGTTGGGATCCCTACAAAAGTGGGAAGGAGTCCTATCCTTTAGGAGAGTTCCAAGGGAGGTGGAAACTACTAACTAAAGGAAGGAGTCTGTGGTTGTTTCAGTTCAACCACTCCCAATGACTCATCCCCGAGGTGGTTGGAATGGAACCTCCACTTCTATTTTTAAAAAACATTCCATAAACAGCTTGGCGAGGGCTCAATGTTAAATTTCCTGGTTGGCGCGAGGGTGTAACAGGCTACTCGCGCCAAGGAAAAAATAGGGATTTTCACAGCTCTTCTTAGGGAAATGTCAACAAGAAGAATGTTGTTTTCATTCAAAGGGATGCAAGGATGGGATTTTCAAAGCATGACACTGCTTATTGGTCACAAAACGACCCTCCAATGTGCGAGTTGGGGATTGCAGGGACAGTGAAAAAATGATGTGTAATAGCCGATTGCGATAAATTCACTGCATCGCACATCACACTTCGCATCATTTTCCTTTTTTCTTTAAGACTTACCACTCCTTTTCGCTAATTGCGATAAATTTTCTGCATCACACATTTCACTTCACATCTTTTTCCCTTTTTCTTTAAGACTTACCACTCCTTTTCTTCGATTGCGATATTTTCATGGCACTCCGCTGCTGGTCCCACTTCCACGTCACCCATCACAATTCACACTTTTCAACTTTCCCTGAACAAAACTTGCACTATCCCACCAACTTTGCGATATTGCGATTGCAATATCACATTTCACACTTCACAGTTTTTATCCCATTGCATTTCGCACTTCACAGTTTTTGCCCCATCGCACTTCACAAATCACACTTTTTATTTTGTTCCTTTAACACTTACCACTCCTGTCTACCGATTGTGATATCGCCCCGTACTCCGCCACGTCATCCGCCTTATCGCACATCGCAAATCACACTTTTTATTTTGTTCTTGTTAACATTTACCGCTCCAAACACCGACTGTGATCACCCTCCATCACAACTCCGCCATCGCACTTTTTAAATCATTCCATTCCAAATACTTCTTGTGCCATAATAAAGCTTTAATAAGGTTTAAACCTGATCTTTTCACTTCTAAGCCTAGTTTCATGTGTTTATCCCTCCATTAACACCTTTACCCCTTTCTTCTCCAAGTTGCAAATCAAAATTCTTTCAATTAGAATTAAGTCCTGGACAGCTTAGTTGCATGGATAAAAGCATGGTAGATAGAGCATAAGATACGGAGGGTGTGTTTAGCCCGTTGGGAAAGTTTAGTGTGGTTTAAATTAGTTTCCTTTCAGCAATTTAAGTTTAGTTTCCTTCCTGTCATTTCTTTTCAGCAATTCAAATTAGTTTTTTTTCTGTCATTTCCTTTACACACATTAACTTAGTTTCATTTCCGTTATTTCATTTCTGCAAATTAATTTAGTTGCATTTCTATCATTTCCTTCTAACAATTTAATTCTTTTCAGTTTTTATCATAGTTTAAGAAATAACACCCTTTCGTAAAGCAGAAGAGGATGACATGAACAAAATGCATCTGTTGTGTATATAGCACTGTCACCTCCAAGCTTGTACGAACCCCGGGTTGATAAATTTAAGTAGGGTAGCCACTAGGAGTTGCAACACTCTTGGTGCAATACTAGGGCTCACCACTTTTTGGCGCCGTGGCCAGGGAGGTGACTAGTAGATTCTTTGGTTTTGTTTTAGCATTCTTTTCTGCTTTCTTTCCTTTTCATGTAATTTCAGAAATATTAAAAAAAAAAGATACAAAAATATCTGATTTTCATGCCTCGTAGGAGTAGGAATACTCAAAGACAAATCTTACCTAGAACCCCCACATCACCTCCTAGCCACCCTTCACTCTTCTTTAGTGGCAGTGATATTGAACCCCCTATAGGAGAGCCTTCTGATTATTTTGAGGATCCTATTGGGGAAGAAGAAGAAGAACTTGTTTCAACTGAGGGACCTGCTTCACCTATCTTAACCATGGCTGGGATCCAAATAGCCTTTCCCATAAGAGAGGCAGATGGGGAAACTAAGATGAAAATCATTAGCCCCTTAGCTCTTCCACACTTTCATGGACTTACCTTTGAGGACCCTCACACATTCATGTTTGAATTTGCTATTGTTTGTAGGACTTATGACTACACCTATGATGATCAGAATTTGAAGCTATTCCCATCCACCCTTAAGGATGCAGCTGTGTGCTAGTTCATGGGTCTGCCTAGGGATAACATCACTACTTGGGCATAGATGGAAGAGACCTACAACAACAAATACAAAGACTACTGTAGGTCCAAGGAAACTAAGGATGAGATCTTTAGGATGACTCTAGGGCCAGATGAATCCTTAAAGGAATATGAAGAGAGGTTTCAATTGAACTATAAGAGAGCCAACTGTACCCTTGATCCTGAATCACTTAAAATTGTACTTCTTTGAGGGATCAGAGAAGAGATTATAGAAACCTTAAATATGCTGTCAAGAGGAGATATCTACCAACTACCCTATGAAACAATAAAAAATGTCTTCCGAAACCATTCTAGGGTATTTAGGAAGAAGGGCAGAGCTAGCCAGAGGACATTCAATAACCCTTCCTCTTCCACCTCCATCAAACACGAGATTGGAAACATGCTAGAGGACTTCAAGAGTGACATGATGCACACCTTTTCTCTGAAAATGGACAAAATGAAGGTCAAAAGGAAGCAAGAGGAAGCAGAGAGAGCCCTAGCCATATTTTTTCCTAGATGTACTTGGAAGCACCCAAGAAATGAATGTCCACTGAATGTCACAGAGGTTTGCTCAATCTGTGAAGAGAATCATGCCACATACAAGTGTACATCCTTACCTGGACTTAAGGCTGTATATCAAGGTGGGGAAGCAATGCCAGAGCAACTCTGTTTCATCAACTAGAGAAGGCCTCAAGGCCCTCAACCATATCAACAAGGTATGCAAGGTGCACCTTACTCTTATTATCACAACAATCAGAGCGCACCCATGCGACGTTGGTACACGCTCACTCCCCCATCCTGGTCTACACTTCCTACTTCACCTTACAACCCTTCATATCATCCTCAACTAATCAACCAACCATTCGAGCAGTATGGTACACAACAACCTCAGTGGAACAATCCATCCCAAGGGTGGAGGCCTCATCAAAATCAACCGCCTGCTCTAATGCCTCCACCCCAACCTCAACCTCAACTTACTCATGTTGCTCCACCTAGGCTACCCCAAATACCTGCGTAGCCCAATCTGAACCCGAACAACAGATAGGCACAACAGGCTCCCATTGGAGAAACATCCTATCCAACTTATGTTGTGGAGATACAGGAGGTTAATCTCAGGTCGGGAAGAGTACTCCCAGAAAACCATCCTCCATCTCAACTTGTGGAGGTTGAGGAGGAAAAGGAAGAAGGTAACACTCAGATCCAACAACCTCCTTTTCCTGAGCACTTGATCCACCCTAGTCAGCACACCCTAGAGGAGACTGAACTCCTGGGAGAATTGGAAAATTTGTGTGTAAAGATACCACTTCTCTAGGCCATTAAGGATGTCCCTATCTACAATAGGCTCATCAAATAAAAGTGCTTCAAGAAACCTGGGAGAAGGAAGAGAGATACCCCCACCATCAATCTGGTAGGACAATTGTCTGACCTAATGCTGGGTAATCAGAATTTGGATCAGGGCCTAAAATTAGCTAAAAATTCAAGTGCTCAAAATTGTTTCAGACCTCAACGATTGAATGGAGTTCGTCGCCAGGATTCCGGTGCAACTCGTTTCACCAAAATCTGAGTTCGTATGACTGAGTTATCGTCAACTGTTCGTTTTCCAAAACATGCAAAAAATGAGCAGAACATGTACAATGATGATGTGGCAAGTACAATAAGCATTGCAGGGAGTATTCTCCAGATTGCAGCCAATGGCACTGTGACAAGTTTTGTCTTCATATTCGCTAGATGGGTTAAGTAAAGAGAGAAATTGTCCAATGACCTCCACTTCTTCTAAAGTTGGAATTTGAATTTTTTTTTAAGGATGGAGTATAACCCAACTAGAGGGCACCACGTGTCCTCTCTGGTGGGCCATATCCTAATTTATGGGGTTGAATGTCAAATTTTATGAAATGGACATTATTTATGTGGTGAAATATGTGGTGAGATCATTCTAACCGTTGGCGAAGGTTTAAACTTGCAAGTATTGATAAATTTGGGGACAATTTAGCGGTGCAAAATTTGTGAGGTGGAGTGGGGCTCAAAACCCTGACCTCCCGCCTACAAACCACGCTCTATACTGTCTCCTCTGCTCGATGTTTCTTACCTCTATAGACTTTCGCATATATTTGAAGTTTAACCGTCAACAATTTGGGGGTTGGAGGGGGCCAGCCCCCTACCCATGTGGCCGAGCCCGAAGACCGAGAGCTAGAGCCAAACGAGCGGCAGAGATTAATGCGGTTTAATTAACATTAAAACATGGTTTAACCACATTAAACCAAAATTAACCACAAAACGCACTTATTTAGTTAATCTATGTTTATCCCCCGATAAGTACTGCTTAGCGCTAATTAAGCCAAATATTAAGTTGGCAGGTTTTCTAGAGGCACACCAATTTTGGCGGGAATTATAAATTTAGAATGTCAACTGGTAGTTTCTCCAGTTTTGGAGGAGAAATTGGGGAAAAATTGGTTTTGGTCATAACTCACTCAATTTTCAACCAAATTGAGCTCAGTAAAAGTCATTCTAGGCTAATTGGCATGCTGGGAACTCAATGGAGTAGGTTGCAGAGGCAGAAAAGGTATTCTACAGGTTGTTTGTGCATTTGAAGATTTTTAAGGGCTAGGGCCACCAAGTGTTGGGGTCATTTCCAGAGCATCCAGAGTCCAAATTCAACAAACAAATAGTCCTTTTTGGGAGATTATGATGTTTTAAACTCATTGGAACAGGTTCCAAGAGGTTCTGAAGCCTGTAATAGAAATTTGATCACACTTGAAGCTAATACAAAGGTCACACTATGAATCTGGACCAAGGAGATGTAGCCCAGGAGGGGTGAACTCCTTTATCAAAATTCTCTGTGTTAAGATCTATTATGTGTGTTTGTTGTGTTTAATATTGCTTCTGTTTTTTCATTTAAAATTATGTTTTTAAAGCTTATGACAAACTCATAATTTCACTAAGTAAATTGTTTGACAATCACATGCTCATAAAAAAACCCATGAAGGATAAGTAAAACAAAGAAAAGAAAAGTTTATATTTGAAATGAAACTAGCACAACAATAACTAGCATTCATTTTCAGATCAAGTTGGTATCAGAGCACAAGGTTGCTTGCTTGTTTTACTTGATGGGTTTTTTAATAGTGCAAATTTACTGTTGCTTACAAGGTTGAGATTGCAGAGAGAAGGGAAGCTATTGATATCTAGTACAGAAGTTAGGACAAGAAGGAAGAAGGCCGAGAAAGCATCATCCTTACCCAAAGGACCAATCAAGGCAGCACTTTAAGCACAAGAGGAATTATTTGCATAAGAGGCTGAAGTGATTGAACAGATATAAGCTGCAAAGATTGAGCTTGAATCTATAGCCAAAATTTCAAGGCATGAAGATTTGTAAATTGTTGTGAAGCTCTTTAATTCATTACATTGTGATGGAAACTTCATTAAGTGGTGATTCTAAACAATCCTCCTTTGCAAGACTCTTTGATAAAGAGATGAAGAAGGAAATATACATCATGAAAGATATGGTGCAATATCTATATGAAGATATGCGGGAGAACACTAAACTTCAAGAGAAATTGGTTGCTATGAATAAAGAGAAGCAAGAACTTCTTCAAAAGATGCATGAGATGGAGATTCAACTCCATGATGCCAAAGAAGCCTTAGCCAAGCATGTGCTTGAAGAAGAGGTAAATAGTTCAAATTTGTCTTTAATTTCCTCTCAAGATAAATGTGTAGGTTCATTTGAAAAATACACTAGAGGAATAGGGTCCAAATTGATGATAAAAATGGGTTATGAAGGTAAAGGATTAGGTAGACATGCAGAAGGCATAGCTGAGCCAATTATGGTTGAGGAAAGACCTAAGTATTTGGGTCATGGCTATGGACAACTTTATGGAGAAAGTTCTAAAGCCATGAAGGCACTTGAAACAATTCCAAGAAGGATTTTTGTTGTAGGTTCAAACCCTCAAACATGTAAAGTTTGCAATCAACATGAATGCAATTGTTTGAAACCCATGTTGTAGTAGGATGCCTGTAGACATGTAGCTTATGGGAAACAAGAGAGTTGTGACAGCTCTAAGGACATGAACATTGTTGTTGGTCTTTAAAGGAGATTTGGAACCTCTTCAAGTTAATCTTCTCAAGAAGATGATAAAGATGAACATTCAAAGAATCCTTCAAGGTATAATTCTTCCTATAATCATGTTTTTTATGATTATGTTAAGCATGAAAAATATGCATGCACGAATGGGAGAAAACGTTGTTTTTCATATTCTGGTTTGTATAGCCATCAAGTTTCAAGATGTTGGAAGAGATTGATAGCATACAAGAAACAATCATAGCAAAGGTGACTTGAACAGAAGGTGAAAAAGATTTGCACTTATTGTCAGAGGAAGGGACATCTCATTGATCAATGTTGGACACTGCATCCAACAACTCATCCAAAGAATTTGAAGCAAGTGGAGAAAAATATTGGCGAGAATGAAATAGGAGATTCCATCATCGGTGTGAGTCAAGATGATTCACAAGAAGAGGATGTTCAGTAGGAAAAATCACCATTGAAGTGGTTTGGTAAGAAATGGCTCGATTTCTTGACCAAGTAAGGCATGCATTTATTTTGTACATAGATGCAAATTTCAGCCTTATGTATGCGTGAATTTATGTTGAAATTATGACAAGTCGCAGTAGATTATCACAAATTGTATGATGAAAGATTGCATGTGAATACTATTCGGTTGAAGGAGTTTTATTTGTTGCAAAATTTCGCCAAGATGGTGTAAAATATGGGTATGTCACTCATTTATGTTGCAACAATTTATCATTCAGTTCAACTCTTATGATCACCCAAATTTTTTCGGTTTATGTACTTGCTTGTACTTGCAAGAGAGAGTTGAAGTGTGTAAATATGCATGAGATTTTTTATATGTAAATAGAGGACTTGTGATAAGTTCATTGCAAATAGATACATGCATGAGTGTTGTCAATATGTACCTTGGAATGTCGACTTGTGTCGATTGTGTCACACACATTTCATATCGATTTATGTCGATTTTGCTATACATATGTTTATCGACTAGTGTCGATTGTGCCGCACATATTTCATATCGATTTATGTTAATTGTGTTGTACATATGTTTATTGACTGTTGTCGATTGTGTCACACACATTTCATATCAATTTACGCCGATTGTGTTGCATATTTCATGTCGACTTGTGTTGTTGATGTCGCATGCCTTTTGTCGAATATGTTTTTCAATTATGTTGATCAACTTATGTTTTAGTCGATGGTGTTTGTTGATTGTGAGTCGATATTGGATACACCAATGTGCAAGAAGATCTCCATGTACTTGATGTTACAGGAGGTGACAGTCATTTCTTTAAAGGAGCAAAAACAAGGTGGTCATCATTTCAATTCTTGCATAATGTTTTCTTTTCAACATTGATTGTGTTCTTGTGACAAGATGTTGCAGGAAGTTTGAGGTCCATTCAGTGAGAAGTGGACGAGATGAAAAGTGTTTTGCAGCCATTGCAGAACAAGCTGGTTTCTTGTGTTGACACCAAGAGTTCACTCATATTGCAAGTTTAATTTGGATAAGAGGAATTCCAAGAAGAAGATTGTATGCCTTTATTGCAAGAGGGACTTCATTCTTAGTGGGAAGGCTAACAATTTTCCAAGCACATAGAGATCGATGTGGTACATTTGAATATGTATCAGTCAATAGTAGTCAACAATGCTGAAGTGGTTCAACAACAACAAGTAGTGGTTGAGAGACATAGCCAGTTGCAATGCAAGGCATGTCAAGATAATTGTCAAGTAAGACGTTTCAAGTAAAATCAGTTGATATAACTTGAAAACAGAATATTGTTGAAGCTCAAGAAGATAATTATCAACTTTTGTGGGTCCAAAAGCCCGTCAGTGGGAAGGTGTGATCAGAATTTGGATCAGGGCCTAAAATTAGCTAAAAATTCAAATTTTTCAAAATTGTTTCAGACTTAAACGATCAGATAGAGTTCGTCACCAGGATTCCGGCGCAACTCGTTTCATCAAAATCCGAGTTCGTATGACTGAGTTATTGTCTGCTGTTTGTTTTCCAAAATAGGTAAAAAATGAGCAAAATAGGTACAATGATGATGTGGCAGGTACAGTCAGCATTGCAGGGAATATTCTCCAGATTGAAGCCAGTGGCATTGTGACAAGTGTCGTCTTCATATTTTCCAGATGGGTTAAGTGAAGAGAGAAATTGTCCAATGACCTCCAATTCTTCCTAAGTTGGAATTTGAGTTTTTTTTAAGGATGGAGTATAACCCAACCAGAGGGTGCCACATGTCCTCTCTAGTGGGCATCTCCTAATTTTATGAAATGGACATTATTTATGAGGCAGAGTGAGGTTCTAAACCTTGACCTCTCGTCTACAAACCACACTCTATACTATCTCCTCTGCTCGATGTTTCTTACCTCTATAGAATTTCACGTATATTTGAAGTTTAACCATCGATAGTTTGGGGGTTGGAGGGGGCCAACCCCCTCCCCATGGGGCCGAGCCCGAAGACCGAGAGCCAGAGCCAAACGACCGGCAAAGATTAATGCGGTGTAATTAACATTAAAATGTGGTTTAACCACGTTAAACCAACGTTAACCATAAAACACGCTTATTTAATTAATCTATGTTTATCCGCCGATAAGTACTGCTTAGCACTAATTAATCCAAAGATTAAGTTGGCGAGTTTTCTGGAGGTGTGCCAATTTTGGTGGGAATTCTAAATTTAGAATGTTAACTGGAAGTTTCTCCAGTTTTGGAGGAGAAATTGGGGCAAAATTGGTTTTGGTCATAACTCACTCAATTTTCGACCAAATTAAGCTCAGTAAAAGTCATTGTAGGCTAATTGGAATGTTGGGAACTCAATGGAGTAGGTTCCAGAGGTAGAAAAGGTCATCTATAGGTGTTTTTTTGCATTTGAATATTTTTTAAGGCTAGGGCCTGATCAGGAGCTCAAATCTGAGCTTGGGAAAAAGCTCAAAAATGAAAGTGCTCAAATTGATTTGGAACCTAAGTGACGGGATAGGCCTCGGCGATACGATCCCAACGCCACGAACGACACTGAAAACCGACACTGTATGAAGAAGTTATTCAACTTTGAAGTTCGTAAAAAAAAGGCCAGTTTGACTTTAAAAATTGGCAAATATTAAAAAAAGAATATTCCAGAAATATTCTTCGAAATATTTTGAAAATATTCCTTGGAATATTCCATGTAGACCAGTTTTTTTGTGACAAGTGGCATTCTGCAATTGGCTGGAGAGTTGATTGTGTAATGGCGGACCAATCAGAGTTTGCCAGGTGGCAGGCCCAAAGGCTGCCACGTGGCCCCCAGTTCACAATGGGAATAGCGTGGATTAAAATTTTACATGTTTGTGGTTTGAACCCACGACCTGCAGTTCACAAGCGCTACACCTTACCATTGGCCCACGGCCTTTGGTTTTGATATGTGAAGCACAAAAGTTGAATTTATTATAACAGTTGTAATGGTTACCCCAACAGCTAATGCGGAATGTGCGGCCACATGTCACTTGACATTTAATGCTAGCAGTTTATGCCGCCCCAAAGTTAGCGTCGGTTCCACCAGATTAGGCGGATGTGCCAGTTTAGTTAAGTTAACTGGCAGTGTCTCCACATTTAGTGGAGCTTGTTTAGGCCAAACTGGCAGTCTGAGTAAATGTGCCATAACTTTGGGTAGGAAAGGCCTTTTGAAGTGAATTTATTTTTGATTTTGGGTCTCTTCGACATTCTGGACTCAATGGAGCAGGTCTGAAGTCTAACAGAGGTCATCTTCAGAGGTTTAAGCATCGAAGAAGATGAAGGAGCCATCAGGGCCTGGAAGGAGAAGGCTGTGTTGTGGACTGTGTTTCTCTGTTTAAGGTAAATGAATAGGCATTATTAGCTATTTCATGCCTTTTGAATCTGTTTAGATGGTTTGCAGAGCCTGTTAAGAACTTTAGAAATCCGAAAATCTTCATTTAAGTTCTAGAGGCCATTTTCCAAACAGAGTGTGTAGGCGAAATCGGAGCAGCCGGAGGCCGTTTTTGATGAAACAAAACTCTATATTGACTATTTCAGTAATTCTAGAACCAATGGAAGTGGTTTCAGATCATTTTGAGTACTTCTACAGCTCGAGAAGTTGATATGAATTCGTGGGAAGCCCTGGGCAAACCGTGGAGGAGAGCCATTTTTGGGGATGTTGTGCTTAATGTAAGCAATTTATCAGTTGATATTTGATGTCTGATCATTATTGGATGCATCAGTAGTGGTTTCAAGAGCAGAAACATAAATCTAAGGGAGTTTGTGCCATTTAGAAGCTCAGAGAAGCTTAGTGCACCAACAGAAGGATGTGTGTCCATGGAAGCCTAAAGCTGTTTGCAGGAATTGGATAGCCATTAAAGGGATTTAAAATGGTATTCTCAGCCCTTTGAATCATTCTTGTATTCATTGTGGTTAAGTTTGGAGCTTGTAAAAGAATTTTATTACCTTAATCCCAAAGAGTCTAGTCATGTTGACGAAGCTCAAAGGAGATGTAGCCCAAGAGTTGGGGTGAACTCCTATATTATATTGCTGTTGTGTTTTGTTATTCTATGGCTGAATTATATTGCTGATATACATGTTAAGTTTCAGCAAAAACAAATAAACTTAAAACACATAAACAAAAGAAAAGACATACACCTCTTCCAAGCAAAAATTCTGCATAATGTCAAGTTTGAGTAAGGTCATTTTAATTAAGTCTGAGTGTTTACTTCTATTATTTCTTTAGGCAGAGTCTGTAAGAGGGCCAGGTAGCTTCTGGATTCATCCTTTCTTTGAAAGGTGACATATCCGGTAAATGCCCTTACAGTCTATCTCTGTATTAGAAATAAGAAGTTCTCACATTTTCAGATTTAAAATTTGGAGTATTTGCACTCATTTACATAAATGAAAATGGATACCTTGCACCCTTTTCAAGTACAATCCATTTTCAGATCAGATGGTATCAGAGCTCGGGTTGAGCATTTGTTGTTGTGCAAAATTTTTTAAAACAGTGTAAGAGATTTACTGTTTTATTGGTTGCAAAATGGTTGCATGTATGAGTTTTCTTGAGTTGGAAGCATAACTGTTGTTAGTTGAGTCTTGGAAAGGATTGAAGACTATTTTCCTTACCCAATTTACCTCAAGATTATCTTTGGAAAACAAACTCCAATAGTTTGTGTTTTATGGCTGCTTGAATGAGAAGGGGTCTTTACTGACATTTGGCTAAAAGCTTGTCGGTTGATTGAAAGCTTTGAGGGCTTTTCTTTGGAAGTTCCTTTTGGTTGTTTAACATTTACATAATGTCATCTTCTTCTACAAGTGAAGTTTCATCCTTCACAAGATTCTTCAATGATGACATGAAGAATGAGTTCTTTAATGTGAAGGACATGGTGCAGATTCTCCCTGAGGATCAAAGGGAAAGTGTTCAACTTCGTGCACAATTTCTAGCTATGCAGGAAGAGAAAGAAGCCATTCTTCAAAGACTGCATGATATGGAGTTGCAGCTTCTTCAAGCTCAAGAAGCTTTGTCCAAGAAAATACCTCATCTTCAGGATGTAAATCATGAGGTAAATCATTCTGATTTGTCTTCAAGTTCCTCCATTGAAAAGTGTGTTGGTTCTTTTGAAAAACATACAAGAGGTATTGGGTCCAAATTGATGTTGAAAATGGGCTATCAAGAAGGAAAAGGTTTGGGAAAGCATGCACAAGGCATTGTTGAGCCTATTTGTGTTGTGGAGCGTCCCAAGAATATTGGTCTTGGCTATGAGCAGCTTAATGGCGAAGCTTTGAGCACATGCATTCAAGAATGTGATGCAAATTTGAAGAGAACATTTCTCCCAAGTTCTCAATTACATCAATGTCATGATGGAAATCTTCCTTACCATTGTTTGAAGCCTTTGTTGCAGCAAGAAGATGGTAGACATGCAACTTATGGCAAACATTCTGTTGTAGACAATTTTTTCCCCCTAGAGACAGCCTAGAGTTGCCATAGACCAGTGCCTAGGACATCTTATCATAGCAAGGAGCTCATAATATAGCTTGGGTTGTCAATCCAAAAGCTCTCCTGCTATCTCTTGTAAAACAAGGAAATTAATTAAAATGGGACCGGACTCTCTCAGAAGCTAATACAAAGGTAAGAATAATGTAGGAACAACATGCAAAAACTTCAATACAAAAGCATCAGACAGTTAAGAGACATCTTATTGCAAAGAGGGCGAATTCGAATAATATGCCACAGAAATCAAATATCAGAAAGTGAATGCAATGAAGAAAACATGAAGGAAATACTAGTTAGCATGAAGTTGATACCCCGATACACAACAGAACCACATATGGGCTTATTAATCTAAGAATCCATACATGACAATGGCGTTTTAAAAGTACCCTCCTCAAGTAACTAATATAGCAGAAAATATGGATGAAAAGAACATGGAACAATATATCATGCCTGGGCCTATTTAAAGCGCTTGACTGATCCAAGTAAGGGCATCGACTAGGATGAATCCTTACTTAAAATTAGTGAGCCACTCGCATTCCAGAACAATGATACAAGAAGATAAATGTAATGGAATGAGATTTTATATTAACACATAAGAGAAAATTACATACTGTGGGATACCAAAGACCAGAATCCTCATTACAGATATAACTCCTCCTCACTGAGACCCTACGGGCTCTAAGCCTTCATACATAAGTGTTACAAGATGTATACAAGAACTTCTCACTGCACAATTTTCTGATAGAAATCTGGAACCCTTACGATGTCTTTTTTCCTAGTATTTATAGAGGAAATAGAAAATTGTAGAAGAAGAGGTAGGTGATGCACATTTAATGATTTGATTTGAACAAAATGGCAGAAAAATCCTCACGCCCATATTACTTGACAACCTTGAAATGCTGAGTGTACTCTGCTGCTGCTCCATGGAGTAAATGCTGAGGATGAAAATCTCCTCATGAACAAGACATAAAGAATAAAATATACACATGTTCTGTACTTGGCGGGAAGAGAAAAATCTGCTGCAATAAAACCTTGAGGTTTCTTGTTTTTGTGCATGGTACTCTTGGCCCTCTACCTTTGAATTAAAATCCCAGATCTTTAATGCAGGGCGTTGTATTTCTCGATCTTTCACTGATATTTCATGCGGCCCCATTAATGTTTTCGCCTACCCAAATCTGCCCTTTGATTTTCTCTAGAGGGTTCTACAATTGCAAATCCTTGCTTTCTTTAATGGTGGTCACATCATAGCAGCTCCTGGATCTTTTCCCACCAATTTTACTCCTGAAACATGGTCCTGCTGTGCATTCTTGGCCTCTGTAATGGGAGTGACGAATCATGATAATTCTTAGCCACGATAAACCTGCAAAAACAAAAACTCGTTAAATAAAACCAATCACAAGGATGGCGGACATGGTGGGGTTAATGGAGATGGTGGTATAGGTCTGAGAGGATGATGAAACGATGCAGGGTGGCGAAAAACACAGGGGGAAGATGATGGAGGTGGACGGGTTGACCAGGGAAAGACAATGGAATGTATATATGAATGAAACATATATATGCATGGTGGAGGATGAGACAGTGAACACGTGTAACGCTGTCGTGGTGGGAGGCTCGGTCAGCAGGTGGCCAAGAGGATGATATGGGCCACACGATCATTGGATGAGATCGACAGTTTTAACGCATTGGAGGACAATGAAATGGTGGGCCAGGGACGCAATAGACGTGGGTTAAAACATGTGCAGCTCCGGAGGATAACCACCGTTGGATGGAGGACTTGAGATTTGATGGCTGACGATGATTCCGCTGCCCGACCTTTGACTGAACAATAATGCGCAAAATGGGCGGTTTCGGGAATCGTACATGAGGACACTTGTCATGCGATCTATGGAATCGCTGGCCCCGCGGAGAATACCGCCCTCTCAGCAATGGTGGTGTGGAATGAAACCGCCGGTTTCGCAACGGGTACGGGCGCGGGGACCACCACGGTAAGCACGGCTCCGCTCCGTCGATTTGTTTTTGATCGGACGGCTCCAGACGCGCCTGAAATCTTTGACTATAAGCTCCTGCCTGTCCGGCACACGGTTTTGCGCCCGGGTCATGTGAGAATCAAAACAAAGGGGCTAAGACTGCAGGGGCTAGGCCCGATATGTTTTTAAATGCGGATCTTAACCTTTGCATAGTGTATTTTTCGGGCGGAAAAGGGTAGCGATAGGCAGAAATGGGGTTTTATGGCCATGACGGGGGATTTAAACAGATTTAAACGGATCTGCAAGTTAAAAAATTGAATGGAGGAGCTAATGACCACAAAATAAATGTAGGGGTTGATATGTACAACACATTCCATGCAGAAAAAGAGGTATAATCATTCACATGATCAATTTGACTATGTTTCAACAAAGAATGATAATTTTTCTTGTTCAAATGAAAAAAAGTTTTGTTGTACATTTTGTGGTCGATTTAACCATCATGTTTCGAGAATCTTGGGATGAGGAAGAAGGCACACAAGAAGCGGTTGAAGCAGACTGCAACAACGAAAGAATCTGCATATGATTTCTTTTTTTCCAAAATAAGGGACATGTTGTCTCTCATTGTTGGACTTTGCATCCAACTGCGTCGTCCACGCACGTAAACCAAGAGGAAAAAAATATTGGCGAAGGTGGAATCATGGATTCCATTATTGATGTGGAAAGGGAAGTTTCACATGAGGAAAAGTTACGTGACAAAAATTGCCATGGAAGTGGCTTGGTGGTGGATGGACTTCTTGACACGGTAAGACGTACTCCTTTTGTACATATACAAATTTCGGATGTATGCATGTATTTTATCTTTCGCCAATATCTTGTTTGTTTTGAGCCACCTTAGATCATTGATCAAGCCGGCGTTGTCTGATTTCACTCACAATAAATTTCTACTTGAGAAATTTCTGTGTGGGTTCAAGAAGGTCGATTGTGGACGATTGTGGACAAGCGAATTCAAAAAGGGAAATGTCGATTTATTTTCATTTGTGGTTCAAATTCACTTGCTTTGTAAAGGAAAAGTGTTTGAAGGAGTTTGAAGAGAAGAGGATTTTTATTCTCTCATTTGATGTACTACGGATTCGGTTCTTCATTTCGGTAAGCTTTTTGGGGACCAAAAGCCTCTCATTAGGAGGTGTGATCGGGGAGCTCAAATCTGAGCTTGGGAAAAAGCAAAAAATGAAAGTGCTCAAATTGACTTGGAACTTTGAGAGACGGGATAGGACTCGGCGTGATCCGCGCCATGAACGACACGCCGAAAATCGACGGCTGTATGAAGAAGTTATTCAACTTTGAAGTTCTTCAATTTCGGTAAAAAAGACGGTTTGACTTTAGAAATTGGAAAATATTAAAAAAGAATATTCGAGAAATATTCTTCGAAATATTTTGAAAATATTCCTTGGAATATTCCACGGAATATTCCATGTAGACCCGATTGTTTTGTGACAAGTGGCATTTTGCAATTGTTTGGAGAGTTGATTGTGTAATGGCGGACAATCGGGAGGCCGCCATGTGGCGGAGGCAAAAACTGCACGTGGCCCCCGGTTCACAATGGGAATAGCGTGGATTAAAAATTTTACATGTTTGTGGTTTGAACCCACGACACTGGGTTCTAGCGCTACACCTTACCATTGGCCACGGCCTTTGGTTTGATATGTGAAGCACAAAAGTTGAATTTATTGTAACGGTTGTAATGGTTACCCCAACGGCTAATGCGGAATGTGCGGCCACATGTCACTTGAAATTTAATGCGCGGTTTATGCAGCCCCAAAGTTAGCGCCGGTTCCACGGTTAGGCGGATGTGCCATTTTAGTTAAGTTAACTCGGAGTGTCTCCACATTTGGTGGAGCTTGTTTAGGCCAAGCGGCTGGCGGTCACGAGTAAATGTGCCATAACTTTGGGTAGGAAAGGCCTTTTGAAGTGAATTTGTAATTTTGGGTCTCTTGAGAGTATGAACTCAATGGAGCGGGTCGAAGTCTAACGAGAGGTCATCTTGAGAGGTTTAAGCATCGAAGAAGATGAAGGAACCATCGGGGCCTGGAAGGAGAAGGGCGTATTTATTAAGGGTAGTATTTCTCTTGTTTAAGGTAAATGAATAGGAATTCTTAGCTATTTCATGCCTTTTGAATCTTTTTAGATGGTTTTCGGAAACTGTTAAGAACTTTAGAAATCCGAAAAGCTTCATTTAAGTTCTAGAGGCCATTTTTCCAAACGAGTGTGTAGGCGGCTCCAGCAGACGACGGAAAACGGTGTGATGAAAACAAAACTCTGTGTTATTTCGGTCATTATGGAACCAATGGAAGTGGTTTCGGATCATTTTGAGTACTTCTACAGCTCGAGAAGTTGATAGCAGAGTACGTGGGAAGCCACAGGCAAACCGTGGAGGAGAGCCATTTTTGAGGGATGTTGTGTATAATGTAAAAACGATTTATCAGTTGATATGTTTGATGTTTTAGTCATTATTGGATGCGAAGTAGTGGTTTCGGGGCAGCAATCGAGAGTTTGTGCCATTTAGAAGCTCGAAGCTTAGTGCACCAACGGAGAAGGATGTGTGTCAATGGAAGCCTTCATCATTTGCGAAATTGGAGCCGGCCAATTAAAGGGATTTAAAATAGTATTCTCAGCCCTTTTAATCATTCTTGTATTCATTGTGGTTAATTTTGGAGCTTGGCATTTTATTACCTTAATCCCAAAGAGTATAGTCATGTTGACGAAGCTCAAAGGAGATGTAGCCCAAGAGTTGGGGTGAACTCCTATATTATATTGCTGTTGTGTTTGTTGTTATGGCTGAATTATATTGCTTTGATATACATGTTAGTTTCAGCAAAAACAATATTCAAACACATAAAAGCAGAAGAAAAGACATACACCTCTTCAAGCAAAAATTACACTGATATCATGTTTAGGAGTAAAGAGTTTTAATTCATTCTGAGTGTTTGCTTCTATTTCTTTAGTGATGCATGAAGTGGGCCCGGGTAGCTTGGATTCACATCCTTTCTTTGAAAGGTGACATATCAGTCTTGATATTCTGAATCCCTCCTGTATTAAATAAGAAGTTCTCCATTTTCATGTTGGGTACAGACATTTTCATTTATAAATAGCTCAGACCACATACATACTTTATTACAATCAATTTTAAGATGGGATAATATAATTTCAGTTGACATTGTTCTTAGTAAAAATTTTTAAACAGTGTGAAGATTTCTTGCATTTTATTAGACACAAAACCTGATTTACTGTAATTTCTGAAGATGGAAGAGTGTTTATTTGGTGAGTCTTAGGAAGGATAGAGAACTATTTTCTTACAAATTTTACCTCTGGATGTATTTTAGCTCATCCAATATTTTGTGTTTATGGCTACTTGAATGAGAAGAAGTCTTTGCGACATTTGGCCAGACATGGACAGTTGAACTGGGGCATTATTTGAAATTCACATTGATTTCATTTGAACATTTTTATAATCACATCATCTTCCTGGTGAGTTTTCTCCTTCCTGAGATTATTGACAGTATATGAAGAATGAGATTGCTAAGGCATAAAGAGTTTGTAGAGACAGACCTATGAGAATGAAGAAATCATTAACTTCTGACACTGGTACCACAGCTTCTGTCAGGAGAGAAAACAGTTAATAAATAATGATTATGGAGTTGAAACCTTCAATATCTAAGCGCACAGAAGAAAATACCTCATCTATTGCAGGATGTGATATTGAGAGTGATATTCGATTTTTCTTCAAGTTCCTCCATTGAAAAGTATGTTGGTTCTTTTGAAAAACATACAAGAGGTATTGGGTCCAAATTGATGTTGAAAATGGGCTATCGAAAGGCAAAGGTTTGGGCAAGCATGCACAAGGCATTTTTTGAGCCTATTTGTGTTGTGGAGCGTCCCAAGAATATTCGTCTTGGCTATGAGCAAAACAATGGCGGCTTTGAGCACATGCATTCAAGAATGTGATGCAAAATTTCAGAAGAACATTTCTCCCAAGTTCTCAATTACATCGTGTATCATGATGAAGTCTTCCTTTACCATTGTTTGAAGCCTTTGTTGCGGCGAAGATGGTAGACATGCAACTTATGGCAAACATTCCATGCGGCAAAATAGGTATAATCATTCACATGATCAATTTGATTATGTTTCAACAAAGAATGATAATTTTTCTTGTTCAAATGAAAAAAAAGTTTTGTTGTACATTTTGTGGTCGATTTAACCATCATGTTTCGAGATCTTTGGATGAGGAAGAAGGCACACAAGAGACGGATGAAACAAAGACTACCTTGAAGAATGTGCCGTATGATTTGCACTTTGAAGGGACATGTTGTCTCTCATTGTTGGACTTTGCATCCAACTCGTCGTCCCACGCACATGCGACGAAGGGAAAAATGTTCTTCTTTCATGCAAAGAAGGTGGAGTCCATGGATTCCATTATTGATGTGGAAAGGGGAAGTTTCACATGAGGGAAAAGTTGCGGCCAGCCAAAAAATTGCCATGGAAGTGGCTTGGTGAGAAGTGGATGGAATTCTTGACATGGTAAGACGTACTCCTTTTGTGAATGCAATTGGGGATGTACATGTATTTTATCTTTGTAATATCTTATTTCGATGCCGAACCACCTTAGATCATTGATCAAGGCGGCGTTATCTGATTTCTCTCAAATTTCTAGCGAGGGGTACATTGGGTTCAGAAGGTCGATTGTGGACGGTTGTGGACAAGCGAATTCGAGAAAGGGAAATGTGGATTTCTTTTCATTTGTGGTTCAAATTCACTTGCTTTGTGAGAAAAAGTGTTTGAAGGGCTGAAGAGATTTTTATTCGATCATTTCTTTGTACTAGATTCATTTCTTCATTTGAATGGCTTCTGGGGACCAAGAAGCCTCTCATTTGGAGGTAGCAGTTAGGAGCTCAAATATGAGCTTTGGAAAAAGCTCAAAAATGAAAAGTGCTCAAATTTATTTGGAACACGAGCGACGGGATATGCCTCGGCGATACGATCCCAACGCGTGAACGACAACGAAAACCGACGGCTGTATAGAGAAGTTATTTCAACTTTGAAGTTCTTCAATTTCGGTAAAAAAAGGCAGTTTGACTTTAGAAATTGGCAAATATTAAAAAAAGAATATTCTAATATTCTTCGAAATATTTTAGAAAATATTCCTCGAATATTCCATAGAATATTCCATGTGAACCCGATTGTTTTGTGACAAGTGGCATTACGCAATTAGGCACGGAGAGTTATTTGTGTAATGGCGATTTAATCGAGCGCCCGCGTGGCCGAGCCCAAAGGCTGCCCGTGGCCCCCGATTCTAATGGGAATAGCGTGGATTCATTTTACATGTTTGTGGTTTGAACCCACGACTGCGGTTCTAAGCGCTACACCTTACCATTGGCCCACGGCCTTTGGTTTTGATATGTGAAGCACAAAAGTTGAATTTATTATAACGAGTTTTAATGATTTTCCCAACCTTTAATGCGGAATGTGTGGCCACATGTCACTTGAAATTTAATGCTAGCAGTTTATGCCGCCCCAAATTTAGCGCCGGTTCCACGGTTAGGTGGATGTGCCGGTTGTAGTTAGGATTAGCGCGTTGTCTCCACATTTAGTGGAGCTTGTTTGAAGCCAAGGCGCGGTCGAGTAAGTGTGCCATAACTTTGGGTAGGGAAAAGGCCTTTTGAAGTGAATTTATTTTTGATTTTGGGTCTATTCGACATTACCGGACTCAATGGAGCGGGTCTGAAGTCTAACGAGAGGTCATCTTCGAGAGGTTTAAGCATCGAAGAAGATAGAAGGAGCCATCGGGGCTGGAAAGGAAGGCTGTGTTGTGGAGTTTGTGTTTCTCTGTTTAAGAGTAAATGAATAGGCATTCTTAGCTTTATTTCATGCCTTTTGAATCTGTTTAGATAGTTTTCATAACTTTGTTAAGAACTTTAGATATCAGCTTCATTTAAGTTCTAGAGGCCATTTCCCAACCGAGTGTGTAGGAGAAACCGGAGTGACCGGAGGCATTTTTGATGAAACAAAACTCTATATTGACTATTTCGATTGATACCGGAACCAATGGAAGTGGTTTAAGATCATTTTTGAGTACTTATACGGCTCGAGAAGTTGATATGAAGTCATGGGCAGCCCTGGGGAAAACCGTGGAGGAGAGCCCATTTTTGGGGATGTTGTGCTTAATGTAAGAAATTTATCGGTTGATATTTGATGTCTAATCATTATTGGATGCATCGGTAGTGGTTTCGGGGAGCGAGAAACAGAAATGCGAGGGGAGTTTGTGCCATTTAGAAGCTCGAGAGAAGCTTAGTGCACCAACGGAGAGGATGTGTGTCCATGGAAGCCTAAGTACTGCGAAATTGGACGACCATTAAAGGTTTTAAAATGGGTATTCTCGTACTTTGAATCATTCTTGTATTCATTGTGGTTAATTTTGGAGCTTGTAGAAGAGTTTTATTACCTTAATCCCAAAGAGTCTAGTCATGTTGACGAAGCTCAAAGGAGATGTAGCCCAGAGTTGGGGTGAACTCCTATATTATATTCTTTGTTGTGTTTTGTTATTCTATGGCTGAATTATGTTACGTGCCATGTTAAGTTTCAGCCAAAAACAAATAAACTTAAAACACATAAACGAGAAGAAAAGACATACACCTCTTCCAACCAAAATTCGCATAATGTCATGTTTGAGTAAGGATTTTAATTAAGTGGTGTTTAACACCTAATATTATTTCTTTAGGCGGTACGCCAAGTGGGCCGGAGGTAGCTTCTGTATTCATCCTTTCTTTGAAAGGTGACATATCCGGTAAATGCCCCTACGGTCTATCTCTGTATTAAAAGTAAGAAGTTCTCACATTTCGGTTAAAATTTGGAGTATTTGCACTCATTTACATAAATGAAAATGGATACCTTGCACCCTTTTCAAGTACGATCCATTTTCGGATGCGGATGGTATCGAGCTTGGGTTGAGCCTTTTGTTTTTGTGCAAAATTTTTTAAAACGATTAATGAGATTCTTGTTTTATTGGTTGCAAAATGGTTGCATGTATGAATTTTCTTGAGTTGGAAGGATAGGCATTTGTTAATTTGAAGGTCTTGGAAAGGATTGAAGACTATTTTCTTACCCAATTTACCTCAAGATTATCTTTGGAAAACAAACTCCAATAGTTTGTGTTTTATGGGCACCTTTGAATGAGAAGGGGTCTATTTTAATGACTTGGTGGCTAAAAAGCTTTATGGGTTGATTGAAAGCTTTGAGGACTTTTCTTTGGAAGTTCCTTTTGGTTCTTCGAACAGCTGCATAATGTCATCTTCTTCTACAAGTGAAGTTTCCTCTTCACAAGGTCCTTCAATGAGCTGACATGAAGAATGGATGCTAAGGTGAAGGACATGGTGCGAGATTCTCCTTGAGGATCAAAGGAAAGTGTTCAACTTCGTGCACAATTGCTAGCTATGCGAGGAAGAGAAAGAAGCCATTCTTAGCGCATGATATGGAGGTAACGACTTCTTCAAGCTCAAGAAGCTTTGTCCAAGAAAATACCTCATCTTCGGGATGTAAATCATGAGGTAAATCATTCGATTTGTCTTCCAGGATTCCTCCATTGAAAAGTATGTTGATTCTTTTGAAAAACATACGAAATTATTGGGTCCAAATTGATGTTGAAAATGGGCTATCAAGAAGGCAAAGGTTTGGGCGAGCATGCACCAGGCATTGTTGAGCCTATTTGTGTTGTGGAGCGTCCCAAGAATATTGGTCTTGGCTATGAGCAACTTAATGGCGAAGCTTTGAGCACATGCATTCAAGAATGTGATGCAAATTTTGAAGGAAACATTTCTCCCCAAGTTCTCAATTACATCAATGTCATGATGGCAATCTTCCTTACCACTTCATTTGAAGCCTTTGTTGGGCGAAGAAGATGGTAGACATGCGGCTTATGGCAAACATTCCATGCGGCAAAGGGAGCATAATCATTCACATGAATGGAGGCTGATTATGTTTCAACAAAGAATGATAATTTTCTTGTTCAAATGAAAAAAATTTTTGTTGTACATTTTGTGGTCGATTTAACCATCATGTTTCGAGATCTTTGGATGAGGAAGAAGGCACACAAGGAAATAGAGATGGAAAGCCAAAGACTACCTTGAAATAATGTGCATATTATTTGCACTTTTTTCAAAGAGAGGACATGTTGTCTCTCATTGTTGGACTTTGGCTCCAAACTCGTCGTCCCACGCACATGCGTGAAGGAAAAAAATATTGGCGAAGGTGGAATCATGGATTCCATTATTGATGTGGAAAGGAAGTTTCACATGAGGAAAAGTTGCGGCGGCAAAAAATTGCCATGGAAGTGGCCTGGTGAGAAATGAATGGACTTCTTGACACGATTAAGACGTACTCCTTTTGTACATATGCAAATTTCGGATGTATGCATGTATTTTATGCTGTAATATCTTGTTTGTTTTGAGGCACCTTAGATCATTGATCAAGACGGCGTTGTACGGTTTCACTGCGCTTGTAAATTTCTCGCCGAGAAATTGCAAGGTGGGTTCAAAGGTCGATTGTGGACGAGCGAATTCGAGAAGGGAAATGTCGATTTCTTTTCATTTGTGGTTCAAATTCACTTGCTTTGTGAGAAAAAAGTGTTTGAAGGGGTGAAGAAGAAAGTTACTATTTCTCATTTCTTTGTACTACGTTAGTTGTTAGAATTTCGGTATTTTTGGGAGACCAAAGCTTCTCATTGGGAGGTATGATCGAGAACTCCGTCTGAGCTTGGGGAAAAAACTCAAAAAATGAAAGCGCTCGGTGATTTGGAACACAGAGCTGTGGGATAGGCCTCGACGTACGGTCCCAACCGCCATGAACGACACGAAAACCGTATTTTGTATGAAAGTTATTCAACTTTGAAGTTCTTCAATTTGATAAAAAAGGCAGTTTGACTTTAGAAATTGGAAATATTAAAGAATATTCCGGAAATATTCTTCGAAATATTTTGAAAATATTCATAGGTATTCTAAAGAATATTCCATGAGCCCGATTTTTTGTGACAAGTGGCATTACGCAATTGCGTGGAGAGTTGATTGTGTAATGGCGGACCCGATCGAGCGCCACGTGGCCCCCGATTCACGATGGGAATAGCGTGGATTAAAATTTTACATGTTTGTGGTTTGAACCCACGACTGCAGTTCTAAGTGCTACACCTTACCATTGGCCCACGACCTTTGGTTTTGATATGTGAAGCACAAAGTTGAATTTATTATAACGATTGTAATGGTTACCCCAACGACTAATGCGAATGTGCGGCCCATGTGCTTGAAGTTAATGCTAGCAGTTTATGCCGCCCCAAAGTTAGCGCGGTTCCACGGTTAGGTGGATGTGCCGGTTTAGTTAAGTTAGCGGCGGAGTGTGTCTCCATTTAGTGGGCTTGTTTAGGCAAGCGCGTTACGAGGTAAATGTGCCATAACTTTGGGTAGGAAAGGCCTTTTGAAGTGAATTTATTTTTGATTTTGGGTCTCTTCGACATTACGCGGACTCAATGGAGCGGAGTCTGAAGTCTAACGAGAGGTCATCTTCGAGGTTTAAGCATCGAAGAAGATGAAGGAGCCATCGGGGCACGGAAGGAGAAAGGCTGTGTTTGTGGGCTGTGTTTCTCTTGTTTAAAGGTAAAATGAATAGGCATTCTTAGCTATTTAATGCCTTTTGAATGTTTGTTTAGATGGTTTGCAGAGCCTATTAAGAACTTTAGAAATCGAAAATCTTCATTTAAGTTCTAGAGGCCATTTTCCCAGAAAAAACGAGTGTGTGGCGAAACGGAGCGGCGGAGGCTAGTTTTTGATGAAACAAAATATAGTGACTATTTCGGTCATTCCAGAAACCAAATGATGGTTTCGAGGATCATTTTGAGTACTTCTGCTACAGCTAGAAGTTGATGAATTCGTGGAAGCCCTGGGCAAACCGTGGAGGAGAGCCATTTTTGGGGATGTTGTGCTTAATGTAAACAATTGCTTCGGTTTATATTTGATGTATAAGACAAATTATTGGATAAAGCGATGGTGGTTTCAAGAACGAGAAACGAGAAATCTAGGGGAGTTTGTGCCATTTAGAAGCTGGAAGAGCTTAGGTACCAACGGAGAAGGATGTGTGTGTCTGGAAGCCTAAAAATTGTTTATGAGAATTGAATGACCATTAAAGGGATTTAAAATGGTATTCTCGGCCCTTTGAATCATTATTGTATTCATTGTAGTTAATTTTTAGAACTTATGAAAGAATTTACTTGCTTAATCCCAAAGTCTAGTCATAAATGACTCAAGGAGATGTGGCAAGAGTTTAAAATTGAACTCTATATTATTGCTGTTGTGTTTTGTTATTCTATGGCGGTCTCTTATGATATCACATGTTAAGTTTCGGCAAAAACAAATAAACTTCAAACACATAAACAAAGAAAGACACACACATATTTGACAAAATTGCATAATGTCATGTTGAGTAAGGGGATTTTAATTAAGTTTGAGTGTTTACTTCTATTATTTCTTTGGGCGAGTATGTAAGTGGGCCGGGTAACCACGGATTCATCCTTTCTTTGAAGTGACTGTATACGATAAATGCCCCTACGATCTATCTCTGTATTAGAAATAAGTTCACATTTTACGTTAAAATTTGGAGTATTTGCACTCATTTACATAAATGAAAATGGATACCTTGCACCCTTTTCGAAGTACAATCCATTTTCGGATGGATGTTATCGGAAGCGGGTTGAGCATTTGTTGTGCAATTTTTTTAAAAAAACGGTGTAAGAGATTTACTATTTTATTGGTTGCAAAATGGTTGCATGTATGAGTTTTCTTGAGTTGGAAGCATAGGTTGTTGTTAGTTGAGTCTTGGAAAGGATTGAAGACTATTTTCCTTACCCAATTTACCTCAAGATTATCTTTGGAAAACAGAAACTCCAATAGTTTGTGTTTTATGAGTACTGAATGAGAAGGGGTCTTCTTTTGACATTTGGCTAAAGCTTGTCGATTGATTGAAAGCTTTGAGGACTTTTCTTTGGAAGTTCCTTTTGGTTGTTTGAACATTTACATAATGTCATCTTCTTAGAAGTGAGAAGTTTCATCTCCTTCACAAGATTCTTCAATGATGACATGAAGAATGAGTTCTTTAATGTAAGGACATGGTGCGGATTCTCCTTGAGGATCAAAGGGAAAGTGTTCAACTTCGTGCACAATTGCTAGCTATGCGGGAAGAGAAAGAAGCCATTCTTCAAGAGCGCATGATATGGAGTTGCAGCTTCTTCAAGCTCGAGAAGATTTGTCCAAGAAAATACCTCATCTTGAGGATGTAAATCATGAGGTGAATCGTCCACGATTTGTCTTCAAAGTTCCTCCATTGAAAAGTATTGGTTCTTTTGAAAAACACACCATGAGGTATTAGGTCCAAATTGATGTTGAAAATGGGCTATCAAGAAGGCAAAGGTTTGGGAAAGCATGCAAGGCATTGTTGAGCCTATTATGTTGTGGAGCGTCCCAAGAATATTGGTCTTGGCTATGAGCAACTTAATGGCGAAGCTTTGAGCACATGATCAAGAATGCTGATGCAAATTTAGAAAGAAGAACATTTCTCCCAAGTTCTCAATTACATCAATGTCATGATGGCAATCTTCCTTACCATTGTTTGAAGCCTTTGTTGCGGCAAAGAAGATGGTAGACATGCAGCTTATGGCAAACATTCCATGCGACAAGAACATAACGTGTTCACATGACCAATTTGATTATGTTTCAACAAAGAATGATAATTTTCTTGTTCAAATGAAAAAAATTTTTGTTGTACATTTTGTGGTGATTTAACCATCATGTTTTCGAGATGTTGGATGAGGGAAGAAGGCACACTAAAGAAGCGGATGAAGCAAAGACTACCTTGAAAAGAATGTGCATATTTTCACTTTTTGCCAAAAAGAGGGACATTATTGTCTCTCATTGTTGAACTTTGCATCCAACTTGTCGGCCCTTTACCATCTGGGCAAGAGGAAAAAATGTTGGCGAAGGTGGAATCATGGATTCCATTATTGATGTGGAAAGGGAAGTTTCACATGAGAAGAAGTTGCGGCGGCAAAAATTGCCATGGAAGTGGCTTGGTGAGAAGTGGATGGACTTCTTGACATAGTAGACTGTCGCCTCTTTGTACATATGCAAATTTCGGATGTATGCATGTATTTTATGTCTTTGTAATATATTGTTTGTTTTGAGCCACCTTAGATCATTATCAAGGCGGCGTTGTATAGTTTCACTGTAAATTTCTCGCCGAAGTTACGTAGGTTCAAGAAGGTCGATTCAACAGACTGAGTTGTGGACAAGCGAATTCGAAGGGAAATGTCGATTTCTTTTCATTTGTGGTTCAAATTCACTTGCTTTGTAGGAAACCAAAAGTGTTTGAAGGTGAAAGAGAAGAGGATTTTTATTCAATCATTTGTTGTCCTGCGGTTCATTTCTTCATTTCGGTAAGCTTTGGGGACCAAAGCCTCTCATTTGGGAGGAGTGTGATTAGGAGCTCAAATATGAGCTTGGGAAAAAACTCCAAAAATGAAAATCCTCAAATTCGATTTGGAACCTGAGCGACGGGATAGGCCTCGGCGATACGATCCCAATGCTATGAACGGCACTGAAAACCTGTTGTATGAAGAAGTTATTCAACTTTGAAGTTCTTCAATTTCAGTAAAAAAAAGGTTTGTTTGAATTTAGAAATTGGAAAATATTAAAAAAAGAATATTTCGAAAATATTCTTGATATTTTTGAAAATATTCCTTGGAATATTCCACCAGAATATTCATGTAGACCAGTTGTTTTGTGACAAGTGGCATTCTGCAATTAATTTGGAGAGTTGATTGTGTAATGAAGGACCAAATAAGGCATGCCTTTAGCTACAGTTCACAATGGGAATAGCGTGGATTAAAATTTTACATGTTTGTGGTTTTGAACCCATGACACACGGTTCACTAAGCGCTACCTTACCATTGGCCCACGGCCTTTGGTTTTGATATGTGAAGCACCAAAGTTGAATTTATTATAACAGTTGTAATGGTTACCCCAACAGCTAAATACGGAATGTGCCAGTCTGTAATGATTGACATTTAATGCTAACGATTTTATGCAGCCCAAAAGTTAGCGTCGGTTCCACAGTTAGGCGGATGTGCCGGTTTAGTTAAGTTAGCTAGCGGTGTCTCCACACATCTAGTGGAGCTTGTTTAGAATATTTGGCCGGTACGAGTAAATGTGGCATAACTTTGGGTAGGAAAGGCCTTTTGAAGTGAATTTCTTTTTGATTTTGGGTCTCTTCGACATTCTAGACTCAATGGAGCGGTGCGAAGTCTAGCAGATTCATCTTGAGGAGGTTTAAGCATCGAAGAAGATGAAGGAACCATCGGGCACGGAAAGGAGAAAGTTTGTGTTGTGGTATGTTTCTTTGTTTAAGGTAAATGAATAGGAATTATTAGCTATTTAATGCCTTTTGAATCTGTTTAGATGGTTTTTTCGAAACTGTTAAGAACTTTAGAAATCCGAAAAGCTTCATTTAAGTTCTAGAGGCCATTTTTCCAAACGAGTGTGTAGGCGAAACCGGAGCGATGGACGTTTTGATGAAACAAAACTCTATATTGACTATTTCAGATGTTACCGGAACCAATGGAAGATGGTTTCAGATCATTTTAGTACTAAAGCTCGATAAGTTGATATGAAGTCGTGGGCAGCCCTGGGAAAAGCGAGTGGAGAGCCATTTTTGGGTATGTTGTGCTTAATGTAAGAAGTTTATCCGATATTTGATGTCTGATCATTATTGGATGCAGCGGTAGTTGTTTGGAAAGCATCCAGGATTTTGTACGTGCCAGAAGCTCATAAAAACAATTGCACCAACGAGAAGGATGTGTGTCCATGGAAGCCTAAAAATTTGTTTGCGGGGGTGGACGGCCATTGAGGATTTTAAATGGAATTTTCAGCCCTTTGAATCATTATTGTATTCATTGTGGTTAAGTTTTGAGCTTGTAAAAGAATTTATTACCTTAATCCCAAAGAGTCTGATCATGTTAGCAGCTCAGATGTAGCCCAGGGTTGGGGTAGAACTCCTATTATATTGCTGTTGTGTTTTGTGCTTCATATGGCTGAATTATATTGTATTATGTATTAAGTTAAGCCAAAAACAAATAAACTTAAAACACATAAACAAAAGAAAAGACATACACCTCTTCTGACAAAAGTGCATAATGTCATGTTTGAGTAAGGGGATTAATTCTAAGTAAGTGTTGCTTCTATTATTTCTTTAAGTAGTCTGTAAGTGGGCTAGGTAACCACGGATTCATCCTTTCTTTGAAGGTGACTACATATCAGTAAATGCCCTACGGTCTATCTACGTATTAAAATAAGTTCTCACATTCCAGTTAAAATTTGGAGTATTTGCACTCATTTACATAAACGAAAATGGATACCTTGCATATGCACACAAATTACAAATCATTTTCAGATTAGATGGTATTAGAGCTCGGGTTGAGCATTTGTTGTTGTGCAAAAGTTTTTAAAACAATGTAAGAGATTCTTGTTTTATTGGTTGCAAAATGGTTGCATGTATGAGTTTTCTTGAGTTGGAAGGATAGGCTTTGTTGTTAGCTAAGTCTTGGAAAGGATTAAAGACTATTTTCCTTACCCAATTTACCTCAATATTATCTTTTGACAAGCTCCAATAGTTTGTGTTTTATGGCCTAGCAGACAGAAGGGGTCTTTTCTTGACATTTTGGCTAAAAGCTTGTCGGTTGATTGAAAGCTTTGAGGGCTTTTTTTTGGAAGTTCCTTTTGGTTGTTTGAACATTTACATAATGTCATCTTTTTCTACAAGTGAAGTTTCCTCTTTCACAAGATTCTTCAATGATGACATGAAGAATGAGTTCTTTAAGGTGAAGGACATGGTGCAAATTCTCCTTGAGGATCAAAGGGAAAGTGTTCAACTTCGTGCACAATTGCTAGCTATGCGGGAAGAAGAAAAGCCATTCTTCAAGAGCGCATGATATGGAGGTATGACTTCTTCAAGCTCAAGAAGATTTGTCCAAGAAAATACCTCATCACGAGTTATGAAATCTGTGAGGTAAATCATTTCGATTTGTCTTCAAGTTCCTCCATTGAAAAGTATGTTGGTTCTTTTGAAAAACATACAAGAGGTATTGGGTCCAAATTGATGTTGAAAATGGGCTATCAAGAAGGCAAAGGTTTAAGGAAAGCATGCACAAGGAATTTTTGAGCCTATTTGTGTTGTGGAGCGTCCCAAGAATATTGGTCTTGGCTATGAGCAACTTAATGGCGAAGCTTTGAGCACATGCATTCAAGAATGTGATGCAAATTTGAAGAGAACATTTCTCCCAAGTTCTCAATTACATCAATGTCATGATGGCAATCTTCCTTACCATTGTTTGAAACCTTTGTTGCGGCCAAAGAAGATATGGTAGAAATGCGGAAAACATGGCAAACATTCCATGCGGCAAAAGAGGTATAATCATTCACATGATCAATTTGATTATGTTTCAACAAAGAATGATAATTTTCTTGTTCAAATGAAAAAAAGTTTTGTTGTACATTTTGTGAGTCGGTGCTCATCATGTTTCGGGGAATCTTGGATGAGGGGAAGGCACACAAGAAACGGATAAACAAAGACTACCTTCAAGAATGTGCTGCGTTTGCACTTTTTCCAAAAGAGGACATTTTGTCTCTAATTGTTGGACTTTGCATCCAACTCTTCGTCCCACGCATGCGGTAAGATGAAAAAATATTGGCGAAGGTGGAGATGTGGATTCCATTATTGATGTGGAAAGGGAAGTTTCACATGAGGAAAAGTTGCAGCAACAAAAATTTCCTTAAGTGGCTTGGTGAGAAGTGGATGGACTTCTTGACACGATAAGACGTACTCCTTTTGTACATATGCAAATTTCGGATGCTTGTATGTATTTTTATCTTTTGTAATATCTTGTTTGTTTTGAGCCACCTTAGATCATTGATCAAAGCGGCGTTGTATAGTTTCACTACGTAAATTTGTCACCAGGAATTTCTGTGTGGGTTCAAGAAGAATGAGTTGTGGACGGTTGTGGACAAGCGAATTCGAAGGGACATGTTGATTCTTTTCATTTGTGGTTCAAATTCACTTGCTTTGTAAGGCAAAAGTGTTTGAAGAGACGAAGATAGAGATTTTGTTCTCTCATTTCAGCGTACTACTGATTCGGTTCTTCATTTGATAAGCTTTTGGGATAAGCCTCATTTTGGGAGGTGACGATCGGGAGCTCAAATGCAGGCTTGGGAAAAAAGCTCAAAAATGAAAGTGCTCAGAATCGGTTGGAACACGAGCGAAGGGATAGGCCTCGTTGATACGATCCCAACGCCGTGAACGACACGAAAAGCCGTCTTTTGTGCTGAAGAAGTTGTTAACTTTAGAAGTTCTTCCATTTCACGGTAAAAAAAGCCCAGGTTTAACTTTAGAAATTGTAGAGGAAATATTAAAAAAAGAATATTCAGAAATATTCGAAAATATTCCTTGGAATATTCCACCAGAATATTTCATGTAGACTAGTTGTTTTGTGACAAGTGGCATTACGCAATTGGTGGAGAGTTGATTGTAATGGCGGACCAATCGAGAGAGCCGCCCGTGGCCAGGCCCAAAGGATACCCGTGGCCCCCGAGTTCACAATGAGAATAGTGTGGATGAAAATTTTACATGTTTGTGGTTTGAACCCCGACTGCCGGTTCACAAGCGCTACACCTTACCATTGGCCCACGGCCTTTCGTTTTGATATCAAAAAAACTAAGTTGAATTTATTATGGTTAGCAATGGTTTCCCTTGTGACTAATGCGAATGCGGTCACATGTCAATTGACATTTAATGCTAGCGATTTATGCGGCCCAAAAGTTAGCGTCGGTTCCACCGGATTGGGCGGATGTGCCGGTTGGATTAAGTTATTGGCAGCGGTGTCTCCACATCTGGTGGAGCTTGTTTAGAGCAAGCGCGTTACGTTGATAACAAACTTAACTTTGGATGGCAAGGAAAGAGCCTTTGAAGTGAATTTCTTTTTATTTGGGGTCTCCTTCGACATTCTGAACTCAATAGGAGGCAGTGCGAAGTCTAACGAGAGGTCATCTTCGAGAGGTTTAAGCATCGAAGAAGATGAAGGAATACATCCGGGCTGGAAGGAAGAGAATTTTGTGTTGTGTTTGTGTTTCTTTGTTTAAGGTAAATGAATAGGAATTATTAGCTGTTGTGTACAGATCTGTTTAGATGGTTTTAGGAGCACCCATTATAGACTTTTAAAATCAGCTTCATTTAAGTTCTAGAGGCCATTTTCAAACGAGTGTGTAGGCGAAATAGAAAAGACGTGGGAGCGTTTGCAAAATGGTAAAACTCATAGCCAGCTATTTCAGTCCATTACGGAACCAATGGAGAGTGGATTTCGGATGGTACCTTCTAATCCTTCTAAGCTGGAAGTAAGTTGATGAAGTCATGGTGACACGAGGCAAGTGGAGGAGAGCCATTTTTTGGGTATGTTGTGCTTAATGTAAGAAATTTATCGGGTGATATTTGATGTACGATGGTATTGGATGCGGCGGTAGTTTTTTCAGGAGAAGAAACAGAAATGCGAGGGATTTTGTGCCATTTAGAAGCTCATAGAAGCTTAGTGCACCAACGGAAGGATGTGTGTCCATGGAAGCCTAAGGCTGTTTGCGAATTGAATGACCATTAAAGGTTAAAATGGAATTTTCAAACCCTTTGAATCATTAATATTCATTGTGGGTTAAGTTTTGAGCTTGTAAAAGAATTTTATTACCTTAATCCCACGAAGAGTCTAGTCGTATTAGCTTGGCTCAAAAGTGTAGCCCAAGAGTTGGGGTGAACTCCTATATTATATTGCTGTTGTGTTTTGTTATTATATGGCTGAATTATATTGCTGATATACATGTTGAGTTCAAATAAAACAAATAAACTTTTAAAACACATAAACAAAGAAAGGAACTACACTCTTCCAAGCAAAAATTAAATATGTTTGAGTAAGGGATTTTAATTAAGTACGAGTGTTTACTTCTATTATTTCTTTAGGCGGTACGTAAGTGGGCTAGGTAACACGGATTCATCCTTTCTTTGAAAGGTGACATATCCAGTAAATGCCCCCTACGATCTATCTACTAATAGAAATAAGAAGTTCTCACATTTTCGGATTTAAAGGTGGGTATTTGCACTCATTTACATAAACGAAAATACTGAATGCCTTGCACCCTTTTCAAGTACAATCCATTTTTCGAGATTAGATGTTAGAGCTCGGGTTGAGCATTTGTTGTTGTGCAAAGTTTTTAAAACAATGTAAGAGATTTCTTGTTTTATTGGTTGCAAAATGGTTATACTGCCTGAGTTTTCTTGAGTTGGAAGGACCATTTGGGCTGTTAATGAATCTTGGAAAGGACAAAGACTATTTTCCTTTTAATTTACCTCAGCAATATCTTTGGAAAACAAACTCCAATAGTTTGTGTTTTATAGGCTGAATGAGAAGGGGTCTTTGCGACATTTGGCTAAAGCTTGTCGGTTGATTGAAAGCTTTGAGGGCTTTTTTTTTGGAAGTTCCTTTTGGTTGTTTGAACATTTACATAATGTCATCTTTTTTCTAAGAAGTGAAGTTTCCTCTTTCACAAAAGATTCTTCAATGATGACATGAAGAATGAGTTCTTTAAGGTGAAGGACATGGTGCAAATTCTCCTTGAGGATCAAAGGGAAAGTGTTCAACTTCGTACTGATCTATGTTGTGCGAGGAAGAGAAAAGAAGCCATTCTTCAAAAGCATGATATGGAGGCTGCCGACTTCTTCAGCTCAAGAAAGATTTGTCCAAGAAAATACACTCATCTTCGAGGATGTAAATCATGAGGTAAATCATTCGATTTGTCTTCAAGTTCCTCCATTGAAAAGTATGTTGGTTCTTTTGAAAAACATACAGAGGTATTGAGTCCAAATTGATGTTGAAATAGGGCTGCTCCAGAAAGGCAAAGGTTTGGGAAAGCATGCACAAGGAATTTTTGAGCCTATTTGTGTTGTGGAGCGTCCAAGAATATTGGTCTTGGCTATGAGCAACTTAATGGCGAAGCTTTGAACATACATTCCAAGAATGCTGATGCAAATTTGAAAACATTTCTCCCAAGTTCTCAATTACATCAATGTCATGATGGCAATCTTCCTTACCATTGTTTGAAACCTTTGTTGCGGCAAGAAGATGGTAGAAATGGAAACATGGCAAACATTCCATGCGACGAGTATAATCATTCACATGATCAATTTGATTATGTTTCAACAAAGAATGATAATTTTTCTTGTTCAAATGAAAAAAAGTTTTGTTGTACATTTTGTGGTCGATTTACAACCATCATGTTTCGGGGAATCTTCCGGATGAGGAAGAAGGCACACAAGGAAACGGATATAAACAAAGACTACCTTCCAAAGAATGTGCATATGATTTGCACTTTTCCAAAGAAGGGACATTTTGTCTCTAATTGTTGGACTTTGCATCCAACTCTTCGTCCCCGCACATGCAAAGATCAAGATGAAAAAATATTGGCGAAGGTGGAATCATGGATTCCATTATTGATGTGGAAAGGGGAAGTTTCACATGAGGAAAAGTTGCGGCAACAAAAATTTCCATGGAAGTGGCTTGGTGAGAAGTGGATGGACTTCTTGACACGATGGGAAAGTGCCTCACTTTTGCCGTATGAAAATTTCAGATGTATGCATGTATTTTAATGTTGTAATATCTTGTTTTGTTTGAGCCACCTTAGATCATTGATCAAAGACGGCGTTGTATAGTTTCACTACGTAAATTTGTCACCGAAATTTAATGCAGGTTCAAGAAAGATCGGTTGGACGATTCTTGGACAAGCGAATTCGAAAGGGACATGTTGATTTCTTTTCATTTGTGGTTCAAATTCACTTGCTTTGTAAGGCAAAAGTGTTTGAAGGGAAATTTGAAGATAAGAGGATTTTTATTCTCTCATTTGCGTACTACGGTTCGGTTCTTCATTTTCGATGGCGCTTTTTTGGGGACCAAAAGCCTCTCATTTGGGAGGTGTGATCGGGAGCTCAAATGCGAGCTTGGGAAAAAACTCAAAAATGAAAGTGCTCAAATTGATTTGGAACTTTGAGCGACGGGATAGGCCTCGTTGATACGATCCCAACGCGAAGTGAGAACGACAACGAAAACCGATCTTTGTGTATGAAGAAGTTATTCAACTTTGAAGTTCTTCCATTTTGATAAAAAAACCCCGATTTAACTTTAGAAATTGGCAAATATTAAAGAATATTCCAGTAATACCGAAAATGTTGTGGAATATTCACCAAAGGAATATTTCATGCAGGCCTAATTGTTTTGAAGCCGTGGCATTACGCAATTGGTGGAGAGTTGATTGTGTGGCGGACCAATCGAGAGAACACATCGTGGCAATTTAAGATGCCATTTGATTCCAGCGGAAATAGTCTTGGATTAAAATTTTACATGTTTGTGGTTTGAACCCACGACTGTGATTCACAAGCGCTACACCTTACCATTGGCCCACGGCCTTTGGTTTGATATGTGAAGCACAAAAGTTGAATTTATTATAACGATTGTAATGGTTACCCCCAACGACTAATGCGGAATGTGCGGCCACATGTCACTTGAAATTTAATGCCTTGATTTATGCCACCCCAAAGTTAGCGCCGGTTCCACAGTTGGGCGGATGTGCCGGTTTGGACAAGTTAGCTAGGAGTGTCTCCACATTTAATTAAGACTTGTTTGACAAGCCCCGCGGTCTGAGTAAATGTGCCATAAATTTGGGTAGGAAAAGGCCTTTTGAAGTGAATTTATTTTTGATTTTGGGTCTCTTCGACATTAGGACTCAATGGAGCAGGTCTGAAGTCTAACGAGTCATCTTCGGAGGTTTGAGCATCGAAGAAGATGAAGGAGCCATCGGGGCTGGAAAGGGAGAAGGCTGTGTTGTGGAATGTGTTTCTCTGTTTAAGGTAAATGAATAGGCATTCTTAGCTATTTCATGCCTTTTGAATGCATTTAGATGGTTTGAGAGCCTTTTAAGAACTTTAGAAATCCGAAAACTTCATTTAAGTTCTAGGGTATTTTAAGCAATTATTGAAATGACAGCAGCAGGAATGATAGGAGGCAGTTTTGATGAAAAAAAACTCTATATTGACTATTTCGGTCATTCTAGAACCAATGGAAATGGTTTTGAGATCATTTGAGTACTTCTGCGATAGAAGTTGATATATGGAAATCGTGGAAGCCACAGGAAAACCGTGGAGGAGAGCCATTTTTGGGGATGTTGTGTAATGTATAAGCAATTTGTTAGTTATTTGAAATGTCGATCATTATTGGATGCGAGAAGTAGTGGTTTCGGGGGTAGAAACATAAATGCGGGGGAGTTTGTGTATTTGACTCGACTTAGTGACAACGAGAAGGATGTGTGTCCATGGAAGCCTAAAGGCATTTTGCGGGGAATTGGAAAACATTAAATGGATTTAAAATGGTATTCTCGGTAACTGGACTCCTTCTTGTATTCATTGTGGTTGGTTGGAGCTTGTAAAGAATTTGTGTAATCCCAAAGAGTCTAGTCATGTTGACGAAGCTCAAAGAGATGTAGCCCAAGAAGTTGGGGTGAACTCCTATCTTCCTGTGTTGTTGTGTTTTGTTATTCTATGGCTGAATTATATTGCTGATATACATGTTAAGTTTCGGAAAAAACAAATAAAATTAAAACACATAAACGAGAAGAAAAGACATACACCTCTTCCAAGCAAAAATTACGCATAATGTCATGTTTGAGTAGGGGGATTTTAATTAAGTACGAGTGTTTACTTCTATTATTTCTTTAGGCGAGGTACGTAAGTGGGCAGGTAGCTTCTAGATTCATCATTTCTTTGAAAGGTGACATATCCGGTAAATGCCCCTACGGGTCTATCTATTTGTATTAGAAATAAGAAGTTCTCACATTTTCGATTTAAAATTTGGAGTATTTGCACTCATTTACATAAATGATAATGGATACCTTGCACCCTTTTCAAGTATAATCCATTTTTAAATCGAGATGGTATCGAGCTCGGGTTGAGCATTTGTTGTTGTGCAAAATTTTTTAAAAGCGATTAGAGATTTCTTGTTTTATTGGTTGCAAAATGGTTGCATGTATGAGTTTTCTTGAGTTGGAAGGATAAGTTGTTGTTAGTGAGTCTTGGAAAGGATTGAAGACTATTTTCCTTACTTAATTTACCTCAATATTATCTTTGGAAAACAAACTCCAATAGTTTGTCTAGTACTATGGTACTGTGAATGAGAAGGGGTCTTTGCGACATTTATTTAAAAGCTTGTCGGTTGATTGAAAGCTTTGAGGACTTTTCTTTGGAAGTTCCTTTTGGTTGTTTGAACATTTACATAATGTCATCTTCTTCTACAAGTGAAGTTTCCTCCTTCACAATATTCTTCAATGATGACATGAAGAATGAGTTCTTTAAGGTGAAGGACATGGTGTAGATTCTCCTTGAGGATCAAAGGGAAAGTGTTCAGCCATTTTTTAATTGCTAGCTATGCGGGAAGAGAAAGAAGCCATTCTTCAAGAGCGCAGTATGGGTTAGAGCTTCTTCGAAGCTCGAAGCTTTGTCAAAGAAAAATACCTCATCTTCGGATGTAAATCATGAGGTAAATCATTACGATTTGTCTTCAAGTTCCTCCATTGAAAAGTATGTTGGTTCTTTTGAAAAACATACAAGAGGTATTGGGTCCAAATTGATGTTGAAAATGGGCTATCAAGAAGGCAAAGGTTTGGGAAAGCATCACACGAAGCATTGTTGAGCCTATTTGTGTTGTGGAGCGTCCCAAGAATATTGGTCTTGGCTATGAGCAACTTAATGGCGAAGCTTTGAGCACATGCATTCAAAAATGTGATGCAAATTTGAAGAGAAAATTTCTCCCAAGTTCTCAATTACATCAATGTCATGATGGCAATCTTCCTTACCATTGTTTGAAGCCTTTGTTGCAGCAAGAAGATGGTAGACATGCAGCTTATGGAAAACATTCCATGCAGCAAAAGAGGTATAATCATTCACATGATCAATTTGATTATGTTTCAACAAAGAATGATAATTTTTCTTGTTCAAATGAAAAAAAGTTTTGTTGTACATTTTGTGGTCGATTTAACCATCATGTTTTCGAGATCTTTGGATGAGGAAGAAGGCACACGAAGAAGCGGAGATGAAGCAAAGAATACCTTCAAAGAATGTGCATATGATTTGCACTTTTTGCCAAAAGAAGGGACATGTTGTCTCTCATTGTTGGACTTTGCATCCAACTCGTCGTCCCACGCACATGCAGCAAGAGGAAAAAAATATTGGCGAAGGTGGAATCATGGATTCCATTATTGATGTGGAAAGGGAAGTTTCACATGAGGAAAATTTGCGGCGAGAAAAAATTGCCATGGAAGTGGCTTGGTGAGAAAGTGGATGGACTTCTTGACAGAGTAAGACGTACTCCTTTTGTACATATGCAAATTTAGTATGTATGTGTTTATGCTATAATATCTTGTTGTTTTGATCCACCTTAGATCATTGATCAAGCGGCGTTATCTTGATTCCGCTCTGTAAATTTCTCGCTAGAAATTTACGTAGGTTCAAGAAGGTCGATTGTGGACGGTTGTGGACAAGCGAATTCGAGAAAATGTTGATTTCTTTTCATTTGTGGTTCAAATTCACTTGCTTTATGGATAAAAGTGTTTAATTTGAAAGAGAAGAGGATTTTATTCTCTCATTTTTTGCTACGGTTTAGTTCTTCATTTCGATAGCTTTTGGGGACCAGCTCTCATTTTGGGAGGTGTGATCGGGAGCTCAAGTCTGAGCTTGGGAAAAAGCTCAAAAAATTGAAGTGCTCAAATTGATTTGGAACACGAGCGACGGGATAGACCTCAGCGATACGATCAACAAGTAAACGGCAACGAAAACCGACGTTGTATGGAAAAGTTATTCAACTTTGAAGTTCTTCAATTTCAATAAAAAAAGGCCGGTTTGACTTTAGATATTGGCAAATATTAAAAAAAGAATGATACGGAAATATTCTTCGTAATATTTTGAAAATATTCCTTGGAATATTCCACGGAATATTCCATGTAGACCGATTTTTTGTGACAAGTGGCATTACGCAATTAACGGAGAGTTGATTGTGTAATGGCGGACCAATCGAGAGCGCCACATGGCGAACCCAAAGGCGCCGTAAGCGACCCAAAGGGGCACCCGTGGCCCAGGTTCACAATGGGAATAGCTCGTGGATTAAAATTTTACATGTTTATTGGTTTGAACCCACGACTGCGAGTTCTGACGCTACACCTTACCATTGGCCCACGGCATTTGGTTTTGATATGTGAAGCACAAAAGTTGAATTTATTATAACAGTTGTAATGGTTACCCCAACAGCTAATGCAGAATGTGCGGCCACATGTCACTTGAAATTTAATGCTAGCAGTTTATGCCGCCCCAAATTTAGCTTCGGTTCCACCAGATTAGGCGGATGTGCCAGTTTAGTTAAGTTAATTGGGAGTGTCTCCACATTTAGTGGAGCTTGTTTAGGCCAAGGCGCGGTCGAGTAAATGTGCCATAACTTTGGGTAGGAAAAGGCCTTTTTTGATAGGTGTTTTGATTTGGGTCTCTTCGACGTTACGGACTCAATGGAGCGGTGCGAAGTCTAACAAAGGTCATCTTGAGAGGTTTAAGCATCAAAGAATATGAAGGAGCCATCGGGCACAGGAAGGAGAAGAATTTGTGTTGTGGTGTGTTTCTCTGTTTAAGGTAAATGAATAGGAATTCTTAGCTATTTCATGCCTTTTGAATCTGTTTAGATGGTTTGCGAACTGTTAAGAACTTTAGAGATCCAGAAAAGCTTCATTTAAATTCTAGAGGCCATTTTCCAAACGAGTGTAGAAACCGGGCGGCGGGAACGTTTTTGATGAAACAAAAATATATATTTACTATTTCAGTCATTATGGAACAATGGAAGTAGTTTTCGGATCATTTTTTGAGTACTTCTCTGACTCGAGAAGTTGATGAAGTCGTGGGCAGCCACAGGCAAATCGTGGAGGAGAGCCATTTTTGGGGATATTTGTGCTTAATGTAAACGATTTATCGATTGATATTTGATGTCTAATCATTATTGGATGCGAAGTAGTGGATTTCGGGAGCGAGAAACATAAATGCGAGGGATTTTGTGCCATTTAGAAGCTCGAGAGAAGCTTAGTGCACCAACGAAAGTGTGTGTCCGCCGGAAGCCTAAATGCGTTTACTTGGGGAATTAGACTTTTGACCATTAAAGGGATTTAAAATGGTATTCTCGGCCCTTTGAATCATTCTTGTATTCATTGTGGTTAAGTTTGGAGCTTGTAAAAGAATTTTATTGCCTTAATCCCAAAGAGTCTAGTCATGTTGACGAAGCTCAAAGGAGATGTAGCCCAAGAGTTGGGGTGAACTCCTATATTATATTCTTGTTGTGTTTGTTATTCTATGGCTGAATTATATTGCTGATATACATGTTAAGTTTCAGCAAAAACAAATAAACTTAAAACACACAAACAAAGAAAAGACATACACCTCTTCAAAAGCAAAAGTGCATAATGTCATGTTTGAGTAAGGATTTTAATTAAGTACGAGTGTTTAATTCTATTTCTTTATTCGATGTAGTGGGCAGTCAACCCACGGATTCATCCTTTCTTTGAAAGGTGACATATCAGTAAATGCCCCTACAATCTATCTGTATTAGAAATAAGAAGGTTCTCACATTTTCGGATTTAAAATTTGGAGTATTTTCACTCATTTACATAAATGAAAATGGATACCTTGCACCCTTTTCAGTACAATCCATTTGAGATCGGATGGTGTCGAGCTCGGGTTGAGCATTTGTTGTTGTGCAACGGTTTTTAAAAACGAGTGTAGAGATTTACTATTTTATTGGTTGCAAAATGGTTGCATGTATGAGTTTTCTTGAGTTGGAAGGATACCATTTGTTATTAGGTGGAGTGCTTGGAAAGGATTGAAGACTATTTTCCTTACCCGATTTACCTCAAGATTATCTTTGGAAAACAAACTCCAATAGTTTTTGTTTTATGGCTGCTTGAATGAGAAGCGGTCTTCTTGAAATTTGGCTAAAAGCTTGTCGGTTGATTGAAATCTTTGAGGACTTTTATTCAATCATTTGCTGTACTACAGTTCATTTCTTCATTTCAGTAAGCTTTTGGGGACCAAAAGCCTCTCATTTGGGAGGTGTGATTAGGAGCTCAAATATGAGCTTGGGAAAAAGCTCAAAAATGAAAGTGCTCAAATTGATTTGGAACTTTGACGAGGGTCAGGCCTCGGCGATACGATCCCAACGCCTTGGACGACCACTTTGAAAACTTCGACGGCTGTATGAAGAAGTTATTCAACTTTGAAGTTCTTGAATTTCAGTAAAAAAAAGGCCAGTTTAACTTTAGAAATTGGAAAATATTAAAAAAAGAATATTCCAGAAATATTCTTCGAAATATTCTGAAAATATTCCTTGGAATATTCCACAGAATATTCCATGTAGACTAGTTGTTTTGTGACAAGTGGCATTACGCAGGTCGGCGGAGGTTGATTGTGTAATGGCGGACCAATCGAGAGGCGCCATGTGGCGAGGCCCAAAGGCTGCCACGTGGCCCCCGATTCACAATGGGAATAGCGTGGTTGGAAATTTTATGCTTTTGGTTTGGTTTCGACCTGCGGTTCTGGCCGCTACCTTACCATTGGCCCACGGCCTTTGGTTTTGATATGTGAAGCACAAAAAGTTGAATTTATTATAACAGTGGTAATGGTTACCCCAACAGCTAATGCAGAATGTGTGGCCACATGTCACTTGAAATTTAATGCTAGTAGTTTATGCCACCCCAAATTTAGCGCCGGTTCCACCAGATTAGGCGGATGTGCGAGTTTAGTTAAGTTAACTGGCAGTGTCTCCACATTTAGTGGAGACTTGTTGGAAGCCAAGGCGGCGGTCTGAGGTAAATGTGCCATAACTTTGGGTAGGAAAGGCCTTTTGAAGTGAATTTATTTTGATTTTGGGTCTCTTCGACATTGTGGACTCAATGGAGTAGGTCTGAAGTCTAACGAGAGGTCATCTTCGGAGGTTTAAGCATCAAAGAAGATGAAGGAGCCATCGGGGCACGGAAGGAGAAGAATTTGTGTTGTGTTGTGTTTCTGTTAAGGTAAATGAATAGGCATTATTAGCTATTTCATGCCTTTGAATCTTTAGATGGTTTTCGAGCTTGTTAAGAACTTTAGAAAGCCGAAAAGCTTCATTTAAGTTCTAGAGGTCATTTTCCAAACGAGTGTGTGGCGAAACCGGAGCGACGAGGAGGGCATTTTGATGAAACAAAACTCTATATTGACTATTTAAGTCGTGCTGCAACCAATGGAAGTGGTTTAAGATCATTTTGAGTCTTCTCTGACTCGAGAAGTTGATGAAGTCGTGGGCAGCCCTGGGCAAACGCGGTGGAGGAGAGCCATTTTTGGGGATGTTGTGCTTAATGTAAGCAATTTATCGGTTGATATTTGATGTCGATCATTATTGGATACGGCGGTAGTGGTTTCGGGAGCGAGAAAGCAAATATGAGGGAGTTTGTGCCATTTAGAAGCTCGGAAAGCTTATTGCACCAACAAAAGGATGTGTATTAATGGAAGCTAAAGGTTTGTTTAAGGTGGAGCGGCCATTAAAGGGATTTAAAATGGTATTCTCGGCCCTTTGAATCATTCTTGTATTCATTGAGGTTAATTTTGGAGCTTGTAAAAATAATTTTATTACCTTAATCCCAAAGGAAGTCTAGTCATGTTGACGAAGCTCAAAGGAGATGTAGCCCAAGAGTTGGGGTGAACTCCTATATTATATTGCTGTTGTGTTTTGTTATTCTATGGGCCGAGATTATATTGCTGATATGCATGTTAAGTTTCAGCAAAAACAAATAAACTTAAAACATAAACGAAGAAAAGACATACACCTCTTCCAAGCAAAAATTACGCATAATGTCATGTTTGAGTAAGGGGATTTTAATTAAGTACGAGTGTTTACTTCTATTATTTCTTTAGGCGAGGTACGTAAGTGGGCAGGGTAGCTTAAGTTCATCCTTTCTTTGAAAGGTGACATATCCGGTAAATGCCCCTACGGTCCCATCTACTACGTATTAGAAATAAGAAGTTCTCACATTTTCAGATTTAAAATTTGGAGTATTTGCACTCATTTACATAAATGAAAATGGATACCTTGCACCCTTTTCAAGTACAATCCATTTCCAGATCAGGGCCACTAGGTGTTGGGGTCATTGCTAGAGCATCAAGAGTCAAAATTCAACAAAAAAATAGTAATTTTTTGGAGATTATGATGTTTTAAACTCATTGGAACAGGTTCCAAGAGGTTCTGAAGCTTGTAACATAAATTTGAGCACACTTGAAGCTAATACAAAGGTCACACTATGAAGATGGACCAAGGAGATGTAGCCCAGAAGGGGTGAACTCCTTTATCAAAATTCTTCGTGTTAAGCTCTGTTATGTGTGTTTGTTGTGCTTAATATTGCTTCTATTCTGTCATTTTAAATTATGCTTTTAAATCTTATGACAAACTCATAATTTCACTAAGTACACTATTTGACAATCGCATGCTCATAAACAAACCCATGACGGATAAGTAAAACAAAGCAGAAAAAAGTTTATATTTGAAATGAAACTAGCACAATAATAACTAGCATTCATTTTCAGATCAGTGGGAAGGGTGATATTTCCAAAGTACCTGGACCCTGGTAGTCCAGTTGTTGATGTGCATATAAATGGTGTCATCACCCCCAACACTCTGATTGATCTAGGGACTTCCATCAATGTCATGACCAAGGAAACTATGTTGAAACTTAATCTCCAAGGGACTTTGAGGAAAAACAGAACAGTTCTCAACTTGTAGATCAATCCACGGTAACTCTGGAAGGAATTGTTGAGGATTTTATGGTTACCATTGACTCCTGGGAGTATCCTACATATTTCCTGGTTCTGCAACCAAAAACCAAGTTTAATGGTTATCTTCTCATCTTAGGGTGACCTTGGTTAGCCACTGCAGATGCTTATATTAGTTGTCGGGTCGGAAACATGACTATAAAAATGGGCCTTTATCTAAACAGCTAGTGTTATATCCTCCATCTCAGCCTTCCATTGATCATGATCTCCCTATATTGTTGGAGGATGAAGAAGATGAGTTATACAACATTGCCCCTATGTGTACCATAGATGCTATTCTTAGAGGGGGGCAGCCTGATGAAAATGAACTCATCAACCATGCCATTCAAAACCAGTCCTCCACTAGCATTCCTCTCGAAACCTTAGTCAAAGAGTCTGAAATCCAACCTTGGATGGAAGTGCACTCAGTTGAGTCGACCTCTGAAACCACCAAGGCTATTGAGTTTGGACCATCCAGATCTCTGAAAATCAACCCAAACCTCTCGAATGAAGAAGAGAAGCAGCTATTCCTGCTTTTGAAAGAAAATATTGAAGCATTTTATTGGGATTACAAGGACATGAAAGGGGTGCATCCTTCAGTATGCACACATCACATTTACATCAAAGAGAGATGCAAGCCTATGAGACAACCCCAAAGAAGGATGAACCCGAATATGAAGGACATAGTCAAAGATGAGCTGCAGAAACTATTGGATGCAGGGTTCATATATCCTATATCTGATAGTGAGTGGGTATCTCCTCTTGTCCTAGTCCCAAAGAAGAATGGGAAGTGGCAAATTTGTGTTTATTATCGAGAACTTAACAAAGCCACCAAGAAAGACCATTTCCCTTTTCCCTTTATAGACCAAGTCCTGGATGGCCTTGCGGGGAAGAATTTATTTTCCTTCTTAGATGGGTTCAGTGGGTACAATCATATTCAAATTATCCCTGAAGGCTAGGATAAGACTACTTTCACCACCCTTGGGGTACCTTTTCTTATAGAGTCCTACCCTTTTGGTTGTGCAACGCCCCTGCTACCTTCCAAAGAGTTGTCCCAAGCATCTTTTCTGAGTTAGTCCATGAATCTGTCGAAATCTACATGGATGATTTCACACCATATGGGGATGACTTCCAGGAGGCTCTATCCAATTTGGGTAAAGTACTAAGAAGGTGCGTTGAGATGCATCTCTCCTTGAGCCCATAAAAGTGTAAATTCCTGAAGAAAGTAGGGGTTGTATTAGGACACTCCATATCCCAAGCAGGAATACAGGTATACCTGAAAAAAATCACTATCATCAAAAGGGTACCTGCTCCTCAAAAGCATAAATAAGTCAGGAGTTGCTTAGGCTTAGCTGGTTACTATAGAAGGTTCATCAAGGATTTCAGCAAGATGGCTTTGCCATTATTTGGGTTATTGGCCATGGATTCTTAGTTTATTTGGTTCGGTCCTTGTCAAGAGGCTTTCGAGCTCATTAAGGAACAATTGACTACTACCCCATCCTCCGAGGTCCAAATTGGACTTTTCCTTTCCACATCCACAATGATGCATCCAACAAAGCTGTAGGGGTAGCATTAGGATAATTAGAGGACAAAATCCCTTATGCCATTTATTTCATCAGCAAAAACTTGTCCAAGGCTGAGTTGTTACTGAGAAGGAGATGTTAGCCATTGTCTATGCTTTGAACAAGTTCAGGCATTATGTAACTGGACATCAGACCTTTGTTCACACTGACCATGCAACCATCAAGTATTTAATTAACAAACCGGATGTTAATGCTAGGATAATTAGATGGTTGTTACTTTTGCAGCAATTTGATTTGACTATTATTGATAAACCTGGAAAGGAGAATGTTGTTGCAGATTTTTTGTCCAGGTTAGCTCTCCCTATAGGTGAAGAAGGAATGGTGGATGACCAGCTACCAGATGAGCATCTCTTTTCTATATCAGCACTCTCACCATGGTTTGCTGATATAGCAAACTACTTGGTTGTTGGGAGACTCCCTCCTAATCTTTCATTCAGGGAGAGGAGTAAAATCATCGGAAAAAGCGCCCTTTTCACATGGAATGGGGGAAACATTTTTCAAGCTAGGCCCTGATAAAAATCTAAGGAGATGTGTGAGGGAGGAAGAGGTTTTGATATCCTCTCTAAATGTCATGAAAACCCATGTGGATGCCACTTTTCTGCAAATAGAACTGCTTACAAAGTTTTTCAGGAAGGATACTACTGGCCTACCCTTCACCAAGGTTCCAGAAGATACACCAGGAGGTCTGACCAGTGCCAAAGGATGGGGAAACCCATGCAAAGGGATGAGATGACTTTGCACCCTCAGGTGGCTCTTGATCCATTTGACAAGTGGGGCATGGACTTTTTTGGACATATCAATCCACCATCCAGAGAAAATAAGTATATCATAGTCTGCACTGATTACCTCACAAAGTGGGTTGAAACAAAAGTAGTGAAGGTAGAAACCAAGGAGAAAGTAGCAAGATTTCTGAGGGAGAATGTGTTTTACAAGTTTGGGTACCCCAGAGAAATAGTCATTTATCAAGGAGCACAATTCACCTCTCACCTCATTGAGAATATTTTGAGGAAGCACAAGATTAAGCATAGAACTTCTACTACCTATCACCCTCAGGTGAATGGCCAAGTATAAGTAACTAACCAAGATTTAGAGAGCATCCTCACCAAGGTTGTGAGCAGCAGCAGAAAATATTGGGCAGATAGATTGGTAGAAGCTACTTTAGCCTACAACACTACTTGGAAGACAACAACATGATTCACTCCTTATGAACTAGCCTATGGTACAAAGGCTCTACTTTCAGTTTAGTTTTAATTCAATACTTTAAGAATGGCAGCTGAATTAAATCTAGATCTATAAAATGCCCAAAAAGAGAGGTTGCTGCAACTAAATGGATTGGATGAGTTCAGAATGCAAGCACTTCTTCACACGGAGGTAATTCAGTTGCAAAGGACGGTATGACATGACAAGAACATCAAAGAAAAGACCTTCCAAGAAGGAGATTGGGCGTTGTTGTATGATTCAAGGTTTAAATATTTCAAATGCAAGTTGATGACAAGATAGTTGGTACCTTACACAGTGGATTTCTTTTTTGATAATGGAAAAATTCAAATTAGAACCATAGATGAGGAAGGAATCCCCTTGTTTGTCAATGGTCACAAAATTAATATTTACAAGAAGCCTTTGTCAAAGGCAGAGTTCATAAATTAAATAAGCAGAGAGGTGTATGTGATGGGAAAATCCATAGTTTCCCACACCTCCTCACAAAAAAAAAAGAAAAAAAATAATAAAGATCCATGGGTGAAGACCTCTTTGAGGCACCCAAGGCAAGCTTGTGGGTTGAAAACCTCGATGGAGGTAGCTCACTTGCTAAAAAAAAAAGTGAAAAAGAAGAGATAATAAATATCCATGGGTGAAAACCTCTCTAAGGCGCCCAAGGCAAGTTTGTGGGTTGAAAACCTCCATGGAGGCAACCCACTTTCTTCAAAAAAAAAAAAAAACAAAAAAAATACATATGCATCTTTGTGTTCTTTGTGTTTGTTGTTTTGCAGGTCATTAATGGTTTTTGGAAACAAAGGGAAGAATTCATCTTCTTTTCCCTTCTTCTGTTTTACCATCCATCCCATCATTCACTCCATTCATTTTAATAACTTCCTCCATCACCTCCGTACACCACATTCCTCCATTCTTGAGCACAATGTAGTAAAGAAAGCAAAACACAGATAGCTACAGACATCAGGGAATTCCTATAGCACAAAAATATGTTCTTGAACAACAAGAAAAACAAGAGAGGAGCCGATAAAGAAAACCCTAGGAAATACAAGAGTGCCACACATGGCATCTGGAGCACCCCCACGTAGCATCTACAATGGGAAGAAAAAACAAGTAAAGATCAACAAATCACTCAGATAATTTCTCATTCAGCAAGTTGCTCACTCAGAAAACAGGAAAATAAGGAAGAACACAACATATAAGAGGCTTGTCTCTAAATTCCAGCTCCTGCAAACACCTTGACAACAACAGGGAAACTCAAGTATAGCTTCTCACCCCTCGCTATGCATCCATAATATCCATAAATAATTAATTTTGTAGACTTAGAGTTTAAGGGGCAGAAAGGTGGCCAGTTAGCTTGACCACCATTGCAAAGTATGACTAGGGAGAACAGCAAAGTCACGCCACCTGAGCATGCAAAAGAAAATTTTAAATCAAGTGGAGTAGAGGAGAACAAGGGAGGAAACACACATTCCATCATGAATTAAAAAAGATAAGGAAACAATGGTCTCTGACAGAAAGTGGAGTTGAGTTCAAGTTACATAAGCGCTCTAGAATTAGCTGCGCAGTATAATAATAAAGAGGGCCTGTCTCATCCAAACCAGTAAATTGGAAATTTTTAAAGGGAGAGAGACCGACAGAATCTCGTAGCTCTTAGAGAAGAAGAAGAAGAACTAGAAGAATAACCAAAAGAAGAAGAACCAAAAGAAGAAGAACCAGAAGGAAAAGAGGAAGAGACAAAGGGCCAAGGAAAAACATAAGAGATGGCAATAGAAGACATAGAGGTGGCAGAAATTGAGCAAGAATCAGACTCACAACACAACTCCACATCCCCTCAAGACAAATAGGTAGTTTCCACCTTAGCTCCTCTGAACGCGAAGAGAAAAATGTAGACCTCTATGTATTTCAGAGCTAATAAGAGTCGGAGGATAAGTTAGAGAGAGCCAAAAACTCCTCCCACGATCCCGATTATCATTGAAGAATCACCAAAGGAGGAGGAAAGAATCAAAGAAATAGTTCTAAAGGAGTAGATGCAGAAGGCACATCCAAATAATGTAGCACCGAAGGAGAAATTGCAGCAAAAATGGAAGCAAGTAGCCACCATGGCAGACTTATGCATAGAAGCCCTTCATCACAGATTCCCTTCTAACTCATATGCTGTATACCTCAAGGAGAAATGGATCCTATTTCAAATCAAAACTCTAGCCTCGCATGGATCACTACCTTTCCAAGATTGCAGGCAATTCATGGATTTCTACAAGCAAGCTAACATGGATTATCAAGTAAAAATGTTAGAGTTTTATGTGCATAACCTTCTGCTGACAAATCTGGATACTTGGGACCCTAATTCCACAATGGGGGATATGCAGTTAATGGCTCTAGCATATTGGATGACGAATGAGGACACTAGAGAAAAAGACATATGGGGGGTCATGGGAAGAAGAACTAGAGAACCCCTATATATCAGACCATAATTGTTCAGCCCAAGAGGAGTCATCCTTAATTTTCAAGGACCCTGCACTAGTTGAAAGCTACCTTCAGACTCAAACACAGGAAATAGGCCACTTTGATGATGTTTCTAGGTAGATAGAAGATGAGTGCATTATGGCCAGCCAGAGGAGATGGAACAACCTCCCTCACAACCTCAATAAAAGGGAGTACCATACTCCAGAAAGGCTGAGGGGTGCATTGGAAAGGGCACCATTATACAAGAGGGCCATGCCAGCCAAAAAGATACAATGGTTGGGACTAAAGCTCAACCCACCTTTGTGATTGGGGCTGGATTATGAATAAGGACATAGATGCACAAGATAGAGAATGGGAGAATGTAGAAAAGAATAATGGTTTTTACTCCCTTGGGGAAACTCCCACACTTCTTCCTCTAGAAATTAGGGGGGTTGTCAAAGCCTTGAAGAAAATGCAGGAGGATTAGTTGCTCAGAGGATGAGCAACCATTCAGTAGGGGGGTGATGATGAGCTGCATCATTAGACATATTTGGAGGGGTTAATGGTCACATTTTTTCCTTCTTAGATCCCTTTTTCTTGCATTTTTATTATTATTTGGTTTTATGATGCTAGTATAGGTGGCAATTAAGGCTAACATACTCTGAGTGCAAAATATGAGGTTGAGTGAATAAAACCATGAATTATTAGCATTTTTATAAGGATTTTATCATAAAGACTTGGATGAGACAACAAAGAGAAATTATAGGAGGATTTTCCACCCTCCTTAGCTCTTAAAGGTAGCCAAAGGATCCCAAATATTCTATCTAACAATTCGAATTCCAAAGGTAGCCGAAGGATCCCCAAGGATTCTCTCCAGCAATTCGAATTCCAGAGGCAACCAAGAAAATCAAAGAGGAGTGCACCCAATCTTTGCTTACTTGGAGTCAAGTGGACTCAATCACCATTTTCTAGGGAGATGTTGGTAGCTTCCCTGTAAAATAAATAGAGTAAAGATAGAGCTAGGAAGGGGTCGATTCTAGTCAAAACTTTGTTGCAAGCTATTGAGTTTTTTAGTTTACTCAGTGATCAAACTTTCAGAAATGTATGCGGCTATTATTTTATGAAATGAGCAGATTGATTTCACTTTACTGATTTAAGTTTCAAAGAGCTAGGCTCGTGGGTTAGGGCCCAATCCATGTGCCTCAGCCTCTATGATGTATTTGTTCTCTGATTTCTGTCTTCAATTAGTTATGCTTCTGATTGTTTCATTTCTGTTTAGTTTTGCTTTCAGTGTGCTACTGTAGGTTTCATTTGCTTGTGAGTAATAGAATGGAGGAGAAAAAAAAAGAAGCAATGGATCAAGATGCCCTTCTCATCTCTGTTAATAGAGCTCAAGGAGGGCGAACCGTCCCACATACCCAAAAATAGATTTCTACGCATTTTCCTATTTCTTTGCGCATAAGTTAGCAGGGTGATTGCAGGAATTATTGCTAAAATCCCAGAGCAGCTCTATGGTGCTTCCCGTTTCATTCTCCATCTTTGTTTTCATGCTTCCAACCAACTCGGTTACGCTCTATTCCCTCCTTTCATTGCCGCTATCGCTCTTTTCTCACAAATTTTGACCTTCGCCTTTCCTCCTCGAAATTCTCGCTATCGCATTTCACACTTCGCAACTTTTCCTGGACAACATTTAAGCTACCCCTCAAACTTTGCGATATTGTGAATTGCGATATCTCATTTCGCATTTCGCAACCTTTACCACATTGCAAATCGCAAATCGCAACTTTTTCCCCATCGCACTTTGCACTTTGCAGTTCATCGCACTTCACACTTTGCAACTTTTACCTCGTCACATTTCGCACTTCATAACCTTTGGCCTTTTCACATTTCACACTTCACACCCTTTTCATTTTTCTTTAAGACTTACCGCTCCTTTTTGCCGATTACGATAAATCTGCCGCATTTCACATCGCACTTTGCATTATTTTCATTTTTCTCTTTAAGACTTACTGCTCATTTTCGCTGATTGCAATAAATCTACCACATTACACATCGCACTTTGCATCGTTTTCCATTTTTATTTAAGACTTACCACTTCTTTTCATCGATTGCGATACTGTCATCGCACTCTGCCGCTGGTCCCACCGCCACGTCACCCATTGCAATTTGCACTTCACAACTTCCCTGAGCAACATTTCCACTATCCCTCCAACGTTGCGATATTTCGATTTCAATATTGCATTTCACACTTCATAGTTTTTGCCCTATCACACTTTTTATTTTGTTCCTTTAACAATTACCGCTCCTGTCTTCCGATTGTGATATCGCCCCGTACTCCACCACCGGCCCCGCCGCCACGTCATCCGTCACACCGCACATTGTAAATCACACTTTTTATTTTGTTCCTGTTAACCTTTACCGCTCCAAACATGTTGAAAATGCAACAAGATGATGGAGCTTAGTGAAATGAAGTCGCCTTCACTAAGTGGGCCCGCAGGGTATTTTTGGCGCAAAGTCTATTTTTAGACATATGGAGCATGGTCTAGGAGTTGCAGGATGCTATTCTTGGATGATTGGTCGAGTTGGTAAAAATAGATGGACCTCTATTTTGAGACATTGGGCGGTTTTCATTTTTAGACTGCTGAGCTAAAAATAGAACAGTCGAATATTATTAGCTCTTAATAATATTTGGACTATAAACATTATCTTATTCTCTTGGCGCACTTCAGTTTGAGCTACGGATGTGGCCCATGCAGCTGACAAAGGAATTACTCTATTCCTAGGGGTTTGGTTGAGCTATTGCATGGTTGACTTCAGTTAGACTCATGTGGTAGAGTCTTGGTGGAGTTGATTGAGGAGTTGATGGAGTTGTGTTCGGTTTAACTTAGTTGAACTAGTTGTATTTAGTTTAACTGGATAATACACTAGAGATGAGTGGTGTGAATTAATTATTAATTAATTCACTAATTATTAACTCATTATTCAACTAAAGAACACATCAGTTAACACTAGTGCATGGACAGTTCAGTGGAGACCAGTGGAAGAGATAGGTGAAAGAGCCGGTTTGCTATTAGTTGTGACATTAGTTGTGCATGAGATTTGCACAAGCATTGGAGGAGATTGCCAATGAGAATTGCGCAGTTGGAGCTAGTGGGATTCGAACTTGGATCTCATCCATAATCCTTTTGGATTGCGCAGTAGAGGCAGGCAAACAGTGGAGGAGTTTTGAACCCGTGACTTGTTCAAAATTGAGCTGGTTTGTGTGTAACTTTTGGAGATAGTACTGAGTACTTGTGAGGAGATTGTGCTATGTATTGTTACATGTTCTCTTCCATTATAATATACAAAATAGCTGTGGGTTTTCAGCTATAAGCTTTCCCCATTACATACTGTGTTGATATGTGTGCTTGATTATGTTTTAATGAGCGCATGCGACTGCTTTCTATTTCCGCATATTGATGATCAATTGTAGAAGAGGTTATGTGTTATGCATGAATTCGAATTAGTGTGTGACCAGGATAATCTCGATGAATAAATCTTCATTATTCAGCAAATTTCTACAAAACGCCGATTTCGATCACCCTCCATCACAAATCCGCCATCACACTTTTTAATTCATTCCTCTCCAAAGAATTTTTGCACCGTAATAAAGCTTTAATAAGGTTTAAACCCGATCTTTCCACTTCTAAGCCCGGTTTCATGTGTTTATCCCTCCATTAGCACCTTTATCCCTTTCTTATCCAAGCTGCAAATCAACACTCTTTCAATTATAATTAAGTCCTGGATAGCTTAGCTGCATGGATAGAAGCATGGTAGATAGAGCATAAGATAAGTAGGGCGTGTTTAGCCGATTGGCCAAGTTTAGTGTGGCTTAAATTGGTTTCCTTTCAGCAATTTAAGTTTAGTTTCCTTCTTGTCATTTATTTTCAGAAATTTAATTTAGTTTCTTTCTATCATTTCCTTTCTGCACATTAACTTAGTTTCATTTCCGTCATTTCCTTTCTGCAAATTAAGTTAGTTTCATTTCTGTCATTTCCTTCCAGCAATTTACTTTTCAGTTTTTATCATAGTTTAAGAAATAACACCCTTTCGTAAAGCAGAAGAGGATGACATGAACATAATGCATATGTTGTGTATATAGCATTGTCACCTCCAAGTTTGAACGAACCTCGGGTTGATAAAGTAAAGTAGGGTAGCCCCTGGGAGTTGTAACACTCTTGGTGCAATACCAGGGCTCACCAACATGTGTCACCCATAAAATAGCTATTCAGGTGCCCAAAAATGTTGAATCTGCCTATTGTGTGTCCATGCTGATGTCATCCTTTGAAATCATTTGGGCCAATCGATTTTTTCCACCTATCCTCTTGGAGGAGAGAGAAAGGGCCCTTTGAGGCCTTGTTTTGTGACCAACCTCCGTTACAATAAAAAACCACCATATTCCAAAATCTGGCTTCGACACCACTGCTGAGAAAATTATGGTTTTGGGAGGGGTGCCTCAAGAGTAGCTATTTGTCATTGATTTGCATTGTCAACTGTGTGGGAAACCACTTCCGAGAGCTCGAGTCCTGACAACACTTCCCTATATTGGGATGTTGGAATGTTGCCACCTCGCTTGAATCCTATATCGGGGTGCTTCCATTGTTTTCCCTTTTGGAATTTTTGGCTCGCCCTCAGCGGGCTATGCTGTCGAAGTGGGGACCTCCCACTTGAATCCTCATTGGTCTCCACTCTGGTGCCATGTCTCGGCGTCCACAACCCGATGTTGTCGCTTTATGCTTCCTTTACACTCCTCTGGGAAAGCCTTTATAATATATTTTGTCACTATGGGGACCTCCTAGAACCTTTATCATTAGTTGTCACTACAAAAATTACCACCAGTGTCATCTCGCTTGCTGAGACATGGGTACTAAAATAATTCCATCAGGGTGAACCCTCTGAGGTAAGCCCGTCGGGCCAGCCTATAATGTGGGCTCCTTTGACCCTTTCATTGCTGCCATGTCTACCCGGTGCTCTCTATTATAGGCTCCGCCAGAATTTCTGCTAAGTTTGGAATTTATACCAACTTTTCCTGCAGGTCAAAGGCTCAATAACCACCATTAGCTCTGCTATGGATACCTTGGGGTCACCAATTTTACTGGATATATCATTTGATCCAAGAGGCCATTTGCATACTTCCACATACCGTTGGGAATCTCTTTTTGAGTAGTATCCAATTGTTCCACTTGCAAAAGTATCTGAGTTGATATCTTAAGGAAAAATATCCTAAAAAACATGGGAATCCAAACCATCATAGTCATTAAATTATGTCTTCTCCAACAAGCCTGCTACTATGATGATTCTATACATGAGACTCCCCTTGAGCTTGGCACATCAAGCACATACATAATTGACGAGTTAACATAATAGCTAGGTTAGTGGACATCAAATACAACATATGTTGCCTTAAACATCCATGTTAGTTTGGTTTACATCAATTCCAACACACTTTCTTCCACTAGCCATCCAAACAATGAAAATTGTCCAACATTATGGCCCTTACACTCAAGAATGTATGGGCCCTTCTCCCTTAGATGCATCAAGCATGGGAAGCTCAAGAAGCTACCTCTCGAGGGAAGAATCCTATTTCTCAACCCCCTCCTCCTTCCACGCAACCCATACTTCTTACTAACCCATTCCCTCACAAAGGATACATGGCCACTCAAACTGGCCAAAATTCTTCACCTCCTCCACTTTCCTATCCTAGGAAGGGGTCTTATCATATTATCATGATGAATCCTGAAGATGTTAACCTCTAAAATCGGTCATGTCAATATGACAACCCTCTTGACAAGTCAATAACCGATTATGAACAAAAAGTTTCCACCGAGCCCCTTTCATCATGAAATGGTACCTTACAGAGCCCTCAGCCTAATGTATAGGTTCAACCTAATATCACCAAAGGACCATTACATCAAAATGTTGTTAGTTCTTGAGCTGGCCACACTTATAGTATAGTAGATGACTTGGCATAGTCTCCTGCAACCATGTCAATATTGGAATTCCTCCAGACGTGCCCATTCCAATGGAAATATCTATTGTATGCTTTGGGCATTGTGCATCCTTTTCATGATTGTATGATTGTCTTTGACATTGATAAAGTGAATCATTCTCCTCTTCCCTCCTCTGTTTATTTTCAGATACTAGTATCCATTAAAAACATCATTTTTCAATGGTGTATATGTGAAAAAGGCGCATACACATGTGTGGTTGCCAATACTATCTGGAAACAACTTCGTTCCTCTGACCTTTCACCATCAACCATCACTCTTCATGCATGGGGTAGTCACCCATCGCAACCTCTTGGTTTATATCAAAATTTCTCCATAGCCATTGCTGGCAATCAGGTCGTGATTGAAATTGAAGTTATCGATGCCCCTCTTGATTTTTAACCTTTTTCTTGGTCGTAGCTTCATGTATACTATTTCAACTGTCACATATTCTATTTTTTGAAAGATGTGCTTTCCCCATAATGGAAATATCATCACTATTGATCAATTGATTTATTATTTCCCTCAATACCATAATTCTCATAAAAATATCATTTCATCAATGGAAGAAAACAAGGGCACCCATACCTTCACCGATGTTTCCCTTGGAGTCTATAAAGATTCCACACTACTTGGGGCTTATTATGGCCCGCTACCTATTACCATGAAGCCTATCTCTTCAATTTTTTGCGTTCTTCAAGTGCCACAAGATGCTAACAAGCAGTCTGTTTTCTTAGCAACCATCCTTTTAGCAATCTACTACTCAAGAATTAGTTGGTCCTTCAGCAAAAATTCCTCCAGGCCATTTTTCTTCAGGAAGAATTCATCTAGGCCATCTACCCTCAGGGGGAGCTCCTCTAGGTCATTATCCTCTTAGACAAATATCTTTCTTATTCCCACCACCGTGAATATTTTCTACTCCTATAATGGCCATGTTAAGTCTTCCTAACATGACTTTGGGGATCCCAGTTTGGTACATCGATCCTCCAGTAAACACTCCTCCTCACCAGCTTAAACCTTACATCACTTTGAATCGGGTAGAACTTATTCCTAACACCCCTTCCTTTATTTTAGTTCTAAGAAAAAATTAGCATGAAACTGCTCCTATTGTGAAAGCATCTAGTGAGGGGGCCAAATCCTAGAAAAAGTGGGGCAAAGGCAAGGGAACCCAAGCTATGACCACTCCTACTAAAGCACCGAAAACTACTCCTCCATGCGCTTTGTGTGACGTTCATGGGCATGCCACCAAAAATTTTCCTTACTTTCCCCATGTTAAGAGCATGGTATTGGAATCAAATATTCAACCCAGTCCTAATATTCTTGAGGTGCAAGCTACCTTACCCGAGTCCGCAAGAAAAATAAATCATTACGCATGAATCCCCCTTTTTTATTTGTGCGATATGTATGGAAATTATTCTCATCACTGTCCTCATCTAAAATATTTTTGCGATACACTTCATGTTATTCGTGAACTAGATTTTGCTCGTAGTGGCTCTCATTCTTCTCTAGTTGTGAATCCTGGTACCAATTTTCTGCCAGGAAAAAAGGCTTCTCAACCTACCATTGTGATTCCCCTTCCTTGTGTCGAAATGAAAAATAATTAAAAACCCATACTCTACTTATCGTCATCCATGGAATCGATTATTCAAAATCCATAGGGTTTTCTGAATGTGCTTCTTCATAACCATCTTCTAAAGACACTTCAATCTCAACATGAGTGGATTTTTCATCCACTTGTCAACAATCTCTCGTAAAATACGTTGCATATGTGAACCATGTCTCTGATGATGATGATTGGTTCCATAACCCCTTACTTCAAACCCATGAATTTGAAATATATCCACCTCGTGGCAATTACATCGCCACACAATGTTTGGCTAAGGGGGCATCCACTTTTGAGGGTCTAGAAAAAGCAACTCTTCCCAACTATTGTGTCACATCTAGTAGTGTCGACTCTAGAACCATCATTCATCCCTGCCTTGAAGAACCTATATAGTCCCATCTCACTCTAGATCACCTTAGGGATGGTCCACTTAATCATTCCTGCATCTTACCTCAACAACCCAATCCCTTGGACATTGTTGTTATTCAACCAATGTGACGTTGTTTAGGTGAGCATCAGTTCATTATACCTGAAGCCACTCTTTGGTATGGTGACACCATGTATGTGAACCCATAAATTTAGTCTATTTGACTCATATATGCACTACCAAATGATATTGGTAATCCGTCATTTCCTTTCTCCTACTACATCTATCCCTTATTCCAATAAGAAGATAACCGTAACAGCAAAGGGCGATGACACACGAAAGTGCATAACCATTTTAGGTACCTCTATATAAGTTTTTGGAATCCATTATTATAAATTCATTTGGCATGTCCATTGCATGTTTCATACACATCCAGCTAGGGGAATCATTCCCACCTTTTCATACTTGATCATTACGTTCCATCATCATATGTTGGGGGCCAATATCTCATGGTTGGGGGCATGATGGCTCCCTGACCAAATTCTCACTTGATTATCATAATTCTTGGTATGGACCCCGACAATATAGGTATGGTCAATTATCCTCCCATTAAATGGATTTTTTTTCTACCGGTCTCTTCGACGAGCCATATACACATTGTATATTGTAGATGATTCATACAATACGTTGAACATTCTACTATATGTGGTGCCACACATACCACTCAGTCCCCATGTTTGACTTGGTGCTTCAAGATGATTATAGAACTCCTCTAGTAGTGCAATCATGTATTCTTCTTTCCTTAATTATTCACCACGAACCATCCCCTCTGGAATCATGTTGGTCACTGCCAGGTCAAAATTCCATATTATGCTCTAACATGGGAATGCATAAGTCCACCAATCCCCTTATTTTCCCATCATCATCCCCGGTGTCAATCTCTATTAGTTATAATACTATAATCCTTGTGCCTTTGTTGATGACTCCTCATTTCCTCAACTCTTACAGGCCCTCTTCTGTCAAAATAAACACATCTATTCCAGGGGAGTGTTCTAGAGGGAGGTGTACCTTGGTTCTAGCTTTAACCCTTGTTTGGTGCCTTGGATTAAGCAAATGGAATCATCATTTCCTTTTGACTGCTTGGTTCTCACGTGCTCGATTCCAGCTCATTATTACATGATTGAGAATTGTACACTTGACCAACAGATTGTCCCAACATTTATCGGGTGTGTGCGACATGTTTTAGACCTCATGAGTGGGTGGCCCTTTAGGTAGCATCTCACATTCCCGGATGTTAGCAGATCATGATCTAGCTTGTGATGTAATTCTGTAGATATGACCGGCTCGGTTTCCACCGATTATAGATACCATGACATTCAATTCTCTCTCATATGGTCCATTTAGCTCATTAGAACCCTCTCCTATTCAATAAGGCTTATCTGGTTATGATCTCCCACAACACATCAGCTTGGGGGAATTATGTCTCATTTACTATGGTCAACATATTGTGTCAGTCTTGACCTTTATCTTGCAACTTATGTATATGGGACTCATTATACTATTGTATCATTTTTTGGCCCAATTGGTTCCAACAACTCATGTATCATGTAATTTTATACTCATGCCCACATTGCTAGGCACATCATTATCATTTGTACTCAATTATCTCGACGGGTATGGGTATGCCTCCCCCATCTCGTTGAGATACCATACTCATCATAAAAGGGGTCTCTCCACCTCCAGTTTGAGTCATTCCCTTCCTTGCTTTAGTGATCTCTCTCTCTCTCTCTCTCTCTCTCTCCCCCTCCCCTTCAATGTCTCGTGAAAGTGAATGTACAATGTGTTCCGGTCATACAATTTTCTCCTAACACTCTTACATTGGGGGGAATCTATTATCACTCAAAAAATCATCACCTAGCAATTTTCTACCATGTTAATCAAAATGCACCATGTAGTATGGGTTTTTGCATATTTAAAATCCACTTTCACCTTAGGAAATGATTTAGTGAACAATTTTCCTAAATTACTTGTCTTTAAAATCTAAAAAACCTCATGATAATAATTAAAGAAATCATTATTTATTTATTATTCCATATTTATCCCCTATTTTTCTCATGAGATAATTATTAAATCATAATTTCTAATTCATATTTGACTTTATCCCCATAAAGTAATTAATATATCAATTTTATTTTGATTAACTCAATAATTCATTTTTTTATGAGTTAACTCACTAAATAAAGATATTTGACCATTTTGAATATATTTCCCTCTCTAAAAAAATATAATAAAAAAATATTCACAATAGCTAGATCTTGATTTGGTCTATAATATTTTATTATTTTCTAAATCTATATCTATCTTAAAAATTAATTATAAATAGAGGGGTTTCTCATCATCCTTATTATCTTCATGTGATATTTGAGCTCCCATTTTGAGTTCAAGCCATCACCATTTTTTTTTCCCATTGCAGGGGGATTTGTAGATCCAAGTATGCATATTCTCCTCATAATATGTAAACATTTTTAATAACAAAATTAAGTTTATCATATTTCCATTGGGTTTCTTTATATAACATCTTTTGTTATATGTATGGTTACTATATATAATATCTTTTGTTATGTGTCTTTGTTTATTTGCATATTATTTGTTGTCGGATTTTTAATAAGTTTTTTGTAGATCTAAAGAGCATATTAGCAGTCATTTTTTGTTGTTAGGGATATTTTTCACTAGTGTCTTAAGTGAAATATTTTGATACACTTGCTAGAAAACTTCATACTAACTGTTGTGGCTCATTTGCATTTACCTTTGAAATATTTTTCAAAACACCAAAAAAACATATATGTTAGAAAATGTGAAATTTTGTATGTCAAAGAAGAATTTTGATTTTTATGTTGGTGCACATTCTCCTCATAATATGTAAACATTTTTAATAAAAAAATTAAGTTTATCATATTTCCATTGGGTTTCTTTATATAACATCTTTTGTTATATGTATGGTTACTATATATAATATCTTTTGTTATGTGTCTTTGTTTATTTGCATATTATTTGTTGTCGGATTTTTAATAAGTTTTTTGTAGAACTAAAGAGCATATTAGCAGACATTTTTTGTTGTTAGGGATATTTTTCACTAGTGTCTTAAGTGAAAGATTTTGATACACTTGCTAGAATACTTCATCTAACTGTTGTGGCTCATTTGCATTTACCTGTGAAATATTTTTCAAAACACCAAAAAAGCATATATGTTAGAAAATGTGAAATTTTGTATGTCAAAGAAGAATTTTGATTTTTATGTTGTTCCATTAACATTACGTGATGAGATGTGAAGGTGGGTCGAGTCGGGTTCATTCACCTGTAGAACAGTTCAAGAGCCAGACCAATAAGCACATTCAGAACATCGCACATAGGTCAGGATCGAGTCGGGCTTATTCCCAGATCCAGCAGCAACCCAGGAACACAAATTCCATGAGATTTATACCAAGGAGTGCCCCCACAAGCAGTCTCGTTAAATCTACTCACCTGCAAATTGACGGTTGACATTAACTACGAGAAAACTCTCTTCAAATTTCAAAAACCACTTAAGTGCCCCCGCAAGTGGTTTTAGGTTTCAATAAAGGACATTACGTGGTGATAGATGGAGCCCACACCCTTTATTTTCAAATTAGAGAAAGTAGAGAAATTGCGTATTTTCCTTAAAAGAACTCAAGGGTTTTGGAGGAGGTGCAAAGGGGAAAATAGACGGCCAGGATCAAAGCGCAGAATTGAAGCAGAGAGATGGACGGCGAAGATCATAGCACAATAACGCAAGTTAGATGGACGGACAAGATTAGATTGCGAGATCTAAGTTAGAGATAAGCAGTCAAGAATGGATATCACAAATAAATATGCATGAGAGTTAATGGATCAGAGATTGTGGAGAAGAGCCATGTGTCGGGCATTGGTTCCATCGCACTTCGCACTTCACAAAATATAACATTTAACCCCTGCTGCTCCCAGCTAAACCTTGCGACATGCGATCTGCGGGTGGCCCCACCTCTCTTTCCCAAGTCATCTCCATCTCCCCATTTCGCACTTCACAAGTTTAAATGTTTACCTCCACCGCTCATAAACTAAATCTGCCAATTTGCAATTTGTGATATCCATGGGACCCATCCCTGCCATGTCACCTCCCTCTCCTCGCACTTCGCACATTGCAATGTTAAACACTTAGCTCGTATTTCTCATAACAAATCTGCCGATTTGCGATTGGCCCCGCCTCTGCTTGCCATGCCACCTTCCTCCCGTCGCACTTCGCTCATCGCAATGTTTAACACTTACCTACCTTCTTTCATAACAAAATCTCCGATTTGCGATTTGCGGGAGAATGCGATGTGGTTTCAAAATTGAACTCCAAAGGTTTTCAAATCCAGAGGTAAGGCATTTCTTGTGTTAAATCGCATCAAAGGAAGAAAAGAGGATTATAACGTAACGTTGGTGAAACACCAAAATGCGATAAAAGGAGGAACATTGCAGGCACGAACAGAAGGGGACAAGATAACATTGTTTGAAGCATAGAGGCATAGGCAGAGTCGAACAAAAGAATGTATAGTGGAACTGTTGGAAGCACGACAGCTAGGTCAAGCTGGGCACTGAGGTGTTGTTACAAAACTGTGTAGCTATCACATCATAACCAGAAAGGACACCTCAATATTTTGAGGGGACGCAACAACAACAATAAGATTCAGCAACACGAATGATATTTCCAGTTTCAATTTGTTTTCTTGGTATGATTGCATAAGTAATTTTAATAGTTTCAGTAGTCGAATTAGTTTCAACAAGTTCAGCAGTTACGAACTGTTTGGATGTATTTAAGTAGATAGAAATAAAGAAAATGGGTTCTGATTTTTGGACCTCTGGATGAATTTTAGTTTGGTACTAAATTTTCTAAGAGATAAATGAAAGAAGATCAAGTTTCCTACACCTGTTGATGTTGATATGTTTTTCCAGTTTCGCTCTGTGTTTATTCCTCTTTGAATGTGGTGAAGTAATGTAGCTGTGGGTCTCTTTTTACATCTGTAAGTAAGAGTTAAAAAATCCTTAATGTGCGCTCCTTCACTCCAAATTTTCCTTTCACATAAAATTATACTAAAATTTGAAGTCATAGATTTTGTTTCTCAGCATATCATTTTGAGTTTCCCTTACAGTTCTTCTTTTCATTCCATTCAATATCAACAGTTTATGGCATTGTGAAGGCTTTCATTATATCAGATTATAGAGGGTATAAAGTAATTAAATTCCAAAGGTGTTAAACAAAGGCCATTTGATATTGTAATTTTGACATACATTTATAAAATTTCTTAAGCACTAATTCCTTACAACAACCAAGGGATTGTTTCTTGAGATACAATATTTTATGGCGCCATTGCCGGGGACAAAGAAACAAAGTTTATTTTCCCTGGTTTTTCACATTATTTCCTCTGGTTGTTCAGCGAGGAGGAAATATTTGGATGTGTTTATTATTTTCAAAATTTTGGCTTTCAGAAGGCCTGAGACGAGGTCAGATACCTCACAGAATATAGTCCCTGCTTTGCCAGATCCAGAAAGATTGGTTTCTAAAAAGGCTCAGAAACCTGAAACTCCTTCAACACCTGATCCTACATTGTCTAATATTGGTAGCAGTTCTCATAACCCTTTGTTTGAAGATATTTCCAAGGAACTCTCTTTCTTGGAACAAGATTCTCCTTCCACACCCATTCATTTTCAAGAACCTAAGTTAGAAGAACATTCTTTCGAGTCTGTTTCTTTTACCTTCACTCAAGTTGAACCAAATATAGTTGTTGGTTATTATTGCATTGTTCATCAACCCACTCCCATACTAGTCTTCTCACCACCTTAATTCACTTTCAGCGCAGGATCATCAACCTCAAATACCCAAGGAATAGTTAACCAAGGTGTAAATATGGCAGCACCAAATTTCTTAATGAATAGATATGCACCATTAAATCTTACGCAACCAATGAATGCCATGCCTCAAGAATACCTCAAATTACTTCCTCGTTTCACTGGAGAAGATGAAGTAATTGCAAAACAACATTTACCCTTGTTTTTCACTTTTGCTTAGAATTTAAATGTAAAACATCTTGATGTTGTGATGAGACTATTTGTGCAGTCTCTAAATGGAGAGGCTAGAAAATGGTTCAAAGGTTTACCAAATGGTTCAATAAATAACTAGGAAGAGTTAGAAACTCAATTCACTCAAAGATGGGGAGAAAAGAGAGATCATGGTTACTCATTGACAGAGTTTAATGCAATTAAAATAAATCCCAATGAAAACATTTCTGAGTTTGTAAAAAGATTCAACAAATGGTACAATAGTTTACCTATAGAGATGAAACCCCCCCCATAGGAGAAAAGGTAGTTTTGGCTAGGGATTTTGAAGCCAATTTTAGCTTTACAATGAGAGAGAGAAGAGCCCCTACTCTTCAGCATATACAAACATATGCTTTAGAGATTGAAGCTAATATGACTGTAGCTGGAAAGGCGAAAGGGAAACAACCAGTCCAAGAGAAGGGGAAAGCAAAAGAAGAATCATCACAAGACCTAAGAATTGAAGATATGACAAAGGTGATAATTTTTTTGAAAAATAAGCTAACTAAGATGGAATTGGAAAATAAAACTCCCAAAGACAAGTACAACAAAACCGAGGGGGTTTTAACCCTCAATTCAGAAGGCATCCCCTACAAATATTGCAGAGGGAAAGAAGAGATCAAGACCAAGTTCAAGCACCACTGTATATAGAAGTAGCACCCGGAGAGCCAACAGAAGAGGACCAAAGGGAGGTCGAGGATCAAGTATCTACTATGTATACAATAGAAGAGGATGAAGAGGAAGATTGTGAGGGAGAATATGCTGAAGCTGATGCATCTTTTGATCAGGATGAAACAGATGAATACTGTAGGAAATTCACAGATTTTATGCAAGCTGAGTTACATAAAAATTATGATTTAAGGTATAGAAAGAGATCTAGAGTGCTGATAATGAAGGTGAAAAACAAGGTTCCATTCCTCCTCCAATGGAAAATCCACAACAAAAGGACCCTGTGAAACACGTCAATAATGGGAAACAACCTGTAAATTCACTTAATAGAACAAATGTGCAACAGGGTAAATCTTCCCAGAACAAATCGGTTGACACTAATATTTTGGAGAGAGTTGTTCCTGTACCTGAAAAAGCGAAAAATTCTAGAAAGAGTGAAGAAGAACCTGAAATAATGTTAAGCAAACTCATGCTTTCAGTTTGGCAAAAGAGTTGGAGAAGATTAAAATTTAGGTACCTCTTCTAGAATTAGCTAAAATTCCAGCTTACAAGAAAGAAATTTCAGAATTTATTAATCTCACAAAGAAGGAAGATATAAGTGACACATTGAACTTACAAGAGGAAAATCTAGTGGTCACCTTTGGTCCTCATGTAGAAGAAGTAGATCCTTCTGTTCCACCCTTCTATATTTCTCTGTTGCTTCATGATTTTACTCTACATAATTGCATGTTGGACTCAGGAGATTCCCATTATCTCATGCCATTGTCTGTTATGAAGGAACTAAACTTGTAGATTACCAAACTTTTTAGGAATCTGTATTCATTTGATTTCAAAAGGGTGAAATGTGTTGGGTTAGTTAAAGAAGTAGAAATTTCATTGGCACAAATCCCAGCAAAGAGTATAATCATGGACATAGTGGTTTTTGACATCCCAGTCAGGTTTGGAATGCTCCTGTCAAGATCTTGGGGAGAAAAGTTGGGGGGTGTTCTAAAATTAGATTTCACTTATGCTATCATTTGGGGAAGAAAGGAGATTGTACAGGGAAACAAGGTTTGTGAATACCACCTCCAAGAAAGATGCAAGAAATTCCCCCATTTATAGTCAAGAAACAAAATATCTTTCATGTTTCATGCTGAAGATGCAGAATTTACTGATGACACTAGGAAGCAGCTCTCTTCAACAGTTGTAAATAATGAGCTGCAATCAAGGAAGATTTGGAAATTCTACTTTGATGGTGCCTAATCTAAGGAGGGCACAGGTGTTGGATTCTTGTTGATATCACCAGAAGGTAACCTCATGCCTTTCTCTTTTAAACCATAATTTGATTCAAAAAACAATGTGGCTGAGTATGAGGCCTTAATCTCAAGCCTTCAAGTTGCTAAACAGATGGGAGTTCAATGTATTTCAATTTTTGGTGACTCTGAATTGATAAAAGGCAGATTAAAAATCATTGTCAAACCAAGCATCCGAGGTTAAGATCATATAGGAATGAAGTTTGGGATCTGATAGAAAACTATTTTGAAGCCTTCAATCTTTAGTTTGTTCCGAGAGAGGAGAATAGATTGGCATATTCTTTAGCAGTTGTAGCCAACACCTTCAAACCTCCAGTAAATCCTAGGCTAAGGTATGAAATTGAAATTAGACATTAATCTTCTATCCCTAACAATGTGAAACATTGGCATGTGTTTGATTATGATGAACAAATAAATCAATTCCTGACCATGATCGGAAACTTGAATATGCTAATATAGACCAAGAGGAAGAAAAGATAGAGCAGAAAGCATAAATAAGAAACCTTAAGCAGTCCATAGGTGAGAAAAATATTATCCAATTGAAAGATAATGTGCTCCCTAAAGGGTTGGTTCCCCTTGAAATATTATTCGATTCTAATGATGTTGCTGTTGATTCAAAGAAAACACATCAAGAAGAAGAGATGAAATATTGTAATTTGGGAACTCAGCAGGAACCCAAAATAGTGAAATTGTTCGAAGGTGTTCCCAAAAAATACAAAGAAAGATACATTGATATTTTTAAGAAATATATGGATGTGTTTGACTGGTCATATTAAGACCTAAAAACATATGACAAAAGAATAATTTAGCATAAGATTCCATTGAAAGAAGGACTCAAACCACATAGATAGAAGATCAGATAGATCAATCCATTGTTGTTAGCTCCAATCGAAAAAAAAGTGAAGAAATTGTTTCAGGCGAAAATTATAGTCCCTCTCAGATATTCAGACTGGGTTTCTAATCTGGTCCCTATAAGAAAGAAGAATGGAGAGATAATATTCTATGTAGAATTTAGGAATTTGAACCGAGCATCTCTAAAAGATAACTATCCTCTGCCCAAAATGGATTGTCTTACAGAAGGTGACAGGAGCTCACAAGTTGTCTATGGTTGATGGATTTTCTGGGTATAATCAGGTAGCAGTAGAAAAAGAAGATCAGAAGAAGACTTATTTCACGACGCCCTGGAGAAAATTTTATGCAAGGATTCCATTTGGCCTTATGAACGCAGGTGAAACATTTCAGAGGGCCATGGACATAGCCTTCATTGGTGATAGGTTTGTAGCTATATATATGGATGATGTAACTGTATTCTCAGGGTCAAATGATGAACACTAGGAGCCTTTGCAAAAAAAATTTCAATAGTGCATAAAGTTTGGTCTGTCATTAAATCCCAATAAATATTTAATTTCCTTAGAAGAAGGTAAATTATTGGGTCACATAGTTTCTAAACAAGGATTAAAGATCGACCCAACAATGGTGGAAGCCATTCTGACGGTTCATGTACCCAGAAGCAAGAAAGATATCTAGATATTCCTGGGAAAAATAAACTTTTTGAGGAGATTTGTGCCCAATTATGCTGAGATTGTGAGAAGTATAACAGAAATGTTGAAGAAAAATGAAGAAGTGAAATGGGATAAGGAAGCAAGGGATTCATTTTCTAGAATAAAGGAAGCACTGCAGGAAGCTCCCATTCTGAATAGTCCATACTATAAAAAATCCTTTCAGGTATTCTCATTTGCATCCCCCACTACTATTGTTGTTGTGTTGTTGTAGAAAAATGAAGATAGTAAGGAGCAGCCAGTTGAATTTTTTAGTAACTCAGAGATGCCGAGATCAATTGCAATATTCAGGAGAAACAAGTATATGCTTTGGTCAAAGCACTGAAAGCCTTCAGGACTTATGTGTTATAGTCCCAAATAACAACTTATGTTCCTAATTCCGTTGTGAAAGATATACTGGTCCAAAGTGATGTTGAAGGAAAAAAGGGGAAGTGGATAGCAAAAATCCAAGAGCATGATTCGGACATCAAACCCACCAAGTTGGTCAAGGGATAGGGGTTAGCGAAGTTGTTGACAGAGACAAATTTTCAAGCCTTGGGAATTAATCTGTTAGCGCTAGTGGATGGAACTGTTAATGAAGAAGGTCAAAGCAAGTCCAAAACATGTATTCAATACAAATTTTTGTGCTCTGATTGGTATAAAGATATTGTGCATTACCTGTGTTTCTTTTATTGTCAAAATTCACTAAATAGAACAAAATACAGAGCTCTCAAGCTCAAATCTCAACCATATGTTATAGTAGAAGAAAAGCTATATTGGAAAGATCCTACTGGTATTTTGCTGTTATGTTTGACCGAAGGAGATCTATTGAAGTCACCAAACAATACCATGAAAGTCTATGTGGAGGAAAGTATAGTTGGAAGGTCACTGCTCATAAAATTCTCAAGTCATGCTTCTATTGGCCAACCCTATTTGCAAATGTTTATAGACTGGTCAGAAGTTGTTAGAAGTGTTAGTTGTTTGCTGAAAAGAAAAAAGTTTCTCCATTACCTCTCATCCCAGTATTTATTGAAGAACCTTTCAGGCAATGGGGATTGGATTTTATTGGAGAGATCAATCCACCATAAATTGGACAGTTCAAGTGGATTATGACTACCACTGATTATTTTACAAAATGGGTTGAAGAAATGGCCACTAAGACGACGAAGGACCAAGTAGTGATGAAATTTTTGGAGGAAAACATTTTTAGCAGATTCAGATGTCCAGTCAAAATTGTGACTGATAATGCTCAAGTATTCAACTCTGCTCGTTTCATTAATTTTTTTCAAACACATAACGTAACTGTATCACATTCCACAGCGTATCATCCCCAAGGGAGTGGATTGGAAGAGTATTCCAATAAGAAATTGGTCAGAATCTTGAAGAAGATGATCACCGAGAATCAGAATGATTGAGATATGAAGTTGAAGTTTTCCCTCTGGGTAGTTCGAGTCACTACCAAGAGATCTATTGGAAGTTTCCCTATGAACTGGTTTATGGAGCTCAATCACTATTTCCTACTCAGCTGGCCAAATCAATGATTTCTTTCCTTCAAGAATCTTAGGAAGAACCCAATGCTATAGTGAGAAGATTGAACAAAATAATTGAATCAAGTGAAAATAGAAACAAAGTCAGGGATAACTTGATCACTTATCAGGAAAATATGAAGTGTATATTTGACAGAAAAGAAAAAGAATTTCTCTTTAAAGTAGGAGATTTGGTACTGAGATGGGACATCAGATGAGAAGAAAATGGGAAGCACGGTAAATTTTTCCTTCTCTGGTATGGTCCATACATAATCTATGAGGCAAGGTCAAATAATACATTCATTTTGGAAGATCTATATGGAGAGTTAGTATAGTTGCTTGTGAATGGGTAGTATCTGAAGCATTATTTCTAGTATTAAAAGTCATCATTCCACCATTGTAGATACCGGATTTCTCATTGTTCACATGTCACCAAAAAAGCCAGATGTTGTGGTTCATTTGCATTTACCTTTGAAATATTTTTCAAAACACCAAAAAAGCATATATGTTAGAAAATGTAAACTTTTGTATGTCAAAGAAGAATTTTTATTTTTATGTTGGTCCATTAACATTACGTGATGAGATGTGAAGGTGGGTGGAGTCAGGCTCATTCAACTACAGAATAGTTCAAGAGTCGGACCGGTGAGCACGTTCAGAACATCACACACTGGTCAGGGTCAAGTCAGGCTTATTCCCAGATCCAGCAACAACCCAAGAACACAAATTTCACGATATTTATACCAAGGAGTGCCCCCGCAAGCAATCTCATTAAATTCGCTCACCTGCAAATCGACGGTTGACATTAACTGCGGGAACACTCTCTTCAAATTCCAAAACTGCTTAAGTGTCCCCACAAGTGGTTTCAGGTTTCAATGAAGGACATTACATGGTGATAGCTGGAGCCCACACCCTTTACTTTCAAATCAAATAAAGTAGAGAAATGTCGTATTTTCCTTAAAAGAACTTAAGGGTTTTGGAGAAGGCGCAAAGGGGAAAATAGACGATCAGGATCAAAGCACAGAATTGAAGCGGAGAGATGGATGACGTAGATCATAGCACAAGAATGCAAGTCAGATGGACAGACAAGATTAGAACGCAAGATCTAAGTTAGAGATAAGAATTCAAGAATGGATATCACAAATAAAGATGCATGAGAGTTAATGGATCAGATATTGTGGAGAAGCGCCACATGTTGGCCATAGGTTCCATTGGACTTCGCACTTTGCAAAATATAACATTTAACCCTCGCTGCTCCCAGCTAAACCTTGCAACATGCGATTTGCGGGTGGCCCCACCTCTCTTTCCCACGTCACCTCACTCTCCCCGCATTTCGCACTTCCCAATTTTAAATGTTTACCTCCACCGCTCATAAACTAAATATGCCGATTTGCGATTTGTGATATCCGTGGGAACTGTTGTGGATCATTTGCAATATCCTTTTATTTTAATTTTCAAAAATTCAAAAAAATAGAAAACTACTAAAATATATGTTAGAGTATCAAATTTCATATACTTTAGCATAAAAATATATCTGCTCGTTATATTAAAGTTTAAACTTTAAATACTTTTAGGCTTTATGGAAGCGGGTCCCAGTTCAAAGATTAAATATCGAGGACTTTATCGAGCGGGATTCGATGATTTATCAAACAATTAGCAAAAGGCTACACCCCCGGGCACCTTCAGCACTTGGGATAACATGGAGGGTGCCTCCGCAATTGACTGTGTTGACTACGGGAGTAATCTAGATGAACGGTCAAGATTGACTGCGGGGGCATAAGCCAAAGCAATCCTTCGTACCTTGAGGCCTCCCGCGGTGACGTATGCTGCCAATTTGGTGACAGTTGTATTCCACGTCAGAATTTCTTAATGGTCTTTTGGCACGTCTAATCAGCATTTAATTTGAAAGCCCGCGCCACCTATTTAAGGAGGGTTCTCATTCTTTCTGAATTTATTATTGATTAGTTGGTGTTTGAAGTTTGTCTTTGCTGCGTCTTTTTCAGTTTTCTGTCACCCTGTAAATTATTGGTCACCCTGTCAATTGTCTACCATCCTAAAGTTTAATTATGGCTAAACGCTCATCCCTGTCAGGTTCTTCCAGTCACATCCCTCTCATGGATACTGAGATGGATTTCCAGGACACAAAATGTTCCCTTGACCACCTTTCTTTTTATTAGCAAGTCCTCCTAAATGATAAGACTTCTCCAATTTACATTTCCATGGAAAAAATGGTGTGTTATCTGCATGTATCCCAAAATCTCATCTTTTTCCTGAATTTATCTATTGGCTAGTGTCTGTTATGTACCCTGGGAAATGTTTCGTAATGAATTGCCAAGGGGAAAATGTTCTGCAAGTTTCAGCCCAATTAATTTGGCAAGCTATATGTTACTCTGAGTCGGAGTCGTATGTCCAATTCTCTGTTGATTACTTGATAGTGTATTATGACAGTGTTGCAGGTTAGGAGTTTAATCAATTCATTCATTTTCTGAAGCCAAATACACAACAATTTGTACCTGACAGTAAAGATTTCCCTATGGAGGTTTTTGATATTGAATTCGAACCAGTGCTAAGCTGCATTGCAAATATTTTAGGAAAGGACGATGATAGTACAGTGGAAAAGTTAGTTCTGGGAGTGTTCGCCATGATGATGAAGCCAGGAGTGGTGCTAGATATTCCATCTTATTGGCAATAAGATGTTAACTCTCAGCTCATGAGCTTATCATTAACAGGTTCATTCATGTTTCCCTCACTTATTGTTTACCTATTTTTATATCAAAATGTAGAATAATTCATGCATCTGGGGTTAAACATTATGGATATGAATAAGAGAAGACAATCAGTAATATTTTGGACAGATATAGTGAGAAAAGAACAGAATGAGGGTGGTTTGTTTGATTTTGCTGGTCATTTTATGTCTACTGCATATAAAGTTTTGAATGGAAGTTCTCCCCCTTGTTTTTTGCCCAAAGCTCAAGAGTTCTTGCATTTGGAGTCAAATTTTAAATTTTGTGATTGGTTTGTCTTTGAAGATTATTCTGAAATTAGACTTTATGGAGCTAGTGTAGAACCTTATAGGCTTCCTATATTTGTGCCTATGAGATTATTTTCTCTAGAGTTCATTAGGAAAAGTTTAAACATTGACCAAATACACTTTGTGCATATGAAGAAAGGTCATATGTTCAAATTTCCAATGACCGTGGGTCCCTTCATAGTAAATATGAGACAAGAAATTGATGAAGCCACTAAGATGTTAGATGAAATGCACTTACTGTTAGGAGAGAAGTGGGCTTATGATGTAGAAATTATATAAATAATGCGTTATACATCCAAGATTCTCCTGATCACACTCTATTTGACTTCATGCACAATACAAAATCTCTTCTACTATTGATCATTACTTGCGGAAATTAAATCAATTTCATGCACACATTGAAACCATAAAAATTCACACATATGAACACAGTGTTTTAACAGGAAATATTGAAGCTAAAAACCCCAACTATCTGTATATAATATATGTCATAGATATCATGTAACAATCCTCATACAAAGTTGATCATATCAAGCTCTCAGTACAATACAATCGCTACACTAATCAGGCCCGATCTGGCAAATCCATGCACCGATCTTTGCCACTTGCTAGCCTGCCTATACTACGCAATCCCTGCTGAATATTGGCTCTGAATGAACTCAAATTGGTCCAACCTTGCTCACTCAATCCTCATTGGCATCTCCAATCACTGTGTGTTGTAAATCATGCAACACTATAGTCACAATTGTTAGTCAACCTACTCTTTCACCTACCTCTCCACTGAAACTGTCCATGCACTGTAGTTAATTGATGTTTTCTTCAGTTGATTTATGAGTTAATAACTAGTGAATTAATTATTAATTAATTCACACCACTCTCACTAGTGTATCAATCAGTTAGATTAGATACAACTAGCTCAACTGTGTCTAACTGAGTTAAACTGAACACAACTCCACCAACTACCTCAATAACTCCCCCAAACTCTGTCACATGAGTTCTAATTGAAGTCTCCATGCAATAGCTCCACTTAACCCTCAGGAATAGCGTAATTCCTTCTGTTAGCTCCTGTGCCGCATCTGTGCACTTAACTGAAGTGCTCCAAGAGAATAAGTTAATGTTTATAGTCCAAATATTATTAAGAGCTAATAATATTCGACATATCTATTTTTAGACTGGCAATCTAAAAATAGATTCCACCCAATATGTCTAAAAATATAAGTCCATCTATTTTTCCAACTTTTACCAACCATCCACAAATAGCATCCTGCAACTCATAGAATATGATCGACATGTCTAAAAATAGACATAGTCTAAAAATAGACTTGCACCAAAAATAGCCTGCGGGCCCACTTAGTGAAGGCGACTCTTTTCACTAAGCTCATCATCTTGTTGCAATCACAACACTCCCTCTCAAAAAGATAGGGATTATCTGCCACCCCGATCTTGCCTCTATGGTATTCGAATTTTCTCCTGGTGAGTGCCTTCGTCAAGATATCAGCATTCTGATCCTCCGTAGGAATGTAAGAAAGTAACATGATCTTCCGCTGCACATAATCTCTGATATGATGATACTGGATGTCAATGTGTTTAGATATATCATGAAATACTAGATTAACCAAGATTTTGATGCAACTATGATTATCACAATATATCACAGTAGGATCTAAGTGTGAACCGAACAACCTGACCAGGATCTTCCTCATCCATATAGCCTCGCATGCAGTCAAACTTGCTGCCATGTACTCGGCCTCCGCTGAACTGAGTGCCATGGATCTCTGTTTCCTACTGTACCAAGAAACTGCTGTAGACCCGATACTGAAAATCCCTCCAGATGTGCTCTTTCTGTCTATTGGGCTCCCTGCCCAATCTGCATCCGTGAAGCCATGCAGCTTCACCTCATCCGACTGTCTGTACCATAATCCATATCCTGATGTGCCTTTGAGATATCTCAATACATGCTTCCCCGCCTTCCAAAAGAGCTTGGTAGGCTTAACCATAGCTTGTGAAAGCTGGTTAACAACATAGCATATGTTCGGTCGTGTATTGGCTAGATACATGAGCGAACCAACCAACTATCAGTAAACAGTGGCATCCACTACCTCTGCCAATGTAGCATCCTCTTTCCTCCAACCATCAGGAAGAGGAGTGTCGATAGGCTTGCAGCCTTGCATGTTTAACTTCTCCAGTATCTCCCGGGAATACTTGCCTTGAGACACAAACAGTCCATCACTACGCTGCCAAATTCCCAATCCCAGGAAATAATGAAGGAGGCCCAAGTCCTTCATCTCAAACTCTGTTGCAAGATCAACCTTGCACGAGAGTATAAAATGTTCATCACTCATAAAAATCAAATCATCTACATAAAGTAAAATGATCAGCGACTTACCCTCCACCATAATCTGGTATAGTTTCGGATCCGCCTCACTCTTGGTGAATCCAAGGCCGGTGAAATAAATTTCTATCTGTGTGTACCAGGCACGAGGTGCTTGTTTCAACCCATACAACCCTCTTTTGAGCCTGCACACATGTGACTCGCTGTTGAAGATCTCAAAACCTTCAGGCTGCTCTATGTACACCTCCTCCTCAATGACTCCGTTGAGGAACGCAGTCTTCACATTCATCTGATGAATGTGCCATCCCATCTGCGCTGAGAGAGCTAGGATGCTCCGTATGGAAGAATACCTTGCAACAGGTGCAAAGGTTTCCTCAAAGTCGATCCCCTCAATCTATGAGAAGCCCCGGGCAACAAATATTGCTTTGTACTTCTCGACACTCCCGTCAGTAGCTTGCTTCACTTTGTAGATCCATCTCGAACCTACCACTGATTTCCCTTCCGGCCTTGGGACAATCTCCCATGCACTGTTTCTGACAATCGAATCATACTCTTCCACCATGGCATCTACCCATGCAGTGTCCTCCACAGCGTCCTCGAAAGAGGATGGCTCCGTCATGATACACTTGCTCATCAGAGCCATGTATCCAGTATATCGGTCAGGTGACTATCTCTGTTTGCGTTGTGATGTAGGTGCTCCTACAATCTTCTCTGCATCAAGATTCAGTCGCTCAGCTTCTGTAGTGCGCTTCCACCCTATGATGGTTGGCGTTGCATGAGTGGTTTCTTCCACTCTATGAACCTCCTCTTGTGGTTGATTCACATCCTGAGGCTCATCCTTAGGAACTAATAGATCCTCATCTGCATGCAAGTGTGGCTCCCTCTCAAGCGAACACTTCATGGCTTTCTCCTCATGAAATTTGATATCCTGTCACACAACAGTCTTTCGACTGTCTGGAAAATACACACGATAGTTTTGGGGTGTTTCTGTGTACCCCACAAATATCCCAACCTTTGCGGTCGGCTCCAGCTTCTTCCTGGCATCCTTTGTCACATGAATGTAAACAGGTGAGCCAAAGATCTTCAAATGAGAAATATCAGGCTTCTTACCAGAAAACGCCTCTTTGGGTGTACTCATGCCAAGTACTCTATGAGGACAACAGTTTTGCACATAAACCACAGTGTTACAAGCTTCGGCCCACAAGTGTATGGGAAGGCCCTAATCATGCAACATCGCCCGTGCAGCACCCACGATCATTCTGTTCTTTCGCTCTGCGACCCCATTCTGCTGTGGGTTATGAGGCGCTATGAGCTCTCTTCGAGTTCCTTCTGCGTTGCAAAAGTCTTTGAATTCGCCAAAGATGAATTCACCACCATTATCGCTCCTAAGAGCCTTCACCTGCTTCCCCGAATCTTTCTCCACCAGTGCCTTAAACTCACAGAACTTTGATAATGTCTCGCTCTTCTTCTGCATGAAGAAGATCCAACACTTACGAGAAAAGTAATCAACAAATATCATATAATACCTGTGCTTTTCTGTCGAAGCTACTGAGAAAGGTCCACACATGCCTATGTGAGTTCTCTCAAGGATCGTCGTGGCGCGACTATCCTTCTCATGAAAGGTAGCTTTCACAAATTTTCCCAAAGTACATCCCTTGCACTGATCTGACTGTGCAAGTGTACCTTTGGGAAGCCCGGTAAAAATCTGCTGCAAAATTTTGAAAGCGCCATGGTGAAGATGGCCCAATCTCCTGTGCCATAGTTCGCCCTCATCCCGGCTCACCACTCCTTTTGCTTTGCCTGCCATTGCTGCACAGCCATCTACTTGCAACTGATAAAGGTTCTTAACTCAAACCCCTATCCTTTGGGTTTCACCAGTTGCATTACTGCGCAGGAAAGCCTTTCCCTCGCTAAAGACAACATCATATCCCTTGTCTTCCAACATTGCCACAAAGATAAGATTCTTCTTCAATCCTAGAACATGCATGACATCCTTCAAGATGAAAGGTTTGCTAGACTCCCTCTCAAAGGAAATGGTCCTGATACCAGTCACACTGTATCTACCATCATCGCCCATCTCGATGTGCACTCCAAGATCCTTCTCATCCAGATTAGTAAACAAATCTTTGTCTTCGGTCATATGGAAAGATGCACCACTGTCAAGAAACCACACTAATCCCATCACACTTGAGACCAAGCATGTGATCAACCAAAAATCCAGCTCAAAATGCGAGGCTAAGGCCTCTCCAGCTGTAGATCCAGCAGCCTGCTTATTTTTCTTCTTCTGTGGACAATTAGTGGCGTAATGTCCGTGTTGGTGACAGTGAAAGCACTTCACCTTGGACATGTCCTGCTTCTTGCCTTTCGCACCGAATTGAGAAGTATTTTTCTTGCTCTTCCCCTTCCTTGCTTTGGAAACCAAAGTGAAATTTTCTTCATCTTCATTCTTCGATGAAGATCCATCCCTGGTACTCTGCCTTATCTCCTCCTGCACAAGATCTAACCAAATTCGCTCCCATCCCGGCAGTTTCTCCTGACCATTGACAGAGTCCTCATAGGAATGCCAACTCTTCGGAAGCCTAAGGAGAGCCAAGCTCACCAAGTCCTCTTCATCTACAGTAACCCCCACACTTCCCAGCTCATCCCTGCACTAGACAAACTTCGTGAGGTACTTGGGTATACCGTCGCCTTTCTCCATTTTTATTTTCCTGAGTTTATCCTTGAGCGCCAACTTCCTCTGGTCGCTCTTGCTTTGGAACAAGTCTATCAAAGCTTTCCACATCAAGAATGGAGAAGCTTTACCATGAAGGGTGGACAATATGTGATCCTTCACACCTTCCAACAAAATCCTTCGACATTTTGCTATCTTCTTTTGCCATGCGTCAAGTGCGGCAGCATCGCTAGAAGCAGGTTTTGGAATTTCTGCATCTATGAACTCCTTCAACCCATTATACTCCAGCACCGCCTCCATCCTATCCTTCCATACAATATAATTTGAGCCGCCCTCAAGGGAATACTCCAATCACAATCCGTTGAAAGACATCTCAACTTCGACACCAAGAAAACACTGATGCAAATTCGAATTCCACCAGCACAAAACTCAACCGCTTCAATGATTTGCAATTGCTCCAATGATCAATATATCTCTGATACCATGTAGAAATTATATAACTAATGCGTTAAACATCCAATATTCTCCTGATCACACACTATTTGACTTCATGCACAATACAAAATCTCTTCTACTATTGATCATTACTTGCGGAAATTAAATCAATTGCATGCACACATTGAAACCATAAAAATTCACACATATGAACACAGTGTTTTAACGGGAAAGCCTGAAGCTAAAAACCCCAACTATATGTATATAATATATGTCATAGAGATCATGTAACAATCCTCATACAAAGCTGATCATATCAAGCTCTCAGTACAATACAATCGCTACACATTAATCAGGCCCGATCTTGCAAATCCATGCACCGATCTTTGCCACCTGCTAGCCTGCCTCTACTGCGCAATCCCTGCTAAATAATGGCTCTGAATGAACTCGAATTGGTCCGCTCTGCTCACGCAAACCTCATTGGCATCTCCAATCACTGTGTGTTGCAAATCATGCAACACTATAGTCACAACTGATAGTCAACCTGCTCTTTCACCTACCTCTCCACTGGTCTCCACTGAAATTGTCCATGCACTGTAGTTAACTGATGTATTATTCAGTTGATTTATGAGTTAATAATTAGTTAATTAATTATTAATTAATTCACACCACTCTCACTAGTGTATTAATCAGTTAGACTAGATACAACTAGCTCAACTGTGTCTAACTGAGTTAAACTGAACACAACTCCACCAACTACCTCAATAACTCCACCAAACTCTGTCACACGAGTTCTAACTAAAGTCTCCATGCAATAGCTCCACTTAACCCTCAGGAATAGCGCAATTCCTTCTGTCAGCTCATGTGCCACATCTGTGCACTTAACTGAAGTGCTCCAAGAGAATAAGTTAATGTTTATAGTCCAAATATTATTAAGAGCTAATAATATTCGACATATCTATTTTTAGATTGGAGATCTAAAAATAGATTCTGCCCAATATGTCTAAAAATAGAAGTCCATATATTTTTCCAACTTGACCAACCATCCACAAATAGCATCCTGCAACTCATAGAATATGATCGACATGTCTAAAAATAGACTTGCACCAAAAATAGCCTGCGGGCCCACTTAGTGAAGGCGACTCTTTTCACTAAGTTCATCATCTTGTTGCAACCTCAACATATGACCCTCACAGTGTCATTTCCAGTAGAAGAATTGAAAATGGATATTCAACCTTCATTCATAAGAGAAGACCGGATCTAGAAAAAGTGGCAAGTAAAGGTGTTGTGGGTTCAGTAAGATCAAATGTTCAGACTCCTGTCATTTCAGAGAAATCAAATAAAAGAGGTAAAGAGGCAGTGGTTTATTCAGAGGACGAAGAACAGAGGGCTGAGAAGAGAGAAAAGTTCAATGAAGATTCTGTAGATACTCAACCTGGTTTTTCATTACAATTGGGAGATGAAAAAAATGTCCCTGCTTCACCCAGGAGGCATGAGAGCACTCAAGAACAAGTGCCCCTAATTAAACAAATGTTTGCCCATATTGTAGAGAGAAATCAGAAGATGAAGGCAAGCATGGAGGCTCAAGCTGAGTACCAGATAGCTCTAAATCAAACAAGACTTCTGACTGCAATGGATCTTGAAAAGGATCAATTCAATATTTCCCTTCACATTATTCTGATATGTCTATTGGTTCTTCTAATAATTTTAATACTGTGAATTTGACTGTAGATGTGAAGAAAATTCTATTGTTGGGCAAAGTGAATCTACACATGCAAACAGGTCAACTAATTGTGAATGACATAACCAAAACTAACGCAATGGCGCTGAAGGTAGAAAATATTCTTGGAAAGGTGATAAAGCAGTTGAAGTTAGAGAAAGCCAATTCCAGGGCTTTGACAATCCAAAATGAAGAGCTCAAAAAGATCATAGTGAAGATTGGAGTAGATCCCAATGACAGGTCTGTTGTGCAGAAGCTTCTACAAAGTGTTGAATCAGAAATATTTGTATTGAAGAAAAAATTGAAATTTCCTACAGGAGAACATTCCATCGCAGCAGAGGTTGCAGAGGTGGAAAATGAGAAAGAAAAACTTCTTCAACAACTCATGCAAAAAGAAGAAGAAGTCACTAAATTAAAGCAAACTTCACTGCCATTACAAAACCATATCGAATCTCATACTTGCACTTTTGTTTTTCCATCAAGTAGTGAAGATCCATCAACACAAATATCTCAATTAACCACTGAATTGTAGATGGAAGAGAGAGATCGAAAAAGGGCACAAGCTAATTTAGAAACAGTAACAAAGATTATAAAATCCACTGAAGGAGAAGTCAGTAAATATAAAATGGACTGCCAAACTGCTGATGTTGAGATTAAAAATCTCCAAGAAAAATTGAAGGGAAATATATCCTTAATACATGCTAAGGATATCATATGGAATGATATTATTGCATAAATGAAAACAATATGGGATTTTCTAACTGTTGTTGCAGAATAAAAAAGCATTATCAGGGAGTTTAAAGATCAAGTCATTACAAACAAACAAAAGACAATTAATAGGGGTATTTGGGCAAGAAAGTTCATTAATTTCATTGATTCTAAACAGATCAAGAGTTGGAAGAAAATGAAATTAAAGATAGGATTTTATATGCTGTGGAAATTAACAAAATGATTGCAAAAAATGATTGCAAGAAGTCTACAGAAAAGAAGTTGATTGAGCTTAAGGAAGCAGTGAGTTAGTTTGATAAATTATTTGATAAAATAGCAAGAGCAGGTTTTCCATCATGTTGGGGTCTTGGAGGTGGTCTTATATCATGGAATTCTTATGAAACCTTGCTAGTGTTGACAAAAAGTAAGGTAGAAAGCACTCATGAAAAGACTCAGGTTCTTAAAGGAGCAACAGTGATCAATTTCCTTCAGAGACATTTTCAGATGATGTGGTTAGTGAAAAATTTATTTGTGGAAATACCATCTTTCAATAGAATCACTGCTTTTAGATTGGAATATCACAAGTGTTGGAAATACTGAGAGGGGGGTGAATCAGTATTTATTTTCAATTGTTAATTTTACTAGTTAGATCACTTATATTTAGAACACAAAATGAAAAATAAGAATAAATGCTCTTATTAATTTCTTCTTTACAATAAATCAAGTACAATATATGTAGCGCTCCAACCCTAGATGAAGACACCAATCTTCAATCTCCCAGGCTCCAACATGTATTTGCCAAGCACCGACTTGGACTTCCAAGGCTCCAACCCTGTCAATTCTGAGGCACCAACCTCAAGGGCTCCAACCCTGTCAATTCTGAGGCACCAACCCTATATCTGGTACAGGCTCCATCCTGGTCTCTTGAGGACTCCAATCCTCTAGGGTTCCAACCCTATCTTCCAAGGCACCAACCTTGTATTTATGGGGCTCCACCCTCCTGCTTCAATTCATCAAGATAGTTTAGTAATTATTCACGACTCCCAATATCTTCTTCAACGAGCCTTGTCAATCTTCAACAACGCTTTCACTTAGTCTCCACGCCACTTCATCAATGAAAACCTTGACTTATTTAGAAGGTGTCACCACTGCTCTTCATCGTACCCAAACAATTTCTCCAAGGTCACCTCATGATGACTTCAGCAATGCATATGAGGTCTTCACTAATGTCTCTAAGATTAGCTTCCAATACAAGTCTGCTTGAAAGCGTGTTCCAAATATACTACTTTAATTGTCCCCTCAAAAGTTTGCTTTTGGCCTGCTCCTTCAGTAGTCAAGAAAGTCAGCTACTCCAACAATCCTACAATGTCTTCGAGATTGTTGTAAACATTTTCGACAAGCAGCTCAACAATGTCAACACTGCCTTCTAGTTCTGCAATCCAGGTTTCATACTGTACCTCCAAGCTGCTATATTCATATACCACAGAGCTGCCACAATGATGCTCCTTTTGGCTGATCCAATCCGAGTTGCAATGCCTCATATATCTTTGCCACAGTGGTATTTCCGAGATGCTACATCTGTAATACTACCTCTGAAGTGCAAGTTGCTGTGTAGGGTCTGAACTATATATAGGGTGGCTTCCTTCACACGGTATTGAGATTGTAAATAGGAGTTCTAAACCACAGATGACTGTCCATGCTCACAAACCAGCCCTTAACTACTCCCCCGCAGCCACCTGTTCAAGGAGGTTAGGCCTGCGGCCTACAACAGTTCACAAAAAAACCTATCAAACAGTCTAAGATGCTCCCTCTTATGCTGCCACTGTAATGTGCTCCGAACTATGCCTTCTATACCCCACTTTGTCACTGTAATGTGCTCCAAACTGTGCCTTCTTACAGTAAGTTGTGCCCCCATGCTTGAGCTGTAATTCAAGCTACTTTCAATAGGACTGCACCCTTAAATTGTTGCACCAACGTCACTTGTAATAGGACTGCACCAACGCCACTTTTAATAGGACTGCACCAATGTCACTGTAATTATATCCACATAATTACCCAAACAGATATTTTGTTGTCCTTATCTTCAAGAATATTCCTTGTTGTCCTCTTCTTCATTGTCCTCCTTACTATCTGCCTCTGAATTATAAACTTCAGACCGAAATTTTTCTATGACTAAAATGGATGAGCGCAGCTATATATATATATATATATATACATATAGTTGTTTGTCCCTATGAAGAGACACGTCACTCTGGAGATAGGCCGACATGAATGGGACAACACAGGTCGGCTCAAGGACAAATTTATTTCCTCAACTTGAAAAATTAATATCTCACAAACTACTAGGAGTTTCGGGACAAATAAGGGCTCATTGGAAAGAGGGAAAAATCCTCTTTAAGATGGTCTAGGTCCCATGTTGAAAGATTGCCTCTAAGGTTGGAAAATTAATTTTTCTTTGTGACTGTCTTTAAATTATTTAGTACATAAAATGATTAGGACAGTATAGCTTCTTTGTTTGGCTTCTCCATTGTTTTTCTTCACCATTATTTGGCTTCTTCATCATCATAGGAGCATGTAGGACATCCATGTCATCATGATAGTGTCCAGAAATTAGTGTATCATCCATGTCATCACATAATTGTGCAGTGATATGTTATAGTGCAACATCATCATTAGGAAAGTTCTAAAATAGTAAGATAATCTTCCAACCACCAAATGAGATCAAGTGCATGCAACATTAGATCAAGTACTTCTTAGGGCTTCCTTCATTAGTGGTTTGACATCATAATGGCATCATTAATAGCTTGACATCTTCAATAATGGCATCTTTATCAAACAAGAGCAGCTTGTCATTATGAGTAAGGGCCTCATCATAATATACATGAGGTTATGACATCACAAGAATATTTTCCATCCCAATAATGCCATATTAACATCAATGACAACCTTGACTAACAACAAGTTGGTTCATTCACCCAAGACAAACATCGAGATACGGAAGAAGTGCAGAGCCTAGATGATAGATTTACCAAAGGATCCCTCGACTTCAAAGAAGGATAAAGCAACTAGTCAGGGAAATGTAGCAGTATCGTCATCAATTCACATTTAGCATATAGATTAGGATTTTAATTTCATGTTATTTCCTCTTTTAAAAGAGAGAATGTAATTTTAATAATACATTTTGAGGACATGTAATAGATAGTGGACGAATTCCTATGTAGTTGAAGTAGTTAGATCAGTTACAACAATTACAAACTACTTTTTATTGTTTTTAATGAGATGAAGAAGAAAGAGAAAGGTTCTGATTTTTGGACCTTCAGGCTGCAATTTTTGTACTTAGATTTCAAATGATTAATGAATGAAAAGCAAGTTTCTGGCATTTTTTGATGTTGATATGTCTTCAAGTTTACATTCTGTGTTTTCTATCTCTGAATAAAATGAAGTAATGAAGCTGCAGGTCTCTTTTTACTTATGTGAATAAGAGTTAAAACCCTTAATAGGCGCTCCTTCATTTTAACTGTTCCTTTTCTTATAATTATTCTGGAGTTTGAGGTGATATATTTTGTATAATAACATATGAGTTTGGGATTCTTTCTTTCATGTTCTTCTGATCATTCCATTCTATATCAACAGATAATAGCATTGTGGGACATTCATTGTATTTTATCTTTGAGGGTTAAATGATAAATATTTGAGGGTGGTTAAACAAAGATAAATATTTATGTGACATAATTATATAAATGTCTTAAGCATTGATCCTTATCACAACTAAGGGATTGTCTCTTAAGGTACACCATTTTTTGGCGCCATTGCTAGGGACGAAGAAGCAAAGTTTTTCCCTGGGTTTTGTTCATATTTCCTCTGGTTGTTCAGAGAGGAGGAAATATTAAGATGTGTTTTCATTTCATAATTATGGCTTATAAAAGGCCACATACGATGTCAGATACCTCTCAGCAAAAAGCTCCTATTCTCTCAGATCCTGAAAATCTGGTTTCTAAAAAAAGCCAGAAATCAAGAATGCTTTCTACACCTGATGCCGCACTGCCTGCACCAGGCAGAAATTCCCATACCCTTTCATCCAAGGATATTTCCCGGAAACTCATTTTCTCGGAACAAGAATCCTTGTCCTCGCCCATTCATTTCCAAGAACCAAGGTTAGAAGAACAATCTTTGGAGTTTTTTTCATTCACATTTATAGAAACTCAACCTAATATAGTTGCCAGTTCTTCTGCTATTGTTCATCAACCCCTTCCCATATCAGTTGTTTCACCTCATCCATCCACATCTACAACTAGTATACAAACCCCACCTACTCAAGGAGCAGTTAATCAAGGCATAAGAATGGCATCCCCTACTTTCTTGATGAATAGATATGCACCATTAAATATTCTGCAACCAATGAATGCAATGCCTCGGGAATACCTTAGGTTGCTTCCTAGATTTACTAGTGAAGATGAAATAAATACAGAACACCACTTGCCTTTGTTTTTCACTTTTTCTGAAAATTTAAATGTTGAACATCTTGATGTAGTAATGAGACTTTTTGTACAGTCTCTAAATGGAGAGGAAAGAAAATGGTTTAAAGGATTACCAAATGGCTCACTTAATGATTGGGACAAATTAGAAAAACAATTCATCCAAGTATGGGGTGAAAAGAGAGATCATGGTTATTCATTGACAAAGTTCAATGCTATTAAGAAAAAGTCTGATGAAAACATGAGTGATTTCATTAAAAGATTTAACAAATTGTATAATAGTTTGCCCATAGAAATGAAACCCCCTCCTCTTGGAGCAAGAGTTGTTTTTGCCGGGGCATTTGTATTAGATTTTAGTTTTACATTGAGAAAGATACTATCTCCCACTCTTGAACAGATCCAAACTGATGCTTTGGAGATTGAAGCAAATATGACTGCTATTGGAAAAGCACAAGAAAAGCAGTCAGTTCAAGATAAAGGTAAGGCCAAAGAAAAGTCAACATAGGATCAAAGGATTGATGACATGACTAAGGTCATCAAGAACTTGTCAAACAAATTAGTGAAGATGGAATTGGATAATAAGAAACTTGCACAAAAAAATAGATTGGTTTTTAATCCCAAATTCAGAAAGCAACCCTTGCAGATTTTACAAAGGGAAAGGAGAGATCAGGACCAATTTCAAGCACCCTTATATATAGAAGCAACACCTTCATATTCTGATGATGATGATCAGAAAGAGGTTGAAGATCAAATATATGTTGTTTATATGGAAGATGATAAAGAAGAAGAGGAATGTGAAGAAGAATGTAATGTACGATGTATCATTTGACCAGGAGGAAATGGATGATTATTGCAAGCAATTCACTAATTTTGTGCAAGTAGAACTGCATAAGAAGTATGAATTAAGATCAAAAAAGAGATTAAGAATTTAGGATGATGAGGAAAAAGAAACATAGTCAGTTCCTTCTGCAATGGCGACTCCACAATCAAATAAATCAGTAAAAAAATCAGACAAGGGAAATCAACCCATGAAGTCAGTGAAAGAAAATTAAAAGCAGCAAGCTGAGGCTTCCCAAAGTAAGTCCAATAATTCTAATATTTTGGATAAGATTGTTACTGTACCTGAGCAACATGATAATCCTAACAGAAATCAATAAGAACCTGAGAAGATTATTAAACAAAATAAAACTTTCGGTTTGTCCAAAGAGTTAGAAAATGTTAAAATTAAGTACCCTTGCTTGAGTTAGCTAACAAACCTGGCTACAAGAAGGAAATTGCAGAAATTATTAATCTCTCTCAGTTTGATGATGTTGGTGATATTGTGAATTTGCAAGAAGAAAAACTAGTGGTCACCTTTGGTCCATGCGTTGAAGAGGTATATTCTTCTGTTCCTCCTTTTTATATATTAGTGCTTCTACATGATTTCATTTTGCATAATTGTATGTTAGATTCTGGTGCATCACATAATATTATGCCATTATCTATGATGAAAGAACTAAATTTACAAATCACTAAGCCCTATAGAGACCTTTATTCATTTTATTCAAAGAGGGTGAAGTGCATTGGGCTTATCAAAGACATGGTGGTTTCCTTGGCTCAAATTCCAGCCAAGAGTATCATGATGGATGTAGTAGTTGTAGATATTCCATCTAGATTTGGTATGCTGTTGTCCAGATCTTGGGGAGAAAAGCTTGGAGGTGTCTTAAAATTGGACGTCACATATGCAATCATTCCTGTCTTTAATGGGGAAGAGAGAAGGTTATACAGAGAAACCAGATTTGTAAGGACTACCACAAAGAAGGATGCAGGAAATTCCCCTATCTATGGCCAAGAGAAGGAGGATCTCTCTTGTTTTATGATGCATGAAGATGCAGAATTTGTTGAAGACTCACATAAGCTGCTCTCTTCAGCAAGTGTACATAAGGAGCTGGATTCAAATAAAATTTGGAAGTGTTATTTTGATGGTGCTTACTCAAAGGATGGCACAGGAGCTGGGTTTTTATTCATATTTCCAAAAGGTAATCTTTTACCTTTTTCTTTTAAGCTTGAATTTGAATAAACCAATAATGTAGTTGAGTATGAAGCGTTGATTTTCAGTCTTCAAACTGCTAAAAAAATGGGAATTCAATGTATTTCCATTTTTGGTGATTCTGAGTTAATTATAAGACAAATTAAGAATTCATGTCAAACCAAGCATCCCAGATTGAGGTCTTATAGAAATGAAGCGTGGGACCTTATTGAAAATTATTTTGAAGCCTTGAACCTTCAGTTTATTCCAAGAGAAGAAAACAGAATGGCAGATTCACTGGCAGTTGCAGCCAGTACATTTAAGCCACCAATTAATCCAAGACTAAGATATGAGATTGAGTTGAGGCATAGGCCTTCAATTCCTGATAATGTAAAACATTGGCAGGTTTTTGAGGATGATGAGCAGATCAATCATTTCCTAACAATGATTGGAAATTTTGAAGACAGTGAAATATATCAAGACAGTGAACAAACTGATAAGAATGATGTACTAAAAAACCTGAAGCAGTCAATAGGTGATCATAAGATAATTCAGTTGAAGGATAATACATTGCCCAGAGGTCTGGTTCCTCTTGAAATATTGTTTGATGCAAATGATGTAGCAGTGAACCAGAAGAAAGTATCTCATGAGGGAGAAATGGAGGACTATAATTTAGGAACTCAGTAGGAGCCCAAAATGGTTAAGTTGTTTAAAGGAGTTCCTAAGGATTATAAAGAAAGGTATGTTGATATTTTCAAGAAGTATATGGATGTATTTTCATGGTCATATGAAGATTTAAAGACATATGATTTAGATATTATTCATCATAAGATACCACTAAAAGATGGAGTTAAGCCTCACAGGCAGAAGCTTAGGCAGATTAATCCACTGTTACTTGCCCTAATTTAAAAAGAGGTGAAGAAACTATTGCAAGCAAAAATCATAGTCCCACTTAGATACTCAGATTGGGTTTCAAATATGGTTCCTGTCAGGAAGAAGAATGGAGAGATAAGATTATGTGTTGATTTCAGGAACTTGAATAGAGCTTCCCTGAAGGATAATTATCCTTTGCCAAATATGGATTATTTTCTACAAAAAGTGACTGGAGCTCATAGGTTATCCATGGTTGACAGTTTCTCTAGGTACAACCAAGTAGCTGTTGAAAATGAAGATCAGAAGAAAACATCTTTTACCACTCCTTGGGGAACATTCATGTATGCCAGAATGCCATTCGGTCTCATGAATGTAGGGGCTACTTTCCAGAGGGCAATGGATATAGAATTTGTGGGTGACAAATTTGTAGTCATATATTTGGATGATGTGACTATTTTTTCAGGTTCTGATGATGAGCACTTGGAGCATTTGCAGAAGGCTTTCCTAAAATGCAAGAAGTTTGGGTTATCATTGAATCCTAAGAAATCTTTGTTTGCTTTGGAGGAAGGTAAGTTGCTGGGACATATAGTTTCAAATCAGGGGGTGAAAATTGATTTAGCAAGATTTGAGGCTATACAAACAATCCCATTGCCTAGAAGTAAGAAAGATATTCAAAGATTTCTAGGGAAGATTAATTTTCTGAGAAGATTTGTCCCAAATTATGCTGAGATTGTTAGAAAAATAACATATATGCTGAAGTGAAATAGGATAAATATGGAAGAGAATATTTTGCCAGAATTAAAGAGGCTCTTCAAGAAGCTCCAGAATTGATCAACCCAGATTATCAAAATCCTTTCCAAATATTTTCATTTGCATCACCTTCTACCATTGCTGCTGTGTTGCTGCAGAAGAACAAAGAGGGAAGCGAGCAACCTGTAGCATTTTCAGTAAAGTTCTCATAGATGCAGAACTCAAATACAATATCCTGGAGAAGCAGGTATATGCTTTAGTTAAATCACTAAAGGCTTTCAGGACTTATGTACTTCATTCTAAAATAGTAGCATATGTACCTAACTTAGCTGTAAAAGATGTGCTAGTTCAAAGTGATGTGGAGGGAAAAAGAGTAAAATGGATTGCAAAAATCCAAGAATATGATTTATATATTAAGACTACTAAGTTGGTCAAATGAAAAGGTTTGGAAAAATTGCTGACAGAATCTAATTTTCAAGCTCTGGGAATTAATCTGCTTGCACCTTTGGATGAAGTTGTTGATGAAAAAAGTCAAATTGGCACAAAGTCAATGATCAAGTACAAATTTCTTTGCTCGAATTGGTATAAGGATATTATTCACTATTTGTGCTTTTTCTCTTGTCCTCCCTCAATCAATAGAACAAAGTACAGAGCTCTTAAACTCAAAGCTCAACCTTATGTTATAATTGATGCTAAATTATATTAGAAGGATCTTGCTGGTGTTTTGTTGTTATGTTTGACAGAAGGAGAGTCAATGGAAGTTATCAAAGAGTACCATGAATGTTTGTGTGAGGGCCATTATAGCTGGAAAGTTACTGCTCATAAAATTCTCAAATCAGGTTTTTACTAGCCTTCCTTATTTGCTGATGTATATAGAGTGGTTAGAAGTTGCTAGAAATGCCAATTGTTTGTAGAAAAGAAAAGGTTAGCTCCTCTACCTCTTCTCCCTGTTTTTGTTGAAGAACCCTTTAGACAATGGGGATTGGATTTCATTGGAGAAATCAATCCACCATCAAGTGGGCAGTTCAAGTGGATTCTGACTGCCATTTATTATTTTACAAAGTGGGTAGAGGCAATACCTACTAGAAAATAAAAATGATCTGGTATTAATGAAGTTTCTAGAAGAGAACATCTTCAGTAGATTTGGATGTCCAGTGAAGATTGTAACAGACAATGCTCAGGTATTTAACTCAGTCAAATTCATTAATTTTTTTCAAACATATAATGTTATCTTGTCTCATTCTACAACATATCATCCTCAAGGGAATGGGTTAGCTGAATTTTCCAACAAGACATTGGTGAAGATTTTGAAGAAAACAATTAATGAGAATCATAAGAACTAGGATTCAAAGTTGATATTTGCTCTTTGGGCAGTAAGAATGACTACTAGAAGATCTACTGGTAAGTCCCCTTATGAGTTAGTATATGGTACCAAGCTTGTTTCCCACTCAGCTAGCTAGACCAATAATTTCTTTTCTTCAAGAAGCACAAGAAGAACCCAATGCCTTGATAAGAAGGCTAAATAAGGTGATAGAATTGAGTGAGAGCAGGAATAAAGACAGGGAAAACTTGGTCACATATCAGGAGAAAATGAAGTCCATTTTTGATAGGAAGGCAAATGAGATTATTTTCCAAACTAGAGATTTGGTATTAAGATGGGATACCAGAAGATAAGAAAAAGGAAAACATGGTAAGTTTTACCCTCTCTGGTATGACCCATACATGATTATTGAAGCTAGGTCAAATAACACTTTTATGCTGGAGAATCTTGATGGAGAAACAGTAGAACTGCCTATGAATGGGTAGTATCTAAAACATTATTTCTAGCATTGAAATTTGATGGCTCACCATTGTACATATTCGGTTTTTTTCCTTGTACATTTTTCATCAAACAATGTTTGACTCCATGCCCAAAGTGAAGGCACTAATCTGCAGGTTCTTAGTGTTTCATGGCAAAAAACACTATCCCTAGGTGGAGCCAGATGTTGTGGATCATTTGCAATATCCCTTTATTTTAATTTTCAAAAATACAAAAAATAGAAAACTACTAAAAGATATGTTAGAGTATTAAAGTTCATATACTTTAGCATAAAAATATATCTGCTCGTTATATTAAAGTTTAAAGTTTAAATAATTTTAGGCTTTATGGAAGCGGGTCCCAGTTCAAAGATTAAATATTGAGGACTTTATCAAGCGGGATTCGATGATTTATCAAACAATGAGCAAAAGGCTCAACCCATGAGCACTTTCAGCGTGTGGGTTAACATGGAGGGTGCCTCCGCAGTTGACCATGTTGACTGCGGGAGTAATCCAGATGAACTGTCGAGATTGACTATGGAGGCATAAGCCAAATGAGTCCTCCGTACCTCGAGGCCTCCCGCAGTGACACATGCTGCCAAGTTGGTGACAGTTGTATTCCATGTCAGAATTTCTTAACGGTCTTTTGGCGCGTCTAATCAAAATTTAATTTCAAAGCCTGCGCCACCTATTGAAGGAGGGTTCTCATTCTTTCTGAAGTTATTATTGATTATTTGGTGTTTGAAGTTTGTCTGTGCTGCGTATTTTTCAGTTTTCTGTCACCCTATCAATTATTGGTCACCCTGTCAATTGTCTACCATCCTAAAGTTGAATTATGGCTAAACGCTCATCCCTATCAGGTTCTTCCAGTCACATCCCTCTCATGGATACCGAGAGGGATATCTAGGACCCAAATTGTTCCCTTGAACACCTTTCTTTTTATCAGCAAATCCTCTTAAATGATAAGACTTCTCCAATTTACACTGTCATGGAAAAAAATGGTGTGTTATCTGCATGTATCCCGAAAAATCATCTTTTTCCTGAATTTATCTATTGGCTAGTGTTTTTTATGTACCCTGGGAAAAATGTTTCGTAATGAATTTTCAAGGGGAAAATGTTTTGCAAGTGTCATCCCAATTAATTCACCAAGCTATATGCTACCCTGAGTCAGAGTCGTATGTCCAATTCTCTGATGATTCCTTGATAGCGTATTATGACAGTATTGCAGGTCAGGAGTTTAATCAATTCATTCATTTTCTGAAGCCAAATACACAGCAGTTTGTACCTGATATTAAAGAGTTCCCTATGGAATTTTTTGATATTGAAGTCAAACTAGTGTTGAGCTGCATTGAAAATATTTTGGGAAAGGACGATGACAGTACAGTGGACAACTCAGTTCTAGGAATTTTTTCCATGATGATGAAGCCAGGAGTGGTGCTCGATATTCCATGTTATTAGCAAGAAGCTGTTAACTCTCAGCTCATGAGCTTATCATTAACAGGCTCATTCAGGTTTCCCTCACTTATTTTTTACCTATTTTTATATCAAAATGTAGAAGAATTCATGCATCTGGGGTTAAAAATTATGGATATGAATAAGAGAAGACAATCAATAATATTTTGGACAGATATAGTGAGAAAAGAACAGAATGAGGGTGGTTTGTTTGATTTTGCTGGTCATTTTATGTCTACTGCATATAAAGTTTTGAATGGAATTTCTCCCCCCTATTTTTTGCCCAAAGCTTAAGAGTTCTTGCATTTGGGGAAAAATTGTAAATTTGATGATTGGTTTGTCTTTGAAGATTATTATGAAATTATACTTTATGGAGCTAGTGTAGAACCTTATAAGCTTCCTATATTTGTGCCTATGAGATTATTTGCTGTAGAGTTCATTAGGTAAAGTTTAAATGTTGACCAAATACATTGTGTGCCTATGAAGAAAGGTCATATGTTCAAATTTCCAATGACTGTGGGTCCCTTTATAGTTAATATGAGACAATAAATTGATGAAGCCACTAAGATGTCAGATGAAATGCACTTATTGTTAGGAGAGAAGTGGGATTATGACCCTCACAGTGTAATTTCTAGTAGAAGAATTGAAAATGGATATCCAACCTTCATTCATGAGAGGAGACCGGATCTAGAAAAAGTGGCAAGTAAAGGTGTTGTGGGTTTAGTAAGGTCAAATTTTCAGACTCCTATCATTTCAGAGAAATCAAATAAAAGAGGTAAAGAGGCAGTGGTTGATTCAGAGGACGAAGAACAGAGGGCTGAGAAGAAAGAAAAGTTCAATGAAGATTCTGTAGATACTCAACCTGGATTTTCATTACAATTGGGAGATGAAAAAAATGTCCCTGCTTCATCCAGGAGGCATGAGAGCACTTAGGAACAAGTGCACCTAATTAAACAAATGTTTCCAGATTGCAGAGAGAAATCAGAAGATGAAGGCAAGCATGGAGGCTCAAGCTGAGTACCAGATAGCTCCAGATCAAACAAGACTTCTAAATGCAATGGATCTTGAAAAGGATCAAATGAATATTTCCCTTTCAAATCCTTCTAATATGTCTATTGGTTCTTATAATAATTTTAATACTGTGAATTTGACTGTAGATGTGAAGAAAATTTCATTGCTGGACAAAGTGAATCGACACATGCAAACCGGTCAACTGATTGTGACCTAACTAAAACTAATGCAATGGCACTGGAGGTAGAAAATATGCTTGGAAAGGTGATAAAGCAGTTGAAGTTAGAGAAATCCAATTCCAGGTCTTTGACAATCCAAAACGAAGAGCTCAAAAAGATCATAGCGAAGATTGGAGTAGATCCCAATGACAGGTCTGTTGTGCAGAAGCTTCTACAAAGTGCTGAATCAGAAATATTTGTACTAAAGAAAAAATTGAAATTGCCTACAGTAGAACATTCCATGGTAGCAGAGGTTGCAGAGGCGGAAAATGAGAAAGAAAAACTTCTTCAGCAACTCATGCAAAAAGAAGAAGAAGTCACTAAATTAAAGCAAACTGCATTGTCATTACAAAACCATATCAAATATCATACTTGCACTTTTGTTTTTCCATCAGGTAGTGAAGATCCATCAGCACAAATATCTCAATTAACCATTGAATTACATATGGCAGAGAGAGATCGAAAAAGGGCAGAAGTTGATTTAGAAACAACAACAAAGATTATAAAAGCCACTGAAGGAGAAGTCAATAAATATAAAATGGACTGCCAAACTGCTGATGCTGAGATTAAAAATCTCAAAGAAAAATTGAAGGGAAATGTATCCTTAATACAGGCTAAGGATATCATCTAGAATGATATTATTGCAGAAATGAACACAATCTGGGATTTTTTTACTATTGTTGTAGAAGAAAAAAGTATTATCAGGGAGTTTGAAGAGCAAGTCATGATAGAAAAACAAAAGATAATTAATAGGGTTATTTGGGCAAGAAATTTCATTAATTTCATTTATTCTAAAATATATCAAGAGTTGGAAGAAAATGAAATTAAAGACAGGATTTTATTGTTGAATATTGCAACAAGAAACAGTGAAGGAGGCATCCTGAAACATCATCCTTGATCCTAGTTGGAAAATAATCACCTAAACTAGGTGGGGCCCACACAAGTGATTTTTAGTGCAAAGTCTATTTTTAGACATATAGTAGTGTCATGGTCTATGGTTATGTGGTATGTGATGCTATTTATGGATGATTGGTTGAGTTGAAAATAGATGGACCTCATTTTTGTGACATTGGGCAGAATCTATTTTTAGACTGCCAGTATAAAAATAGAACAATAGAATATTATTAACCCTTAATAATATTTGGACTATAAACATTATCTTATCCTCTTGGAGCACTTCAGTTTGATGCTTGGATGTGGCACATGCAGCTGACAGAAGGAAATACGCTTTTCCTAAGGGTTAGTTGAGCTATTGCATGGTTGACTTCAATTAGAACTCATGTGGCAGAGTTTGGTGGAGTTGATGAGACAGTTGGTGGAGTTGTGTTCGGTTTAACTTAGTTGAACTAGTTGTATTTAGTCCAACTGAAAAATACACTAGTGATGAGTGGTGTGAATTAATTATTAATTAATTCACTAATTATTAACTCATAAATCAACTAAAGAACACATCAGTTAACTGCAATGCATGGACAGTTCAGTGGAGACCAGTGTTAGAGGTGGGTGAAAGGGTGAGTGTACTATCAGTTGTGACTATTGGCTGTGCATGAGATTTGCACACACATTGATGGAGACTGCCAATGAGGATTGCGCAGTTGGAGCTAGTGGGATTCGAACTTGGATCTCATCATTAATCAACTTGGATTGCGCAGTAGAGACAGGCAGACTTGTGGAGGAGATTTGAACCTGTGACTTGTTCACTTTCTATACTAGTTTGTGTGTAACTTTTGGAGATAGTGCTGAGAGCTGTGAGAGCTTTGTGGTATGTATTGTTACATGTTCTCTATCATTATAATATACAGATAGTTGGGGGTTTTCAGCTATTGCTTTCCCCATTACATACTGTGTTGATATGTGTGCTTGATTATGTTTTAATGTGCGCATGCGATTGCTTCTATTTCCGCATATTGATGATCAATTGTAGAAGAGGTTATGTATTATGCATGAAGCTTAAATAGTGTGTAATCAGGATAATCTCGGTGAATAATTTAGCTATTATTCAAATTTCTACATGGTATCAGAGCGAAAATTGATCATCGGATCTATTACAGTGATTACAATTTATTTCGGTAGACAGAGTCTGTAAGCGGGCCAGGTAGCCTCTGGATCCATCCTTTCTTTGAAAGGTGATATATCCAGTAAATGCCCCTACAGTCGATCTCTGTGCTAGAAATACTTTGTTCTCACATATCGGAAGCGGTTGAGTTTTGAGCTGGTGGAATTCGAATTTGCAGCAGAATTTGGAATTCGAATTTGCAGCAGTTTTCTTGGTGTCGAAGTCAAAATGTCTTATCAAGGATTGCGATTGGAGTATGCTCTTGAAGGTAGCTCAAATTATATTGCATGGAGAGATAGGATGGAGGCGGTGCTCGATGACACAATGGCCGAAGGAGTTCATAGATGTCAAGTTCCTCAAGCTCTAATAGAGAAAACCTTGGTTGAGGCTGTTAAAGACAAAGAAGTGTGTCGAAGGATTCTCGTTGAGGCTGAAGGATCACATAGTATCCAGCTCGCATGGAAAAGCTTCTCCATACTTGATGTGGAAAGCGTTGGCTGCATCTTTGACTTGAAAGCAAGATGACCAGAGGGAAGTTGGCGCTCAAGGATAAACTCAGAAAATAAAGATGGAGAAGAATGACACTATTCGGCAGTATCTGAGCATTGGTCCACCACAGATGAGCTTGGGAGTAGTAGAAGTTGGTGATGATGAGGACTTGGTGGAGTTTTGTTCTCCTTGGTCTTACGAAGGCTTGGCACTCATATCAAGATAGTGTCAATGGTCGGGAGAAGCTGCCGGGATGGGAGCGCCTTTGGGCGGATCTCATGCAGGAGGAGATAAGGAGGACTCCTCGAGATGGATCTTCATCAAAGGGAGCTGATGAAGAAAACTGTGCTTTGGTTGCCAAAGCAAAGAAGGGGAAGGGCAAGAAGAATGCTTCTAATCTCGGTGCGATTAAAAGGGGGGGGTGCAAATGTGAAAGAGCGTGACATGTCCAAAGTGAAGTGTTTTCACTGTCACGAGCATGGACATTACACCACGAATTGTCCACAGAAGAAGAAGAACAAGCAAGCTGCTGGAGCTGCAGCCGGTGAGGCTCTTGCCTCGCAATTTGAGATGGACTTCTCATTGATCGCATGCATGGTGTCTAGTGCATTGGGATCGGGGTGGTATTTTGATAGTGGCGCTTCCTTTCACATGACGGAAGATGTGAATCTTTTCAGTGACTTGGTGGAGAAAGATCTCCAGTTGCATGTTGAGTTGGGAGACAATGGAAGATACAATGCGACCGGCATTGGTACCATAACCTTTCATAGGGACTCAGGTAAACTCATTCTTTTACAAGGTGTAGTGCATGTTCCAGGTTTAAAGAAGAATTTGATCTCAGCCGCAATGTTAGAGGATAAAGGGTATGAAGTTGTCTTCAGTGAAGGAAAATTTTTCCTTTAGCACAAGGCAATAGGACAAGTCAAGAAGGTTGGGATTCGAGCAAAGAATCTCTACAGACTTGAAGTATATGGGATTTCTACGGAGCTTCCTACTATTGGGAAGTTCAAGAAAGACATGCAATTGATGCTTGAGAGGGAGAAAGTTTTGCATGCAGGTAATAGTGAACCTCGGGATGTGGAGCAGCCACAAGATGAGGATCATGGAGTGGAAGAAACCACTCATGCAGAAAAATTTCCTGCCAGATGGGTCGAGGGAGTGCATGCAGCTATACCACCAGGTGAGAGGTGGGGCAACATGCATGATTAATCCCAAGAGGAGATTTCTGGGCAGGATTCATGGAGATGGTGTGGATCTCATGAATTGAACCTGGCTACAAGGTGCCCACAGCGTAGCAGTAGCATGATCAGTTGGATTGATGCAGATCAAAGTGACAAGCCATACCTGAGCATCGGAGAATCAACGTTGACAACAAGTGCAGTGCAGCTGGCAACAATTCAACAACGCAGCGGGTTCCCGCACATGTGCAATTGAGCCCAATGTGTAAGCCGCACTTTGATGATAGATGCATGTATTTGCATGGCACACTAGATTGATTGCTGCTGTTTGAGCCTATTTAGTTTCTGTGAGGAGTTGCAGCGTATGGCTGGAGTTGCATGGCGCTTTTGTGCAAAGGTTGCAGTGCGAGTGTATGGAGTTGCATGTCGCATGCAAAGACAGTCCTTTCTTGTTGAGAGGGAGTGTTGAATATTGCAACAAGAAACAGTGAAGGAGGCATCCTGAAACATCTTTCCTGATCCTATTTGGAAAGTGATCACCAAAACTAGGTGGGGGCCACACAGGTGATTTTTGTCGCAAAGTCTATTTTTAGACTATGTCTATTTTTAGACATATGGATCATGGTCTATGAGCTGCAGGATGCTATTTATGGATGATTGGTCGAGTTGGTAAAAATAGATGGACCTCTATTTTTAGACATTGGGCGGTTTCTATTTTTAGACTGCCGGGCTAAAAATAGAACAATCAAATATTATTAACCCTTAATAATATTTAGACTATAAACATTATATTATCCTCTTGGAGCACTTCAGTTTGATGCTTGGATGTGGCACATGCAGCTGACAGAAGGAATTACGCTATTCCTAGGGGTTAGTTGAGCTATTGCATGGTTGACTTCAGTTAGAACTCATGTGGCAGAGTTTGGTGGAGTTGATGAGACAGTTGGTGGAGTTGTGTTCCGTTTAACTTAGTTGAACTAGTTGTATTTAGTCTAACTGACAAATACACTAGTGATGAGTGGTGTGAATTAATTATTAATTAATTCACTAATTATTAACTCATAAATCAACTAAAGAACACATAAGTTAACTGCAATGCATGGACAGTTCAGTGGAGACCAGTGTTAGAGGTGGGTGAAAGGGTGAGTGTGACTATCAGTTGTGACTATACCTGTGCATGAGATTTGCACACACATTGATGGAGATTGCCAATGAGGATTGCGTAGTTGGAGCTAGTGGGATTCGAACTTGGATCTCATCATTAATCAACTTGGATTGCGCAGTAGAGGCAGGAATACTTGTGGAGGAGATTTGAACCTGTGACTTGTTCACTTTCTATACTAGTTTGTGTGTAGCATGTGAGATAGTGCTGAGAGATGTGAGAGCTTTGTGCTATGTATTGTTACATGTTCTCTATCATTATAATATACAGATATTTGGGGGTTTTTAGCTATTGCTTTCCCCATCACATACTGTGTTGATATGTGTGCTTGAATATGTTTTAATGTGCGCATGCGACTACTTCTATTTCCACATATTGATGATCAATTGTAGAAGAGGTTATGTATTATGCATGAAGCTTAAATAGTGTGTAATCAGGATAATCTCGGTGAATAATTCAGCTATTATTCGACTCTACATTTATATGTCAGGGAAATTAACAAAATTATTTAAAAAAATACTGCAGAAGTCTTTTTAAAAAGAAGCTTCTGGTCTAACTCAAGGAAGCAGTAAGTCAGTTTGATAAATTATTTGATAAAATAACAAGAGCAGGTTTTCCATCATGTTGGGGTATTAGAGGTGGTCTTATATCATGGAATTCTTATGAACCCTTGCTAGTGTTGGCAAAAAGTAAGGTAGACAACACTCATGAAAAGACTCAGGTTCTTAAAGGAGCAACAATGATAAATTTCCTTCAGAGACATTTTCAGCTGTTGTGGTTAGTGAAAACTTTATTTGTGGAAAGACCATCTTTCAACAGAATCACTGCTTTCATATTCGAAAATCACAAGCTGGTTCATTCACCCAAGACAAACATCGAGATATGTAAGAGGTGCAGAGCCTGGATGACAGATTTACCAAAGGATCCCTCGACTTCAAAGAAGGATAAATCAGCCAGTCAGGGAAATGTAGCAGCATCGTCATTAATTCACATTCAACATATAGATTAGGATTTTAATTTCATGTTATTTCCTCTTTTAAAAGAGAGAATGTAATTGTAATAAGACATTTTGAGGACATGTAATAGATAGTGGATGAAGTCCTAAGTAGTTGAAGTAGTTAGGATCAGTTACAACAATTACAAACTGATTTTTATTGTATTTAATGAGATGAAGAAAAAAGAGAAAGGTTCCGAGTTTTGGACCTTCAGACTGCAATTTTTGTACTTAGATTTCAAATGATTAATGAATGAAAAGCAAGTTTCTGGAATTTTTTGATGTTTATATGTCTTCAAGTTTACATTTTGTGTTTTCTATCTCTGAATAAAATGAAGTAATGAAGCTGCAAGTCTTTTTTTACTTGTGTGAATAAGAGTTAAAACCCTTAATAGGCGCTCCTTCATTTTAACTGTTCCTTTTCTTATAATTCTTCTGGAGTTTGAGGTGATATATTATGTACAACAACATATCAGTTTGGGCTTCTTTATTTCATGTTCTTCTGATCATTCCACTCTATATCAACATATAATAGCAATATGGGACATTCATTGTATTGATCTTTTAGGGTTAAATGATAAATATTTGAGGGTGGTTAAACAAAGAAAAATATTTTTGTGACATAATTATATAAATGTCTTAAGCACGGATTCCTTACCACAACAAACAGATTGTCTCTTAAGGTACAACATGACCCATCCCTGCCACGTCACCTACCTCTCTCCGCACTTCACACATCACAATATTAAACACTTACCTCCTATTTCTCATAACAAATCTACTGATTTGCGATTTGTGATTGGCCCCAGCTTCGCTTGCCACATCACCTTCTGCCTGTCGGACTTCGCACATCGCAATTTTTAACACTTACCTCCCGTCTTTCATAACAAAATCCTTGATTTGCGATTTGTGGACAGATGTGATGTGGTTTCAAAAGTGAACTCCAAAGGTTTTCAAATCCGGAGGTAAGGCATTTCTTGTGTTAAACCGCATGAGAGGAAGAAAATAGTATTATAACATAAAGCTGGTGAAACGCCAAAATGCGATAGAAGGCGGAACGCTATAGGCACGAATAGAAGGAGACAAGATAACATTGTTTGAAGCACAGAGGCATAGGAAGAGTCAGATAGAAGAAAACATAGTGGCACTATGGGAAGCACGACAACTGGGTCAAGCTGGGCACTGAGGTGTTGTTACAGAACTATGCAGCTATTGCATCATAACTAGAAAGGACACCTCAGCACTTCGGGGGGATGCATCAACAACAATCAAATTCAGCAACACGAATGATATTTCTAGTTTCAATTTGTTTTCTTGGTATGATTGCATAAGTAATTTTAATAGTTTAGATAGTCGAAGTAGTTTCAAGAAGTTCAACAATTACGAAATTTTTGGATGTATTTAAGTAGATAGAAATAAAGAAAATGGGTTCCGAGTTTTGGACCTCTGGATGACTGTTAGTTTGGTACTAAATTTTCTAAGAAATAAATGAAAGAAGATCAAGTTTCCTACATCGGTTGATGTTGAAATGTCTTTCCAATTTCGCTCTGTGTTTATTCCTCTTTGAATGTGGTGAAGTAATGTAGCTGGAGGTCTCTTTTTACATTTGTAAGTAAGAGTTAAACAATCCTTAATGTGCGCTCCTTCCGTCCAACTTTTCCGTTCACATAAAATTCTCCTGAAATTTGAAGATAGATTTTGTTTCTCAACATATAATTTTGAGTTTCCCTTACATTTCTTCTTTTCATTCCATTCTATATCAGCAGTTTATGGAATTGTGAAGGCTTTCATTATATTAGATTATAAATGGTATTAAGTAATTAAATTCCAAAGGTGTTAAACAAAGACCATTTGATATTGTAATTTTGACATACATTTATAAAATGTCTTAAGCACTGATTCCTTACCACAGCCAGGGGATTTTTTCTTGAGATACAACACTAACAACATTTACCCCAACACCCCCTCAAAGAAAAAAAAAAGTGTGCATAATGAATCAATCATTGGAATTTTCAACCATTTTAGGTACTCATATACAAACAACTTGTAAAAAAATTAGTGAATATTAGTAAAAATAAGGGAATTTTGGTCTACTAAGAATAAAATAGTATTAAACATAATAATAAAAAGCTATTATTTTTTACAGTAAAAGAAAGAAAACTCCTCATTTAATTATATTTTAGACTTATCTCCTTATAAATTTACACTAGTTATATACCAAATTAGATATCATATCCAACCACTCCCCACTCTAAATGCCTTTCAATAGAGCAGAAATGAAAATACAAGAACACAATTTTTTATATAAAGAAACATTTTATTTTTCATGTAATTTCAATTTTTTCTTGTTGATTTACCCAAAACATTTAGTTGTATGCAAAAGATAATTATCCATCCAATGAGTTTTCACACATGAAATATGGCTAAATGTATAATGATATGTGTAAAATATGATTTTTCTTCTTTTTTGGCCTAGGGAATGACTTCATCGTCTTGAATCCTATTATTCATTTAAGGTTTTTTACTATGACATTTTTCACTATGAGTCCCATTTTTACCAAAAAATTCCCCTAATGTTTGCAACCATGTTAAGGACCGAATAAACAACTTATTCAAGACACAATACTCAAAAAGTGAGATAAAGAAAGAAAACTAAACTAGAATAAAGCTTCCCTTCAAAATACAATGTATGTTATGTCTACAATGTAGTTTCTAAGAAGGATTGTGTAGGTGATCAACCATATCATCCATATCATTTGTATGTCATCAAATCTATCATATATAACATTATGTGAGAAGTTTTATGTTCCTCATTAAAACTTGTACTTAGTTATCATAACAATGGGAACAAGTGGACTCACTAAAAAGGTGAAATCTATTTCTTTGTTTCTAGGAAGTATCACTAGCTTCCTATCTACCTATAAAGTGTGGTATTCCATCCATAGTTTTCAATATATATATATATATATATATACACTAATGGACTATTTAAGCATATTATAAAATCTGATAAAAAAGTCTTCAAAATCATCTTGAAGACCTCCCTAAAAAGAGGTGCTCAAGAAGTTATTGTAGTTGGACCAATGTAAGGTATAAAATAAGAAAAGTAATTATTTGACGTGAGGTTATTATTATAGAAACCTAAGTATAAAATACATCCTATGATATGATGAATAAATAACACTCAAAACATGACGTATACCTTGACCCTTTAGTGGATTGTATTCAATATTTTTCTTCACATTATGTAAGATGAAATATGTCACGTTTCCCAATTAAATTTATTTTGCCATGATATCTATTGAGTTCATGATACAATAACTTTTTAAAAGAAAACTTCTATTAGAGTAGTTTCACCTTTTTCTCTCCTTAGATTTTCCTCCCTCATGGTTCAAAGATTGAATGGTTTCTCCACGTATGTGACCAATATCCCTTGTACTTATCTTGTTCTTCTTGTTGTCTCCATCATGGTAAGTGCATGAGAATTGGAAGACTTAAGGGCCCCAAATTTTATGAGCTTAGTCTATTAAATGTATGAAGGATTTATTAAAACCATCAAGAGGTGTCATGTTCCAATGTTTATCCATGGAGAGTCTACTGGTGTGGAATGAAGACACAAAGATAGGATATTTAGCAACTAGTTCATAAAATACTAAGAGGATAAGTTGCTCCTCTTTAGTATATATGACACAAGTTTTACATGATTCATCAATGTCTTGAATATAGGGAGGAATTCTTATAGTGTCACTAAATGGTGGGGATCTAGAACGATCCTAATTCTAGAATATCCTCTCTACTAATTTCGCTTTCCAAATAATGTCCATATATCATAAAGAGTTGGGAATGCTTATACATGAAATAATAAATAAGGGGATATAGACAAACACAATATCCCATAGGCCTCATCTATTCCATTGAAGAATTTTAACATCTCAATGGTTGAATTGGGTCAACTTTAGCCCCATATGGATCCTATTGAGTCCCTTGATACTTAACTACAGTTGAACTTTTAGGTTTAAATCAAAATTGAAAGGAGTATCATAGTGAGTTTGTCCATTCTCTTTGTGTTGTCTAAACTTATCAAATTTGCAATAATGTGTTATTATCCCTCACTACACTCTAATACTCTCATACCATGATAAATTAATATATTTTAAGCATAAGCACAAGATGTATTGCAAAAAAATATATGATCCCCTCATATTGTATAGAAGAGGGTCAAATGATGTCCTCAATGAGGTCCTTAGTGTGCATCTCTCTCAAAACCAATACTTTTGACCTTACACTTTATAGGGGGGTATCAAATACTATGAGGATAGTGAGGATTCAAGTCTCTAAGTCATGTCAATAAAATTTCAATAGAAATTGAGGATTCTAGAATAGTAGTTGGTCTCCCCAACACCCTATCAACAATTACATCAATTATTCATGGGAATGTCAATAGAAATCCAATTGTATTTAAATTAAGAATTTTGATGATCATGTTGGTTCACTAATAGTATAATTGCCATCTATTTGCTCATAAATCACCATGATAATGTCTAGACATGGTAGTTATTCACTCCTAAAAATTCTAGTATATTTCAAAGGTCACTTCCCATGAACCATTCAACATCCATATCTATGGCCTTTTAAGAATATCAAAATATAATTTAGAAGTTCCAAATTGAAGATTAAAAATGATACAAGTTCATGCATTAACACTAAGTGTGAGTCCCTAGGCAATGTCAAAGCTCATGACCACTTTCTTATGAGTTGCCTTGCTTACCTATTCACGAAGTGTTATTATTATCCATTAATGAGTTGTTAATAATATGTAGACCTAAAAGTGATCAAATACATATACTACAGATTGCTAACATAACATTAATATAATTGTAAAATATGACATAAAGCCTTTTTAGCTAAATTTTGTCTTACCTCTCGTATCTTCTTTAAAAATAATATACCAATTTATATATTTTATAGAATCATGTATACATATTTATAAATAACCAAATAAAAAGGTAAATAAATTATCAAAAAAATCTAACACTTTCTTTTCAAAATTTTAAAATAAATTAAAAAAGACTATATAAATAACATACTTACTTCATGTAATCTAAAGATACAATTTTTTTAAAATAAATTAAAAAAGACTATATAAATAACATACTTACTTCATGTAATCTAAAGATACAATTTTAGATAAATAACATATTTAATTGTTTTTATAAATTTATTTAATTTAATTTTAATATAAAAATATATTTTAAAATTTTTAAAATAAATAAAAGAAAGACTACAATATACTTACTTCATGATAAAATTTTAAATAAATAACATATTTAATTTATTTTTATAAATTAATTTAATTTAATTTTTATAAAAAAATATATATTTGAAAAATAAATGAAGGATTTTTATGAGGATTTTCTAAGGTTATATAGAAATATCTTATTTTCCATTTTTTTTTTTAAAATATTCAAAAAATTAGATAATTAGAGTGTTTGAATCAATTTTTTTTTTAATGGTGGAAATAGATTCAGCACCATCAAAAACCCTTGAAACATCTAAAATACTGAAATTTAACAACTATAATCTAGATTTTCAAAGATTTCTGCTCAAATTTTTTATATTTTTACCAAACTTTTTAAATTATTTTGTAAATTTTTTTGAACAAAAAATATTAATGAAACTTGAATCTCACATTTACCTTCTAACATAGGAATCAACATGTATTGATGATGTGTTTCTGATGAGCTCGACAACTTTTCAAATCCAACTCTGCTAAATGGAGTGACAGGCTTTCTTCAATAATCCGGTTGCACAGTAAAAAGGACAATATGCAGTACTAAAATTACACCCAGTATATCAATGCCACGACCATTGAATGCGTGAGTTTCTGGTATAATTTATTGCCATGTAATCTTTTTAGGGTTCATGCTTTGTATGGTGTTATCCGTAATGATACTTTCCAGAGGGGACGACCACAAAATTCAACATCTATGTTTAATGCTTGTGTTATTATGCACCGGTCAATGGCGTTGTTCTATGGCCAATGGTGGGTTTAGATGGTTCTATCACTGCCACTCTTCTTAGTTACCCAAGCCAGTTTTGCTTGTGCTTTCTGATTTCTAATACTGGATTGCAGTATTGAGATTGTAAGGTGGGGAGGTTTAGTTTTCACACATTTTCTGTTTTAATTTGGAGCAAGATTATGTAAGCTTGAGAAGTATTCGAAATAGTTGGATAAAACCAAAAAAAAATTGAAGAATAGAAAAACTCTAATCTGGAGCAAGACTATGTAAACTTGATAACTACTCTGGACTAGAAGTCTTTCCCAAAAAACTTCAAAAATGGAAAAATTAGAAACTTCTGCCAGTCCAAAGAAAGATTCAGTCCTTCAAACCCTAACCCTAATCACGCCTGCTTCGGCACCTCTGGGAGCTGCTAAAAGTACGTTGAAATCGACGACCAACGTTGGTGATTCAGAGAAATGTGTGGATTCGTGGGTAGATAATGCAGAAGTAGAAGAATGTCAGACTCCTAAGTCAGAGGAGCACAGAATACCTCCGGTGCTCTACTGTCCTCCTGCACCATGCAAACCCAAATCGCTTCCAGTAAAGAGATTGTCAGCTGCAACTTCTCTCGAAGTATATTACATCCAGTCAAATAATTCTGATCTGCAGTCGCTGTTCGGCCCAGATCTGATAAACAACCGGCCCATGAAAAACCAACGCTCATAGATTTTCACAAAATATTTGAAATAGAAGGTAAGGGTGGATCTTATGAAGAAAAAAATGTGCAGTCAAATTCTTTGTATTGTGAGAAGTATTTTCCTTTTGAAGTGGTTGTTAGAACTTGCTAGTATGGCCTCCGAGTGTATTGTAGGGAATATTTTATTGTAAGGTACTGTATTTGTATTGCAGGGAACATCTTGTAGTTTGCAGTTTTTTTTATTTGAGTCTAAGGGAGTATTTTGTAGTTTGCTTGATTTAATGTGCAGGGAACATTTTGTAATTTGTTGATCTATAATAAGAATTCGTATACTGTGAAGAAAAGAGGAGGTGCCTACAATTTTTTTTTTTTGTATCTGGTAATTTTCTTCTCATTATCTATGTCCGTTGACAGCAACATGGCAATAGAGAGTATTAGGCTCAGATATAACAAATAAATGGGAATTTAGAACATATATTTGCAATATATATTCAATATGGACATGCTGTTCCATAGCGTCGAACGGATCTTGTTAAACGTGGCCAAATCGATGTTAAAACGAGCAAGATTTGAACGGATTGACAAAAATCCATATCCACTGAGACCAATTTTTGGTCTATTGGACCTAAAGAAAAAAGTTTTAATTTGATTTAAGATTTTATTCCTATGCTTAAAAAGCTTGGACAAAAGCCTCTCGAGCTCACTATAATTTTGACATCTTAAAATGTTACAAGGTCAGTGTTGTAACAAAGATTATGAAATTGAGTTCTAATGTGGTTGTACTCGGGGCACTCTAAGAGGAAGTGATTTTCATCCTCGATGTTCATATTCTCACAAAGATGATAGATCGTTTCCATCCATGGTGTTTTAGGAACTGTCCAACAACCTATTTCATTATGGAGCTCATGAGAGTTCGTGTTTCACTATGGAGCTCATGAGAATTTGTTTTAATCTTGGCTATATTAATTTTCTTTTTTGAGCTAGTTAAAATAGAGAGATACTTTTGATCTTCTAAGGTAGGGTTGATGACCTCCTTATAATATCTTAATTTTCTTTTAGGTACTAAATCTTTCTCACACCACATTATTATATATATATATATATATATATATATATATATATATATATTTTATTGGAATTGATCATTTTAATTATTTTCCTAACTAATTTTTTTAAAAGATAATTTGAATTAAAACATACTATAATATTGGTCCACTCTATCCAAATTGAAATTGATAACTTACTTATTTAAACCATGTTTAAAATCATTTGTTACCAATTTGTCATTTAATTTTAATGTTAACACTTTATGCAAATTAGATAAAATGCAATAGCTTATAAATATTAAGAAAAATTAGAATTTAAAATAAAAATTGGGTTGAAACATCGAAGTGTGTGTTAACATATGTGGTTATATTTCAAAATGCGTAAGTTAAAATTGAAATAGTGTCATAATCCGTTGCTCTGCTCCCTTTAGTCATGTGAGCCTTCCTTTATTTTTTTATTATTTTATTGGATGATAGATTAATGGAATATATTTATTATTAATACTTTGATGTGGTTTGATGTTTATTTTATGGTTTGATATAATATATGTTTATTTAGGTTTTATTTCTTTTTAATATGGATAGACAAAATTTCATGTTAGTGGAATATTCTTCTTATAGAGCATTGGAACTGTACTATTAATTAAAAATTATTTAATGAATATTTAAATATGAAATTTGAAACAACCTCCACTCAGGTTGATTAAACCCCTCTTCCACGATATTGATCTCCCTAGTCCACTTGGTTGATTGATTTGTACTTGGTTGATTGGCCTCCCACAGTGTCATTAATCACCTTTTTGCATAAGAAAGGGAAACATTATAGTTTAAATTTTCTATCTCTCGTGAGAGGGAAGAACTAGTCTCTCATTCATAGTTTAAATTTTCTTCCCTCATGAGAGGGGAGAACAAGTCTTTCATTTTGTGAACTCATATATAGAGGGATAAGGACAATGTCTAGCATACAAGGTAACTTGTTATTTCTTTTTCCCCATTATATCAGTCTTTCATTTTCTTAAAGAGCTACAACGACAATGTCTAGTAAAAAAGTTAACTTGTTCCTTCTCCTTCTCCCCATTATGCATTATGTAAGTTATGTTATGATAAATTTGCAGCAATTGTTTCTCTTTCAATATATTTCAATTTCAATTTACAAGCCATGATAAATCCATTCTTTCAAAAGAAATTTATTTTTCTTAAAGAAGCACATCTTGCTTAATATTTAGGTTAGTGGCACATCTTTCTTAGTATTTAGGTTGATTTGGGGCAATGGAGAATAGATTGAAAATATGTATTTTTGCCCACAATGTAAACGTATTGTATATTTTGGCTATCAGACTCTAATGCTAACTTTGCTCCATTTGGGAAGAGCATAGTGGTTATAAAGATATCCCTCTTTTAAAAGAGCTTTCCATAATAAAAAAATTCCAAATTTTGAATAACATTCACCATTGTCTATTATCTATTGTAATTTAAGTGGAATAGAAACTAACTTTTTGAAGGATACTATGATAGGGAAAGTCTTAAATGTCTTAACTTGGATGGAATACATGATTTTGTCTATAAATTTTTCTATCTGGTTGTATTAATTTACTTTAATAGCTCTAAACAATTTGCATACTTTTGAAACTACATTTTTGAAATTACATCAATTTTTGTAATTGTTATCATCCTGTTATTTGGAATTGGAATTAAAATTGCTATTAGCCTACAATTATGTGAATTGGTATTAGCCTTTAATTGTATTAGCATTGTATTAGTAATCCGGATTTTATGTAGGAACGCAACATAATACAGATATAACCATAAACACAGAGATGTAGTGGAAATAATGCTTCATTTTATTAATAAAAGAATGACTGAAATAAGCTTACAAACATAATGGAAACAAGCTAGGGCACTGGTAGCGTATCTTTGAGAAGAGATGTGGCGTACACAGGCCTCTGAACTGTGTTACATTGAGGCTCGAAGGCCTAATGAAGACATAATGGAAATAGATGAGCTAGGGTACTGGCAGCGTATCCTTGAGAAGAGATGTGACGACTGCAAGGCCCTGCACTGTGTTACAATGAGGCTCAAAGGCCTATTTAATGTTGAGAAACAATGTAAAACCAAAAACGTCCAAAAACCTACCCTAGGAGCTGAAGCGCCAAAAATGTGGGCCCCGTTTGGGTAAATTGGTGTTTCAACTTCCCGGGGACATAACTTTGGCATCCGATCTCTGTTTGACGTGCTCAATAGCTCGTTAGAAATATCTATCCGGGGACTACAACTCTTGGTCCCGGTTTTCCCAAAAAACGTCGTTTAGGTCCTCAAAACGGCTCCAGAAGTTCATGACTCAAAAAACTGCCAATAATAGTAAGTTGTGCTGAAACTTAAAACGGAAAGAATTGATGGCGGGGGTTCAAATGGAATAGGTGGGTGGCCACCAATATCCACCTGGATCATTAATGTCCCAAAATGGCTTCGGGCGTGCAAGACCCGAAAACCTGCTAGAAATAGTAAGCTGCTAGAAGTGAAAAGCTACAAGAATTGATGTTGTGGGACGAAATGAATAGGTGGGCGGCCACCAATATCCACCTAAATCTGCTTGTATTAATTTACTCTAATAGCTCTAAACAATTTGCATACTTTTAAAATTACATTTTTGAAATTACATCATTTTTTGTAATTGTTATCACCCTCCTATTTGGAATTGGAATTAAAATTGCTATTAGCCTACAATTATGTGAATTGGTATTAGCATTTAATTGTATTAGCATGTGATTTGTGAATAGGTATTAGTGAATTATAATATTTGGAAAGATATGAATTATATTTAATTTTATGATTATGAATAATGTTTTAATATTTTTTAAGATTTAAATAAAAAAATATACTAATTACCTTTTTCTCAATTTTGAATAATTTCGATTGACATAAAAATCATTTACATTGTGGCTATTGAAACAATAATTTATTAATTTATTTTATTTTATGAGGTTTTTATTTTACTAGTTTACTTTCTATTTTATTTTTTAATTACTTTAAGTTTGTACTAGTTTACTTTATATTTTATTTTATAATTACTCTTATTCTTGTATTGTTTAGGTTTATTATTTTTAATAATTAGGTTATAGATTTTATTATTTGTGTTTACTTTAGGTTTATTTTGTTTTTTATTATTTTATGATTATAATATTATTAGATCTTATGTGGTTGTATTAGGTTTTATTATAATAATAATATTAACACAATTATGTTAGTAAATATAGTTTATAAAAAATGGAAAATGATATGGAGCATATATCAACCACATTTACTAATGTGGTTGTGCTAGTATAATAATATTATAAAATAGTAAATGTGGTTGTGATAGTATAATAATATTATAAGATATGTATTTTCAAAATATTTAAATAGCTTTTATTTTTTTAAATATTGTGATTTAAAATTCTATTTTTAAAATTACCCCAATACCATGCATTACAATTATAATTATATAAGAGATCATTGATTTAGGTTTTTTTGTTATGTTAATAATTTTAGTTAGGGCATTTGGTAGGTTAAAATATTATTCATTTATATGATGTGATTTTCATTATTTTATTTTATTTTTTATTTTTTTAATTTTTTAAAAGTTTGGTAGTGCCTTTCATTTTTCTCATTTTTTCTCTCTGTTTTTTTTTTTTTTTTAATTTCATCTTCATCAACATGTCCAGATACATCACCCCGATGTGATGAGTGCTATAATAGCTTGCCTCATCACCGTTTAACCAAAAACCCACAGACTGTGTAATTTTCACTTTTGAAAGGGTTTGATATAAAAATATTTTTCATTATGGAATTGTTAAAATTCATTTAAAATTAAATTACAATTATTCTTTTATGTTTGGAATAACAAGTTTGTTTAGTTGATTGGTTTAACAGTTAAAGAATTAGTTATTTTTTAATTTCAAATAATTAAATTTGATATACAACTTTATGTATAAAAACATAATGTAATTTTACTTGCATTTAAAGATAGAATAGAATATTATTATGAAATAAATAATAATTCTAATTATTAAAGTAAAAAATAATTTATTAAATATTAATTAAAAATGTCATTAAAATAATTAGTCATAAAATTAGTTTAGTTTGAAATGAAATAAATGCTTCCAATTTCACATCTACAAATTAGAAAATAATTGGAAAACGTCATAAAAATAATTAATATTTTATGATAATAATTTGCACCAAAGATAAACATAATTAACCGAGTCCAATAGATAATTAATATTTTATGAGAATAATTTACAACAAAGATAAACATCTTTAAATCAAGTCCAATAGAAGTTGGAAATAGTCTTACATTGAAATATGCAATACAGTAAATCTATGATATTGGTAGGTTATTTATTTAAGAATCTAAATTAGTTTACAATATCAATAAAAAAGGGCTTTTTCTCATTATTATTATCTCATTTCATATACAAAATGAGGGAAATATAATGCACCTCAATTCTAGTGGTAATTGGTGTCTATAACATAACATGTTGAAAATGGCAACAAGAAAATCATGATTTAATTTTCAGTTGATTTAAATTAGGAGAAATTTGTAATTCCACATCACAAGGAAACAAGAATGAGTTAACTAACTTGAGTCATGTAGAGTGATTCCTAAATTTTAGAAGCTTAGGTTGAGTTTAATTTGATTTGTAATAATTTAATTCATTTAAACTGAGTTAAAGTTAGTTAAACTAGTTCTAACTGTTGGAGGAACTAGTAGGAGGTGCAGCTTCAGTGTTCAATGAGAAATCATCCATAATTAACTCATGCATGCATGAACTATGAGTTTCCAAGTTAACATTGGAGTTCAAGGGTAGCGTACTATGAGTTGTATAATTATCCAAGTTGTACAAGTGGTGCACGTAGTTAGAGAAGCCTATACGGATTTCGTTGTTATGGATGAGGATTTTCCCTAAATAATAGGGGCTAATTCCCAAGGAAACAACACAATGAAATATGGATTGGGAAAACAAAAAATTGGTTAAGCATTGACATGAGGAATCTTGCGAAGCAGTGAGATAGATTATACTTTTGCAAAGATTGTTCACACTTGAACAAGAATTGTATTTCTTCTCTATTTTCTCACTAATGCAATACATATAGGAATGAGATTTGAGACGTTTATTTCCCCTATATATATCCTCGTGTATGTGTGTTAATTCATGTTGCATGTTTTTGATATTTTTTCTCAATCGTGAATTGCTCAGATGAGTATTTTAAACATTACATGAGCATTTTCGAATCTACAAATAATTTCTACATGGTATCAAATCTAGATTCACAGTAGAGAAGAGAATTTGAAGTTATCTTTGCACAAGGAACAATTTTTTAGATCTATTATTTAGAGCTAGCAAGATGGTGTTCTATGGTCTAAGGTTTGAGTATTCCCTTGAGGGTAGCTCGAATTATATTTCTTGGAAGGACTGCATGGAAGCAGCCATGGAAGATAATGGGTTGAAGGAATTCATTCATAATGATTTCCTGAAACGAGCATAGTTGATGCTCAGGATCAGATTGGAAAAAGAGTGTAGCCAAGGCGAGGAGGATCATATTGGATGGATTACGAGAGCATATTGTCTCTAATCTACACCAGAAAGAAACTCCATATGCAATCTCATAAGGCCTTGACAATTTTTTTTCCAGAATAGTAGTGACCAGAGGAAGTTGTCACTCAAAGATAAGCTTCGGAATATCAAAATGGTTAAGGGAGACACAATACCAAAGTACTTGAGAAGGTTCACAGAATATCATGATGAAATTGGGATTTTTGGTGTTACGATTGTAGAATATGATTTGGTAATCCTAGTGTTAGCACCGTGTAATTAACATGTAGGCTACAAAAAAAATGATAGGGGTAACCTGTTGAGGCCTCAGAATTTTGCTGCCAAAACATGGGGGAAATGCCACCCGGTCCAGACCTTATCGAAACTCCTTTTCCGTTTGTTGTAATGGCTCCGACTGGGGATAATGGGACTAGTTTCCCAATAAGGATGATTTTGAGGGTGTTTTGATTATACAACATGCAAATGAAGAATGATTTTAATCTATCATATGCATCTATATAAACTATTCATTCTACTATATACCCGTGGTGTTTCTTCCTTTATGCTATCTACAGAGGTATCCTTCAACTATTAGTAATATAGATCATTTAATAGTTGAAAGAGATGAAAATTATGTAAGATTCAATTATTCTAACAAAGTAGTTTGACTAGAAGAATTGTGAAAAATATATCGCATTCATATGTGTGATTATATATTTAATAAAAAATCACAGACAAATATTAGAACAGAAGTGCATGTAACATTCATCTATAATAACGTTTCAAATATATAATGCAATAAAAATATAACTATCAATCTATAAAGCAAGACTCAATACAAGTGAATAAAAGTACCATATGTACGAAGTTATACTCATGTAAACTGACAGTAATTGATCTGATCCTCTTCACTTTCAAGTAATTTAAAGAGTACAGTAGTGCAACATCAGTTAAATAGCTTTAATTGTCAAAAGATAACAGATGTGTTCCATTAATTCATCAAAGCATTCACAAACTTACAATAGTGCATTATTTGCAAATGTTTTTGACAAATTTCTGGACTCTTCTCTAAATGCATGAGAGGGGTTTAAATACTAAAATAACTATGTTCTAAAATATATTATTACAATAAAATAGAGGAGGTTTCAAACAACCATCCTCGTAAGACTAACTTAAACTACAATCTAGGAAAATAAAGTAACAATATGATTTATGAATTCCATCATTTCTTTTGGATTTGGTCATGAAGTTAACAAATATATAGCATGGGCTTGAGCTGAGTTGGCTGCGAAATCCTTGATCTGACATGTCCCTTGAATACCGTGTTTGAAAGTACTTGCTGCATTCTTCTTGTTGAATCTGTTAAAGACTGCAGGATCTGGTATTGATAATAAGGTTTGATCAGAAAATTCCAAGAAATTTCTTGATCAAACTTATTTACCTTTTTAATTATTCATCCTGTGTTTCTGCCTTTTTCTTCCACTGTGTTTCTAGCTGTTTGACTTCTGAGAACACTTCAGACGTGTACTCTTTGAGAAGTTCTGCTTTCACCAGTTGTTCACATACAAATTTAGTAATTTCCTTTGATAGTCGTGATGTTTTTGCTGCTATTTTCTCTGCCTGGTTGATTTGTGCTTCCCAATATTTGAATAAGATCTCCTTTTGGAACTTATCTACCTAGGGTAGATTAGCTTCCTTGGCCGAGTCTCATGCTTGCCATTGATTGTGTTCGTTGATTTTCTTCTCGAGCTCACATTCAATTTTCTAGATAGCTACTTGTTGGATTAGTATTTAATTTGAGTCACAATAAGAGTCAATAATAGAAGCTTGTTGGCAAGATACTTCAAATTGTTGCTTTAACTTAGCATTTACATCTAATGCTTCTTTTATGAATAGCTCTAATTGTGGCTGGCTTTGTAACTTGGTCATTGTTGCTTCCATTTGTGCTTGCTTCTTAGTCATTTGTACATGATTTTGTAAATTAAGGTTTTCAAAATCCTTTTGAAATTGGGCCATCTTTGATTTCATTTGCTTGCTCGAGTTAGATTTTTCTTCATCTAAAAATCTCTCTAGTTCTTTTATTCTACCTTCCTTCTACTTCAGCAACATTTTAACCTCAGTAGCTTTATCAACAGTAGCAGTAGCATATGCACCTGCAAACTGTGATAATTTAGTTAAATGTTCAGTAGGATCAGCTAGGGTATCCTTCCACAAAATGCCAACAGATTCATTTGTAAGATTTAATACTGTATCATCAATTCTTCTCCTTTTATTTCTCTTGACTATAGCCTTATGAATAGGACTGTAGAAGATATCCATCGAAGGAATTTCCCCAATTTGTAAAAATATTTGTTCTGTAGGGTAGGCCGGTATGATCTCTTGATCATGTGTTTCTGGAACTTGTTGTAGTGGATTAACAATTTCCACTATCTTCTGGGAATGTTCAAGTGTCTGAAAACTAGTAACTTGATCGGTATTGGCATTGTTTTTAAGAGTTTTTATTGCATCAGAAAAATCATCCCATTCATTACTCAAATTATTTGTTTGGGACTTTTCTGGCTGATCAAGTGTATCATGACTATGCTGAACGTCTTGAGAAGTTGACTCTGTTCCATTACTTTCTATTTTCTCCTACATATCTATCTCTTGGATTACTTGATCAATTATCTTTTCTGGGCTATCCTTTCTGGATTCAGATTCATTTTCAGAATCATCCGAATTGTGAGATTGATGCTCTGATTGTGTTGACTCATCCTCAGACATGTCTTTTGCTTCGTTATCCAAGCTAATACTTGGAGTAGGTCTGTTGCCATCTTCAATAGTTAACAAGTTAAGAGGAATTCTCTCCAGTCTCTTATTTATGTATGTTTGGAAAGCTTCCAAATCATCTTGGTTGATTTGACTGGATGCAAACTTAATTATATCTGAAAACCTTTCCATGCCTTGGAAGAGATCATCAAATCCATCTATTTCATTTACAAAAGGCTTTGTTTTGAGCTCTGTGATGTAGTTTTTAATTACATCATTTGAATCATATAGCCTATTTGGCATTACTGCCAAATTCAATAGATTAATCTTTGAAACATCCTTGTAGGCATGGCCAATATCAAAAAGTGCAAAATTACCACACTGTAAAGGAAAATTAGGCCAAACGACCTTCTTAGCATCTTTCAGCTATTTATAAATACCATTAACAAGCGGGTAGGCTATCTCTCTCGCAAGTAACTTATCAAGAACATAATATGGTAGGACGTGGGGAGAAGCATAACTCCCAAATACTCTGACATATGTAAAATGATCCTATGCAAACAATCTAGCCACAGAAAGAATATCTATACTAGCCTCTTCAGAAACCCTTGGGGATTTTTCATTGAATATCATATGGTCCATAAGCGACATGATCCCATGGAAAATTTTATAAAAATGCAGATGGAAATCGGAATCCCAAAGGGCTCTGTGGTAAATGTGGATTTGGATTAGGGTCTTGGGTAGTCCATTTCCATCCCATAGTAGGAAAACTAGAAGAAAAACAGATTGCGTACATGACATAGGCACTCATATAAAAGGGAGGTATTTCTCTAGATGAAACATTCCTTTTATTCCTATACTCCATGATGTGTTTGGCTATATTATCAGATAGGATATTTTCCCAATTCAAAATTAAAGAATTGATGATTGCATCAATTAATGGGACCCAATCTACTGAAAACCTAGTGGTATTAGGTTTTGAAAATAATCTACACAACATACCAGCAACATAATAGTAAGGGTAAGGAATTTGGGCAATTGGGTACATACCGAGTTTATCTCGCTTAAGCTTTCCCTGGTCTTCCTTCCATTCCTTTATGACTTTTGTTAGATATGGAATTTCTGCTCTAAAAATTTGAACAAAAGATTTGTCATAGTTTTGTTGTGGGCCTAGTAAGTGGTACATTGCTTTTAAATCGTTTTCCCTGAAAGAACCAATATTTTGTCCCTTTTAATCCTTAAAAGTTTTATCTTCTATGTTTAAGTGGTTAATTGCCCACTTAACCATGTTCGTGTTAGGGAGAATTTTTGGCCTTGCGGCTATCCTGTGGATGAATGAACATGCGATGTCAAAATCAGTTTGGTCTGAAGAAGCAGATAAGTCTGCTGAAGCAACTTTGTCTATTACTATTGGCTTTTCATTTTCGAAAAACTGATACATCGCTTCCCATGAAAAACTGCCGCATTCGTTATTGCAGGTGGTGTCTAAAAATAACAGAGACATGTTTGAGTCTTCAGTAGACGACATTTGAGCAATCTCTTTGCCTTTCTTGTTTGTCTCTATTTTCTTCGTTATGTTAGTTGGTTTCTTGATTTCAAGTAAACGGAGTAAACATTACAAATATATGGAACATAGAGACAAATCTGTCGTTAAATCATTTCAAACATGCAAAAATAGATATAAATCCGTAAAAACAGTTATTTCTATTAAATGCTATTAATCTCCAATAATCTTTTCAAAACAAATCTCTCACACCTTTACACGAAATAGCTATCTATCAATTTAAGACGTTGGATCACGTATGTTGGTTTGATATGAAATAAGTCATTTCGCATGCTTGAGTAATTAAATGCCATTATTTCGCATATCGCAACTTATAACTTTTACCATTTATGATGTTACCCATAAATTCTGCAAAATGCGATCTGCGCGAATTGCACATCGCAAATTTTATGCGGTAAATGAATTTTCTTTTGATTAAGTCCTGTGAAATGTGAAGTGCGCATTCAAGAAGTTAGGCGGCTGCACTTTATGATACTTTAGAACTTTATGCTTATTTCTTTGTTGGCTCGTCGGGTCCGTGTAATCGCAACTTATACTGAATTACTTTATAAGTTAGATTATTTAAATGAGGTGCGATGCGATAAACAAATTATAACAGTGATTGAAGTGTTTGCAAGTTTTTTAATATAACTTCGAAAAAGGCTTAGCGCATTTCGCAGCCCACGTGACTTAATGGATTTAAAGTCTTTTTTGGTTGTAAGTTATGTGGTTTGTGATGCACACTAAGGAATAAAGTAGAAAAGCTCAAAGAAAACTTTATTTCCTAATTTTTTTTATTTTAAAGATAAAAATTACTTTCCTATTTATTTCTAAAGGGTCCCCATTTATTAAAATAAATGGGGGGTGTTGTATAGCACAACAATTGGCGATTCAAATGGGAGAACCAGTTATCTCTCACTAACTTTTTGAAATTTCTAAAAAAAATTTGAAATAAAAATAGTTGCAGGAATGAATTTCAAACAAATAATATCTTACTAAGCAATGGAATCTCTCTTGATTATAATTCATAAGAATCCCTCTTTTAAATATATAAGTATGAGAATCTATATCAGTCTTTACTCAGTTCAAAAAGATAAATCAGGTGGCTATTACAGATCAGCTTTATAAATATTTACTCTTTTATCACAGGTAGAGCCTCTGTTCCAATAGGAAATTTAAGCTATTGGCAGGGTTACCTTTTACCCAGCAATGGTTGATTGTCCCATCCAGTGTTTCTTATAATTTCCAAAATAAATTCTAACTTTTTTGAAAATTTTCTTTTTGTATCATATTTTTATTTACTTAAAATCCATTGCCTTGGCTTAGTAACCAAATGATGACAATTCCATTCACAAGTTGTAATTAAACTGATCAAGCTGGCTCTTGATGAGACCCCTTGTCCTCTTGATATAATCTCAAGTCATTACACTGTTTTGGTAGGAAGTATTGGTAATGTTAGTTTAACTATTTCCCTATGAACATGGTAAACAAGCTCGTGATGAGACTTATTATATTTCAAGTTTTTTCTAGTTATAATCTTTTTGAATTTCTTTCAAAAATTAATAAGTTTTCCTGGATGGGGTGAATCTTTGGTCCTTTTGAGGATTCTGGATGATAATGTTGAGTTTTAGATTGCTTTTCTATAAAAGAGTCTTTACTATGTTAAGGATTCTTTTCTTGAATGATAACATAATAATCATGCTATATAAGGATGAGAGTTCATCAGAGAATAAATAGCTTCAGTGAAATTGCATCTTTCAGTAAAAATAAAATCTATTTGTCTTTCAAATCTTTCGATTGTTTCCTTAACACTTCTTATTTCTATAAGCGATAATTCAAAAAGGATCATCTGAGATTTTTTTTTGAAAAGCCAAAAATTTATACTAAGCAACTTTTATTTTTCTAAGGAAAAGAAAAAGACACTAGTATACAGGGAATAGAAGGGGTTACCTCCTATGAAAAATATTTTTTCAAAATTTGCTCATTAACAGGCAAAGAATTTTTGTTGCCTGATAGATCTTGCAATAAGAATTTCGATGGGCCTATTTCTTCAATTTTTTGAAATGGACCTAGCCAGATTTTTTGAAACTTTGTGTGTTTACCTTTTTCCTCATGCGCTTTGTCCCATTTCAATACCAGGTCGCCAATTTGAATTTTTTTTGGAGTAACAGAAGTTGAATCAAATGAGGCTTTTACTATCTGTTGATGATGTGCATGAGTATGTTTAGCTTTTTCTCTTTCTTCTTCTAAATTAAGAATTGACATTGTCTGAGTTGTAAAGAAGAAGAGGGAGATTCATAAATAAATTGTACTAAGGAAAGAGAGGGAATAAGTACATTGGTAGGAAGTACAACTTATTTTCCATAGACTAGATTGAATGGAGAAGTTCCAATAGAATATTTTTGAGTTATTCGGTTTGCCCAAAGAGCAAATATTAATGACTTATGCCAATTTCGTTGGTTTTGATCAATAGTTATTTTGATTATTATAATCAGGTTTTTATTCGTGGATTCTGCTAAACCATTTCCTTGCGGGTAATAATTCGCATAATACTTAAGTTTAAAACCTCTCTTGATTGTAAATTCCATCATAGCAGTTCATGAGAAGCAAGATGTGTTATCAAACATTAAAGCAGTAGGTAAGCCAAACCTAGTTATGATATATTGGTCGATGAAATAAATGATATTCTCAGAGTTGGCTACCTTTAATGGAATTGCTTCCACCCATTTAGTAATGTAACCTGTAGCTGTGAGAATATATCTATGATGTTTGGAAGAGTTAGGAACAGTCTCACTGATTATATATAATCCCCATTGTTCAAATGGTTGTTCGATATTGACTGGCTATAATGGGAAGGTTGGCTTCCTTTTTCTTCCAGATGCACTTTGACACACTTTGAATTTTCTTGCATATTCATGAGCATCTTTGAAAAGTGTAGGCCAATAGTAACCTGCATGCAGGATTTTGTGTGCTATCATATTTCCTCCAAAATGTCCTCCAGCTGGTCCATCATGGAGTTCCTGCAAGACTTTCTCTGCTTCAGATTTTTCTAAGCATCTTAGTAGTACAGAATCAAAATTTCTCCTAAATAATACATCATTGATTAATTCATATTGCTTAGCTTTCAATCTCAAAGCCCGTTTTGTTTTGTAACTGAGTTGGGTCGGAGCATATCCATTTTTCAAATAGAATATGAGATCAACGTATTGAGATTGCGCATCGTTGAGGCTTACCTCTGATATTTGCACATTGTTACCTGAATCTTCTTCTGATGATAGATGGGATGCTCCTGTAAGCATTCTGCAAAAACCTTGACCTCTAAAAATTTTAGAGGTTCTAATTTCTACATCATATTCTTGTAAAGCGGTAACCCAGTTAGCCATTTTCTCTCCTAATTCTCTTTGCATTAATATTTGTCTCAGTGTAGAGAATGGAACTATGATTTTGGTGTGAATTTTTAGGAGAAATGGCCTAAAAATTTTTATAGCCTTAAAGAAAGAAAATTCTTGCTTTTAGATAGATGTGTAATTTAGTTCTGCACCTTGCAAATTGGAACTAAAAAATGATATTGGTGCTTCAATTTGTTGGTCATTAAGTTGTGTTAAAACAACAGCATATGATGTATTTGATGAAAAAGTGTATAAAGTAAAAGGATTAAGAAAATTGGGGGTATTCAGGAATGGAGCATTGACGATGGATTGTTTAATAAAATCAAATTATTCTATTTCATTATGTCCCCATTTAAAGACTAAATTTTTCTTAATCACATTCTATAATGGTAACACTATTTGTGAAAATTTAGGGACAAACCTTTTAACAAAATTAATTTTCCCAAGAAACGACTGCATAGCTTTCTTATTATGAGGGACATGAATTATTTTAATCTCTTCAATTCTTTCAGGATCAACATAGATACCTCTTTTTGACACAATTAATCCTAAAAGTTCTCCCTCATATAATGCAAAAAATGATTTCTTTGGGTTTAATGAGATGCCATACCTTTTACAATGCTCGAAGACTTGATTTAGCTCATTCATATGATTGGTTACTTGTTTAGGAAAGACCGTAATGTCATCTAAATAAATAACCACCGATTTATTTATGAGCCCTCTAAAAGTTGTGTCCATAGCTCTCTAAAAAGTTGCACCTGCATTAATTAATCCAAATGGCATCTTTTGATAGGCGTAACTTCCCCACTTAGTTCTGAATGTAGTCTTCAGTATGTCATCTGGATGTACGAGAATTTTCTTATATCCCGAGAATCCATCTAGAAAGGACATAAGTTCAGAACCAGCTATTGTTTGCAGTACTTGTTCCATGGTTGGTAATGGAAATCTTTCCTTTTGACATGCTTTGTTTAAATTTCTAAAGTCAATAAAAATTCTAATATCATCATTCTTCTTCCTTACAGATACCAAATTTGATACCCATTTAGAATGCCTGACTGGAAAGATGATGTTTGCCTTGAGGAGTTTGTTCAGTTCAGTTTTGATTTGATTTTCCATATTTGGATGAATCTTCCTCAATTGTTGCTGTATAGGATTTTCTTCTGAGATCATAGGAATTGTGTGTTGAATCACATAGGTGTCATATGTTTTAAGATCAGTATAATCCCAAGAAAAGACACTTTTGTACATTCTAAATAATCTGATGAATGATAATCTTTCTTCGGAAGATAGACCAAGACCTAGATTGACATTTTGAGGTTTTTCGCCAGTTCCTAGATTTACTAACTCAAATCTTAAGGTAGAGCTTTGTGTTTTTGAGTTAGTAACTCTTTTAAACCTATCTTTCAAATCATATAGGTATTCTAACTTGACAACATACTTAAGAATAGGATTTTCGTCTTGTTCTTTCTTAATCTGAATGTGATGTTCATTTTCATCCAAAATTTGACTATCATAAGATCCTTCAGATGTTAAGAAATCTATGATATCTGAATCATTATTGAATACTCTCCAATTGGTAATATTATCAGGAATAGATGGCCTAAAAATTAATTCAATAGAAAATCTATCGGGACTAAACTATTGGGATGGAATTAACTTTGATGCTATGTTAGCTAGTAGCTTTGCACTAGCAATCTGCATTCTAGGTATAGAAGAAATGTTAAATGCTAAGAAATGAATGGTTAATTCTTGGACTAATGATTGATAATTCTTTAAATATCCAGAATTACAATGAATGGTATCTCTTACCTATCTAAAAATGATTTCTGAATCTCCTAGGACTTTCAGATATTTGATATTAAGATCAATGGCTTTGTACAAACCTTGGACTAATGCTTTATATTCAATTATATTGTTTGTACAATTGAATTCTAACCTGCGGGCTAACATGGTTTTTTCTCCTTCTGGGTTTATTAAAATACAGCCTCTGCCTGCACCATCTTCAGATTTAGAACTGTCAAAATAAAGAGTCCAAAAGAAATAATTAACTATTGTTTTATCTACAAAATTCATACACTTGGAACTATCTGTCTGGGAAAAAATCTCAATCTGAGAAACAACTGCATTATCAAAGAAAGGTGATGGTTGAGCATTAAAATTTCCCAAAAATGACCCTGCTGAATAGTTTCGAATAATGTTATTTTTGAATGCTACTGGCTCATTTACTCCTTCAAGATCGGTGACTGTATGCTTCATGAATTTTTCACGTTCTACTCGAATTTGATTTGGTTTTCCATTATATGGTAGCCACATATGTGATCAGTCTGTTTCAAAATATCCATGAAGTTTTTCATACCAGTCTTGGCTTAAAACTAAGCCGTAAAACTCAGGAATATTAGCCACTGGTATATCAATTATTTGAGTAACCTTTGGATTTGATGACAATCTGATGGAAACATAATTTATTTCTCCTACCACCTCTACTCTTGTTCTATTAAGTTGTAATATATGAACATGGGAACTCTGAGGAGTTATGTTCACCTTAGCACAGACTGATTTTGGCATTACATTAGAGGAAGCCCCTGATTCTATTAAACAATTATGAACGTTTTTGTTATAGATCTCATAGGTTAAGAGAAATGGAGGAGTATGAGAGATGGAACGATCACCTATCACAATCAAGTTTGTAGCATCTATTTAGTTGAAGGGGAAGGTGGCTTACCCATTTCATTAGCAGCTTGTACTATTATTGGAGCAAGTAAGGTTGAAGCAGGAACCGCATTTAAGTCTCTAAGTAAGATTTTTTGTTGTTGCTTTAATTTAGTAAGCTCATGAATTGAAATGTTGGCCCTGGTTTTCTTCATATCTTCAACTACATTATACTCAATGGTGTTTGAGACTACCATTGTCTTAGATGTAGTTGGAGTATCTGAAGTAACGGGATTTGTTTGTGTAGCCTTTGAAGTAGACTTTTTGCTTACTGATTTATACTTAGTAGGAGTTGAAATATTTTGTTGTTGATTTGGTTGCATTGCTTCAGTAGTATTTTTTCTCCTTGTACTCACAGGTAAAGCTTCATATTGTTCTTCATTTGGTAGGATGAAATCCCACATTCCATTTAGTTCAACTTCATCTTCTTCGTCATCTTCCTCTTCCTTTGTTTTCTCTTCCTCTATATCTTGATCAGATTCAACATTAGATATGATATTTGGAGGTTGAGTATTAGAGGACTGACCTTTCTTGAAGTTTCTGAAAGTCTTTTTCGAGCTCGAATTTTCAGCGACTTGTTTCTTGATATCTGCCATCTCATTTGTCATAGTTTTCAAAAAAAATTGAAGACCTTCTACATCAAAAGGGTCTTTTGCCAGTTTCTTTTTAGAATCATCTTTGAAAGATACCTTCTTTGATTTTCGATCTTCTTGAGAATTCTTTTTCTCAAGAGCGGTTATGCGTTTCTCTACAGACATAGATTCCTTCATGTTTTTTGTGAGTGTTGGTAGCTTTTCTCTATCAACAAAAATAACTATATTAGATGGAAGAGATGAAATATACCACTCAATTTGAACTTCTGCACTAGGAACCGCTGTAGCAGGAATTTTATTGAGTAATTTATTAAATCTTGTACCGAAATCTTTTATCTTCTCACATGTTTTAGCTTTTAGATTTGAAAAATCATTGATGAGCGTAGCAGTGGTCCTGTCATCCCCAAACTTAGCTATAATTTGTTCTTTGACCATATTCCAGGTAGTTATAGAGCAGGCAGGCAGTGAAAAATACCAGGATCACGCGGATCCTATTAGAGTATACGAAAATAAACTTACAACACAATCCTCTTCAACTACTCCATTTATATTGATGGCTAACATAAAATTGTGAATGTGTTCTTCTGCCAGAAGACCATCATCAGGATTAAATTTAGGTAACCATATTTCAGGTGATTTTGGTAGAGCATGAAGAGGAGCGGGCATATTTACAACCCCTGGATTGCTCCATTTGTTACCTGCCATTGGATTTTGAATAAGTTGGATGGGTGGAGTTTGAGTTGAAGAAGAGGCAGGTTGAGTGCTAGGACTAGTTGAAGGGATAGTAGTTTGAGTACTGGAACTAGTCAAAATAACATTGATTTTTGGAATGGAAGTTGTGGAAGTGAGCGGAGGTAATGGAGGTGAATGGGATAAGATATCACTGGCCATTGAATCTGATTGAGTCCTCTTTAGTCTCTTTCGAGTACTATCGATGGGAAATTCAAAAGGAAGAATTCTTGTCTTTCGACTTTTTGATCGAGTTAATAGTCTTCGAGGTTGTAAAGAAGGCGAAATACTGATATTCTATTTTTGAGAAGATTCAGGCTTTTCAGCAGAAATGGATACTCTCTCTAACTTTTCTATCAAAGATTGAACTTCTGGGTAAGGTTGAGGAGAATTAGGAGATAGTATGGGTTGAGTATCACTATGAGACTTAGGAGAAGGATGATCAACTTCAGATTTTAAAGATGAGGATCTAGATAATTTTCTAGAAGTTGATGGTGATCTAGAGGGAGAGAGACTCTTAGATTGACATTTATATTGATCAGATATTTTTTCCATTCACAAGGCCCTCCTTCTAGCGCCAGAATGTTGAGGCCTCATAATTCCGCTTCCAAAAAATGGGGGAAAACCACCCGGTCCAGACCTTAAAGCAACTCCTTTTCCGTTTGGTGTAATGGCTCCGAATGGGGATAATGGGACCAGTTTCCCAATAAGGATGATTTTGAGGGTGTTTTGATTATACAACATGCAAATGAAGAATGACTTTGATTTTTCATATGCATCTATATAAACTATTTATTCTACCATATACTTGGGGTGTTTCTTCCTTTATGCGATATAAAGAGATATCCTTCAACTATTAGTAATATTTATCATTTAATAGTTGAAAGAGATGAAAATAATTTAAGATGATTCTTCTAACAAAGTAGTTTGACTAGAATAATTGTGAAAAATATATCGCATTCATATGTGTGATTATATATTTAATAAGAAATCATAGACAAATATTAGAACAGAAGTGCATGTAACAGTCATCTATAATAATGTTTTAAATATATAATGAAATAAAAAGATAATTGTCAATCTATAAAGCAAGACTCAATACAAGTGAATACAAGTACCATATGCATGAAGTTCTACTCATGTAAATTGACAGTAATTGATCTGCTCCTCTTCACTTTCAAGAAATTTAAAGAGTACAGTAGTGCAACATCAGTTAAACAACTTTAATTGTCAAATGATTACAGATGTGTTCCATTAACTCATCAAAGCATTCATGAACTTACAATAGTGCATTCTTAGCAAATGTTTTTGACAAATTTTTGTACCCTTCTCTAAATGCATGAGAGGGGTTAAAAATACTAAACTAAATATGTTATAAAATATATTATTACAATAAAATAGAGGAGGTTTCAAACAACCATCCTCGTAAGACTAACTTAAACTACAATCTAGGAAAATAAAGTAACAATATGATTTATGAAATTTGCCCTTTCTTTTCGATTTGGTCACGAAGTTGACAAATATCTAGCATGAGCTTGAGCTGAGTTGGCTGTGAAATCCTCGATTTGACCTGTCCCTTGAATACTGCGTTTGAGAGTATTGGCTGCAATCTTCTTGTTGAATCTGTTAAAGACTCCAGGATCTGGTATTGATGATAAGTTTTGATCAAAAAATTCCAATAATTTTTTGATCATACTTATTTACCTTTTTAATTATTTCATCCCGCGTTTTTGCCTTTTGCTTCCACTGTGTTTCTAGCTGTTTGACTTTTGAGAACACTTCAGACATGTACTCTTTGAGAAGTTCTGCTTTCACCAGCTGTTCACATATAGATTTAGTAATTTCCTTTGATAATCATGATTTTTTCACTGCTGCTTTCTTTGCCTAATTTATTTGTGCTTCCCAATATTTGAATAAAATCTCCTTGTGGAACTTATCTACCTAGGGTAGATTAGCTTCCTTGCCTGAGTTTGATGCTTGCCATTGAATGTGTTCATTGATTTTCTTCTCGAGCTTCTCACATTCAAGTTTTTGGATAACTACTTGTTGGATCAATATTTCATTTGAGTCACAATAAGATTCAATAATAAAATCTTGTTGGCAAAACACTTCCTGTTATTTCTTTAACTTAGCATTTACATCCAATGCTTCTTTTATGAATTTTTCTAATTGTGGCTGGCTTTGTAACCTGGTCATTACTACTTCCAGTTGTGTTTGCTTCTCAGTGATTTGTACCTGATGTTGTAAATTAATCTTTTCAAAATCCTTTTGAAATTGGGCCATATTTGATTTAATTTTCTTGCTCGAGTTGGATTTTCTTCATCTAACAGTCTCTCTAGTTATTGTATTCTGTCTTTCTTCTGCTTCAACAAAATTTTAACCTTAGTATCTTTATCAATAGTAGCAGTATCATATGCAACTGAAAACTGTGATAATTTAGTTAAATATTTAGTAGGATCAGCTAGGGGATCCTTCCACAAAACGTCAATAGATTAATTTATAAGATTTAATACTGTCTCATCAATTCTTCTCCTTTTATTTCTCTTGACTACAGCGTTATGACTAGGACTGTAGAAGATATCCAACGAAGGAATTTCCTCAATTTGTAAAACTATTTGTTTTAGAGGGTAGGCCAGTATGATCTCTCGGTCATGAGTGTCTGGAACTTGTTGTAGTGGATTAACAATTTCCACTATTTTCTGGGAATGTTTAGGTGTCTGAAAACTAGTAACTTGATTAGTATTGGGATTTTTTTAAAGATTTTTTATTGCTTCAGAAAACTCATCCCATTCATTACTCAAATTATTTGTTTGGGACTTTTCTGACTGATCAAGTGTATCATGATTGTGCTAAAATTCTTGAGAAGTTGACTCTGTTCCATTACTTTCTCTTTTTTCCTGCATCTCTATCTCTTGGATTAATTGATCAATTATCTTTTATGGGCTATCCTTTTTGGATTCAGATTCATTTAGAATGATCCGAATTGTGAGATTGATGCTTTGATTGTGCTGACTCATCCTAAGACATGTCTTTTGCTTCGTTATCCAAGCTAATACTTGGAGTACATCTGTTGACATCTTCAATAGTTGACAAGTTAAGAATAATTATCTCCAGTCTCTTATTCATGTATGTTTGGAAAGCTTCCAAATAATCTTGTTTGAGTTTACTACATGAAAACTTAATTATATCTGAAAAATTTTCCATGCCTTGGAAGAGATCATCAAATTCGTCTATTTCCTTTACAAAAGGCTTCATTTTGAGCTCTGTGATGTAGTTTTTAATTACATCATTTGGATCATATATCCTCTTTGGAATTATTGCCAAATTAAATAGATTAATCTTTGAAACTTCCTTGTAGTCATGGCCAATATCAAAAAGTGAAAAATTATCACATTGTAAAGGAAAATTAGGCCAAACGGCCTTCTTAGCATCTTTTAGCTGTTTATAAATATCATTAAAAAGCTGGTAGGCTATCTATCTTGCAAGTAACTTATCAAGAACATAATATGGTAGGACATGGGGATAATAATAACTCCCAAATACTCTGAAATATGTAAAATTCTCCTCTGCAAACCATCTAAACACAGAAAGAATATTTGTACTAGTGTCTTTGAAAACCCTATGGGCTTTCTCATTGAATAATGATCTGGTGCATAGGAAACATGACCCCATGGAAAATTTTATAAAAATGCAGATGGGAATTGGAATCCCAAAGGGCTCTGTGGTAAATGTGGATTGGGGTAGGGTCTTGGGTAGTCCATTTCCATCCCATAGTAGGAAAACTAGAAGAAAAGAATATTGCGTCCATGACATAGGCACTCATATAAAAGGGAGGTATTTCTCTAGATGAAACATTCCTTTTATTCCTATACCCCATGATGTGTTTGGTTATATCATCAGATAGGATATATTCTCAATTCAAAATTAAAGAATTTACGCTTGCGTCAATTAATGGGACCCAATCTATTGAAAACATAGTGGTATCAGGTTTTGAAACAATCTACAGAACATACCAACAACATAATAGTACGGGTAAGGAATTTGGGAAATTGGGTACATACCGAGTTTATCTCGTTAAGCTTTCCCTAGTATTCCTTCCATTCCTTTATGACTTTTTTTATATCTGGATTTTCTGCTCTAAAACTTTGAACAAAAGATTTGTCATAGTTTTTTTGTGGGCCTGGTAAGTGGTACATTGCTTTTAAATCGTCTGCCCTAAAAGAACCAATTTTTTCTCCCTTTGAATCCTTAAAAGTTCTATCTTCTATGTTTAAGTGGTTAATTTCCCACTTAACCATGTCTGTGTAAGGGAGAATTTTTGGCCTTGTGGCTATCTTGTGGATGAATGAACATGCGACGTAAAAATCAGTTGGGTCTGAAGAAGCAGATAAGTCTCTTGAAGCAACTTTATCTATTACTATTGTCTTTTCATTTTCGAAAAACTGATACATTGCTTCCCATGAAAAACTACCGCATTCCTTATTGCAGGTGGTATCTAAAAATAAGGGAGACATGACGACATTTGAGCAATCTCTTTGCCTTTCTTGTTCGTCTCTATTTTCTTCATTCTGTTAGTTAGTTTCCTGATTTCAAGTCAACAAAGTAAACCTTACAAATATAATCAAAGATCCATCAGTTGCAGGTAAGAGGCCTAACCATACTCTTTCAATTCAGGGGATTAAAGTTTCAAATTAGGCACCCAGAGCCCAGGAAAAGGCCAGGTCGCACTTTTTGGGGTCTGTTCTGCGACCTGTGTAGTAGGTATTGCGCAGAAAACTACAACCTGTCCCAGGAAATGACCTGAAAAGTGCGACCTGTCAGAGAAAGGGGGTTTCAGTGATTTTTTTGGCTGAGAGCTGGGATTTTTATGGTTGAGGGGCATAGGTTCCCCCAAGCATGTTATGGTCATGCAAAATTTATTTAGAAAAGTGGAATCTAAACAAAATTTTGTGATGTGGTGTGCCATTTGTTTTCGTTATGGTTATGCAGTTCGAGAAAGGGAATGGAGGATTACCAATCTCTTTTGGTACTGCATATATGAAGCAAATGGACTAATTTTTTGGGTTGGCATACATGGTGTCACTATCCCAAAGAGTGGATTTGGATATAATGAACTGGTGCTCTCTTAGAAAACCCACAGGTTGGTCAAAAACATTGTCTATGGGACTGGGTTGCTGATGTAAGAGGAAGGAGTGATAAGGGATATCATCCCTAGAGTGATCTGCAGTGATATGGGACTCTATAGGTCCTTCGAAACATGGAAGAATTATGATACTAGAGTCGACACGACCAGATGCACTATGAGGGTTGTGGAGAATTGCTTCTCCTGGACTCTCAAATATGGGTGCCCCCTTACCAAAACATTGTGTGTTAATGTAATGACCACAAGATGTATGTGGTTCGAATGTATGGTTTTGATGTAAGGGGGGATGGATAAAGTTAGGGGTGGTGATTTCTTCCATAATGTCATCATCGTAATCAGAGATGGGGTGACTGGTGGAAGAAAAACCACTTGACGTGGCGAAGCTACCTGACTCATCATCATGAGAAGAAAGGTTCACATGTGCATCGTCACGGAGTGTGACCGAAGAAAAAGTAGATGAAAGATCCACCGATGTTGAGCCCAAGGTGAATTTTTAATGGAGGTCAGGTGAAACAAAAGGGGAAGCCCCAGAGGGGTCTTCCATCGTGGATCTCATAGATGATGACAGGTAGAGGATAGTGGCCGAGGACTATGTCATCTCGACATTAGGAGGGGGAATTTCGATGGGAGTAGAGGTATCCTCAGGTTGGCATGAAGCATATTGTGCGAGGATGGGAGAGGCGGACTAGTTATGATCAATCTCATACTCTCGAACTACCTCCAAAGGGGTGCAATAATGTGTGAGGTGGGGACAACAGTGGGTATAATGGCCATGGAGATCACACAAAGCACAGGGGTGGTTGGTGTGAATATTCTTGGGGTTATTGGCTGCATTCGAGGAATGAACAGAGGCTTCCAGGACCGTAGACTCAGGGAACATGACATTGACCATGGGCTTGATACGAGGCAATTCAGGACAATGATGGGTGGCATGACTGACAACATCACACAAAGCACATAGGGGGTATGCTTTGGAGGTTGAGGAGGAGCAGGGTTCATCGGGGCGACATTGTCTTTAGGTGCCTTCTTGCGAGTTTTCCCCCCCTCACCTGAAGCTGTCACAATAGGAGTAGGTTCATGTTGAGGTGGCTGAGGCACGAAAGCAAAGGGAGGGGTCATGGGGACCGGTTGAACTGGGGTCAAAGCAAGATAAGGTTTGGGCTGACCAGGAAGGATAGTGGTTGGGGGATCAATGTACCAGATTGGGATCCCCATGGTCATGTTAGGAAGGGATAAGGTAGCCATAACAGGTATCGAAATACTCCATGAGGGGCAATTAGAAACGGTATCTGACCGGAGGGGTAATGGCCAGGTGGGACAACTCCGAGATGGTTAAGGCCAGGAGGAACCATGCCAGGAGGATAGATAGGATCATGGATATTAGCTGCAGATGAGGGGCCTTGAGGAGGGGGTCCTGAAGGCTGAGTCGAATGCTAGGAGTATTTTGCGGAGGGTGGCGGGGCTGTTGACTAGTCAAACTAGTCTGCTTGAGGTCGGACGGAGACGATTGCATCATGCAAACATTCGACGAGATGGGATCAGAGACAGGAGGAAAAATACCAGGGAATGAACCAAGAAAAGAGGAGTCTTTGTAGACTCTGAGTGAAATATTGGTCAAAGGTTTGACTATTTATTTATTGGCCACCAAAGAGATGATGGACTCAAGGGAGGTCTGAGACTTCGGTTCGTAATATGTTAACTGATCGATGGTGACAATATTTGCGTTGTGAGGAAAGCACATCTTACAGTGAACCTCAGATGGGACAACAGATATTGCATAAGTGTAGCTACGACCCAATAGAATGTTGTAATCTAAGGGGGAATCAATGACTTCTACATTAACATAAACAGTCTTACCCGCAAGAGTAATAGGACAATTTCATAATAGGCCTATGGGTTGGGAAGAGTGGCCATCCCACGCTCGGAGGGTGATAGTGGAAGGGGCCAAGTCTGGAGATCCAAGTTTCTTCCAAACTGAAGCAGACATCACACAGGTGGATGCCCCCTCGTCAATGATACAATGGGAGACGTTAGCATTCCGGATCTTTACAGGGATTTGGAAGGCGACGAAAGCAGGTTGGGGGGGATGCTCTGACCGATCAATATCGAAGATGATCAAACGATCATCTGAAGGATCCACGATGCCCATGGTAGTTAGTAGAGATTTTCGTTGTGAAGGGCACAACTAGAGGAGTTCTAGCGTTGAGATGGCAGTAGGGGATTGCGCCAAATCATCTATTATACTATACGAATGGGTTGTTTTACCAGAAGCATTGTTTCGGTGTAATGGTCCCTTGGGGATCTTTGTATGAACCTCTGCCTTAGGATGAGGTATCAACAAAGGACCATTGGTTATTGAAAGAGGCTCTGTAGAACTTGAAGAATGGGGCTCGGGGGCAGACGTAGTGGGAGGCTTGTTGTACTGACGGGACTGAGTCTGAACGTTGAGGTCAACGGTAATGGGTTGGTCAAAGTTCATCATGAGAATCTGGTAGTCAGAGGTGCCAGATGGAGGAGGTTGACTAGCCGCCTGACCTTCATGTGGTTGGGTAGCCATGAATCCTTGCTGGGGGGAAAGGATTGGTAAACACAACCGGCTAGAGAGGTGTAGCATGGGGAGGAACAAAAGGGGAGGCTTGTTGTCCTCGGGATGTTGCTTGAGCTTCCCACATCTACTGCATCTGAGGTAAAAGAGGACAATCATGGGTATAGTGACCATAGACACCACAGCAAGAACAAGGTTTGTTCGTGCAAACAGGCATGTCCTGCTTGGGTTGAGTGTCATGTTGTTGGTTAGCAGTGTTAGGTGTAGCAGTGTCCTGGATTACCTGGGGCAGATTGGTTTTGGTTTCCTTTCCTCTTTTTTTTTGTAAGTAGGAGGATTAGTGGCACCCTATTGTGCATACACCTTCCCCTGGGGGGGTTGTGATTGATGTTGCGGGGGTTGAGAAGGCAAGGGAGGCTGAGGTGCTAATGCTGTAGGACCTAGAGCACCAGGCTGCAGATACGAAAAATAAGGAGGATGGGAAACATTGTGGTAAACAGGTTGGGCAAAAGGAGGAGGCATGTCGTATCCTGGATACATGCTACTGGGAGGGGGAAAATTGCTGGAGGAGCTAGCCCCTCCCTGAGGGAAACCATAATCTATGGGAGGAAGAGTGTATGGATGAGAAAGGCCTCCAACGACACCGTCGGTAGCATGGGATGCCCAATGGTGCGTTGGCACCATTGGGTCTAGGGAGATCAGGTAAGGCGATATAAACATAACCAGACTGCACGTAGATCAGGTCATATTTCAATGCAATCTGGAGGGCAGCTTCTTCAGTCTGAGGGAAATGAGATGCGACATATTTTCCAATAGCAGGAAAAAAGGATCTGAGAAACCAGTCGATGTAGACATGGTCTTCGAAGGTGGGGCCTCGACATAGGCTCTTTCTTCTCCTCCATTCCTAGACATGATCGAATAGGCGGGTCACAGAAGATTGACGAAAAGAGGTAAAAAGTTCGGTACCAATGTCATAACGAAGGGAAAGCTGGAAGTAAGACAGAAAATCCCTGGCAAGAGTCGCAAAAGTAGTATGAGAGGAGGAGGCCTAGTCAACATACCACCTAGAAGCTTCTCTGGTAAGCGTACGCTGGAACAACCGAAGACGGACAGAGTCATCGATGATGGAGTTAGACGAAAGCCACATGTGGAAAGATCGAACATGGTTTGTAGGATCCTCTATAGCAAGACCTTCGAACTTGGGGATGTCGAAAGGGAGCTTGGTTGGCATAGCAGGACAACCAGGATCATGGTGTATATGGGGTCATTAATCAACTGGTTAAAATCGGGGAAACTGAGGCCTGCCATATAAGGGAGTACGGGAGCAGCTGTGATAGTACCTATTGCAGTCCCACTAGTAGTATTCCCAGCATTAGGGCCGGGGCGACCACTAACATTAGGTCTTGAACCAGACATGGTGAAGGTGACAGGGGGAGAACCGGGGATGGAACGAAAAGGGGAACCCAATGAACCAAGGGTAGCGCGAATGAGGACTCGTGAGGACTAACGAACTTAAGGGAGACAGTTTTCCACTAAAATCGAGGAGCGAGAAGGTTAATGTTTCTATGATAAACACTGGGGCGCAATGATGGAAAAATAGGTACAGATTGGGCGAAGGAAGAGACCAACAAGGTAAGGAGGATCAAATGATTACAACAAACAAGGGCAGAGAGTGTGTGGATCAAATGATTATACTAAGAGAAAAGGTCACGTGTAACCAGTGCTTTCTACTTAGGTGTATATGTACACCACTAAACCTGTATATGTGTAGAGAAAAAATAAAAAGGGTGTTGTATAACTATAAATAAATCTACAATTAACAGTAAAGTAAACTGAATATGACAGAAAATAAACAGCTAAAGATGCATCAATCTAAACCCAAGGAGGCGAGCTTCCCAGCAACTAGTTTATGGGTGGGAAAAATCTAGTCAAAACACACACAAAATGGCCAATGGATCTAAATTCGGGAGAGACAGGGATCTAGAGGTCAGATATACTGGAAATAGGTGCAGAAAATAGCAAAAAACCAGAGGGAAAAGTGCTGCAAATGAGGTGGAAAAAGGCTACAACCTGAAGGGAAACGAAGGGGACCCTAGAGGAGGACCAAACAAAACTGAAAAGAGGTGTTTTGGATGGATGAATAACTAATTTGAAATGGATCTGAAGGTACAGGATCAGATCTGAAAAATGGTTGAACACACTGAAATCTCAGACGACCTGCTTCAGCTAAACTCCTCTTAGAAAGGTGGAAGCGTACTGAAGCCTTAGGGGGCTACATTCCTACTTAGACGAGTAAAATAGAGCAAGTATAGGTCCAAGACGGGTGCATACGGAGGGTAGACAACCCTGAACAGTAGCCCAGATAAACCCAAAAAAATCACAGAAAAATTCTCGCAAAAAGTACAGGTCACAGTTTCTTACATGTTTTCAACAGAGGTCGCAGGTTTGAGGTTGTTTTCTACGTCCTGAAGGTTGAGGTTGTAGGTTTTGGCCCAAAAAGTGCGACCTTCACTTTCGGTACTCTCGGGAGCAGGTTTTAGAAAAAAATTTTGTCTCAGTTGCGACTGATACTTGTGACCTGCGCAATAGGCCCGGAAACACATGGAAGTTATAATTTTTACTTTTTTAGGGTTTTAAGGTTAAAAACAACATCAAGAAAAGAAAACAAGAAGTTGAAGAAAAACCCTAGGGTTTGAAGCAGCTGGTCATCTGAAAAACGACAGCGGTCGTAATTATAAACCCTTATGGAGTCCCCAAATGTTAGTGTGAATTCTAATCGCAAGCGTACAAAAAAAACTCATTCTAATCGCAAGCGTACGAAAAAATATCACTTTAGTTTTGCATAACAAACAACCCTAAAATCAAATATGGCTTCCAATTTCCTTAGATCTACAGTTAGTTGACCAAGATAAATGCTACAAAATCAACATCTATGTAGTTAAAGACATTAAATAGCAATTAAAAGCAAGAGTTGCTCCATGCATCCAATAGACAAGACAAGAATATTTTTAAAGATTTTTGTATTTATGACACCTGGGAAGGGAACATAGAAATATGTTACCAGTCCCCCTCAATGGGATGGGTTCTTGTATGTCCTCAATGCTTCAGATCTAAGATCTCTCTCTCTTAATGGTGTAGAAAACCTAGACAAAAATGGAACTCAAAGGGAGCTCACAAGCAAAATGGTAGCAAAAAATATGACAATGATGGAGGATCAAAGTCAGACCAAAAGTATAGATCCAGAGTGATCTTTAAGCAACAAAAGGTAGTGAATGAATGGAAAAACCCTTCTATTTATAACAAAATATTGATTTAGTCTAGATATTGGTGCATAATTAAAATATTATTAACCAAATCTAGATCCAACTTTTATGGAATATTTTATTATATTTGTTGGAGGGAAAAATAATTTGAATTTGGTCAAATCCCTTTATTTGTAAATAATAAATAAATAAATGATTTATTTATTATTTTAAGAGTGTGGTTGAGTAATAATTTAATAAATAGTGATTTATTCAATTATTTATAAATTATTTAGTCAAATTTGATAAGGAATATTATTTAAATAATTATTCCTAGAAAATAATAAGATAAATAGTGATTTATCTAATTAATTTTCTTGTTTTGGGTTAAATATGACCAAGAATATAAATTAAACTGTTGTTTAATTAATTATCCCTCGAGGAAAATCAAACAAATATGGATTTATTCAATATTTCCTTATGGGATTTCCTATTTAGACCATAAACAACATAATAAGTTATGGATTACTAAGTTATTTTTCATAGTGAAAGCAATTTTACTTAGGGTAAAATTGGTCTTACATGGTGTACTTTGGTCCATCTAACAATAACAGGTTAGATAACCAAAAATTGGTGTAAGAGTTGTAGTGGTGCCATCATGCTACTGTTGAATGACAAAAAGATGAACATGCGCCTACAAGAAACCAAAAAAATATACTGCTACAAGTTGTTGTTGATTCCATAAAACCATATAGTCTTCATCAAAACCAAAATCCATGGTACAATTCTTATCATGCAAATGAATGTGCCGAAGTTGAGCATGGAAATAAACCATTGGATTACCGATCAATAATGAAAATTGTTAACCAATGTGAGACAACTCACCGATAATGTAAATGAGTGTCAAGGTACCTGAGTGCATCTTGACAAGGACGAATGAATGTGTTGAAGTCGAGTCACCTGCGAGATCTGACAATCAAGAGACATTGTTGTATTCCCATTGTTGTCAGCGAGGAGGTTTTCCATTGATGTATGCAAGTTCCAAGGCATTCCAAATAATCTCTAATCTTGATCCCAGATAAGGTGTTGAAGTCGATGGGACATGATCTGTTGGAAGGTCGGCCTTAATGAATCCCACATCAACCAACTCGAGCATAGAACCAAAAGTGATTTGAAGAACCATAATAAAAGATTGAAACTGTCATAAAATTGCAAAACTTATTGTGAACGTTTCTCACCAGTTGCCTGGTTTTCAAGCAAATCTCATGTCCAATTGCACCAACAAGATGGTTTTCAAGATAGGACTTATTTTTTCTCTTTGATTTTTTTATTATATGTCTTACTCTACTTGAAAAATAAATCTCGTTCAAGTATATGAATACTTCCAATGGAACCATGTGTTTAACAAGATGATAGATAAACTCATATTTAGGTTTGAAATATGCGCTTTGATATGTTCCAGTATATGAGAGACCAGGTGCCTTGATTGAGATGATGTCGAAAAATGTTGAAGAATTGAGCATTGGGATCCGATCATTGTCTTGAACCAAGATTCAATGTAATATTGTCTTCCTTGGCATCCTGTTATCATGCCATGTAAGTATTCAGAGATGTGATCCCCATTCATAGAATCTGGTGATAGGCATGCATGAAAATTTTCAATCTTAGGTTCCAACAACTTCTCTTCTTCAACGGGAATCCATGGTTCTTGGACCTTATCTGAACCTGGATCTTCTGGTTGTTGTTCTTTAATGGTAGTTGGAGAATAATTTTGCAATACCTCAACATTGTAAGTGGCTTGAGGTGTTTTAATATTAGGGATCTGAAATGGTTGTGCAGTGGCATCCACCCTTGTTCTTAATCCAACCATGGTATTATAAGTTGCAGTGGTATTGTAAGTGGCATCCACCCTTGTTCTTAATCCATCCATGGTATTATAATTTGCATCTACCCATGGTATTTATCCACCCATGTAATTTTCCCGTGGTATTGTGACTAAAAAAGAATATAAGTAACAAGTCACATTTTGTAAAAGGTACAAATTGTCCACGACAATGTAGCTTTTACAATTATTCATTATTTTAATAAAAAAATTATTTGTGGTTTCATTTACTGTGTGTTCTCTCAATTTGTTGGCATTTCAATTTTTCAGATCTTGGGGGCCTCCACCCCCCCCCCCCCCCCAAGATCTTGGGGACACAACCTCTTAGCTTATTAATGAGATTTTCTTTTTGTGTAAGTAGGAGCTTCGAGATATTATCTAATTTCCACCTTCTCCACACTCCCTTATGATCCCATTGAGAAATCTGGTCCAAATTGACCACCCCTCTTTTCCTCAGGGAGTTACGGAGATTGCCTAGGGAATGGTCCAAGCCCAAGAGTTGGAGGCTCGTGATCGAGTCTGTGAAGATGCTAATGGAGGCGCCCCTCCCCGGGACTTTTCTTATATTATCCCTTATGATGTTCGAAGTGGATCTGATCAATTTCTAGATAGGAGAACCCACAATTGTATCCCCTCTCCCCTCTCAGTCGTTATGTTGGTTTAAGTACTTTTCCCTTATCACCTATGTCTACCACTAGTTTGGCTTCGTAATCATGTTCCAATAAATATTAGCTCCCAAAGCCATGTTTTCCATCCCAAGTTCTCTTATCCCTAATCCGCCATGTTGTTTGGGAGCTCTAACCGTTTTCTAATTTACTAAATGGTATTTTTTAGTTTTTTCTCTCCCTCCCTCCCATGGGAATTTCCTTATAGAAATCCCCAATTGGTGTAATATGAACTTGGGGGCTTGTAGTGTAGAAAATTGATACAAAGGGATGGCCGCCAGGAAAAACTTAACCAGGATTTCCCTACCCGCATTGTTAAGCCATATCCCTCCCCATCTTACTAATTTTGTTTTAATTTTGTCCAAAAAAATTTGTGAGGCTTGTGGAGCAGCCCTTCTTAGGAATATAGAGACTCCTAAGTAGTTAAAGTCTTTCCAGTCTCTCACTGCTTTGAACCCAAGATTTCTTCGATTTTTTTCTCTTTCTGGATGGATATGTTCCAACTGTATATGTGTCTCTTGTTGTCATTGATGACACCTCCCGAAGCACTGAGGAATCTATCTAAGTTTCTTTTGAAGCGTTGGGAAATTATAGCAGAGGCTCCTCCCATCAAAATAGTGTCATCAACGAACTGGACATGGTTTATGCTTTTGATTCCTTATTTGTATCTGATTCCTGGAAGGTAGATAGATGCTCTTTCTTGCTCCAGTTTCTGACTCAGAGCCTCAGCCATAATGATGTATAAAAAGGGTGAGAGAGGGAAACCTTGTCGGATGTTATGAAACCAACTCCAAAATAGAAGAAAAGCGAGATCAATGCCTTAGAAATCAGCCACTTCGAGGGGGAAAACTCCAATACATTACATAAATTAACAAGTCTTGGATGATAGAAATGACCAAAACCTCCTTCTATATATAGGAGTCCATGGGGCCACAATATAATCCTAGTCGACCTAAAAATAACAATGTAAGGGCCTGTCACCCGACCATTGACCAACGGAGCAATCCAAGGGAATGACATACACATCCCAATCCATCTTATACATATTTCATCTAGCCCCATTTTCTTGAGAACCTTCAATAGGAATCCATGTCTAACTCTGTCGAAAGTGTTTTCCATGTCCAACTTTATCATCATACCTTCATCACCCCTTCGCCAGCTCGAGCCTCTTGGATCAAGATAATCTTATCAACGATTTTCCGACCTAGGACAAACCCCCCAGATGATTTAAGGCAATAGAGGTTTGAGCCTTAAGGCTAGAAGCTTCGAGAAAATTTTGTAGGAGACATTGCAAAGGGATATCGGACGAAATCTAGAAAAGGAAGAGGGATTTGAATCTTTGGGGGTCAGAGTCAGGAAGGAAGTGTTGATACCGCCCCCCATAAAAAATCTCTTGAATGAGTAGCCAACCTTTCGGCAAAGATATTTATGAATAACCTCCTAGAAAAATTGAAATAAGTTTGTCATGAACCCATCCGAGCTTGGTGCCTTGTCAAGGGGGGAAAGAGAAGACCACCCCTTTTATATCCTCTACCGAAGGAAGCGATACCAAATCTTTATTCATCTTTTTCGATACCACCTCCGGGATACCTTCAAGGAAGAATTCCTCATTTTTGAGATCCCTTATGGGGTCCCCTGTATATAAGTTTTCAAAATGTTCCACCGCATCTCTTAATTTCTTCAAAATTCTTAATGGTGTTCCATCCATAGTTTATCTGGGCTATGTTGTTTTTTTATTCCCTGAACTTGGCTTGTTTGTGGAAAAAATTTGTATTTTTGTCCCCCGCCCTCAGCCAATTATTTCTTTATTTCAATCTCCATTACTCCTCTTCCCTCCGAAGGTTTGCATGGAGGGCCTTGAAAGACTCTACTTCTTTTTGGAAGTTTGAAACACTCACCGTCATAGTTTCCATTTGTCCCTATATCAAGGCTAGGTTTTCTTCCATATCCTTGATGTTGCCTTGTCTATTAGATTTGTTTTCCTTGAGCTATTTTTTAATATCTCATTTCAGCCTGCGAATTTTGGATTCCCAAATGGTTATCAGGATACCATCCATCCACCCTGACCAAGAGAGGGCTACAACATCCAAGAAGTTTGTTGATTCGAGCCATAAGGGGGAGTATCTAAATGGGATAAGACCCAAATCCAGGTGATGGGAGATTATCAGACTTATCGAGCGGTGGTCGAAACCATACCATGAAAATATAGAGGATTTAAGGAAAACATTAAGGATAAGGAGCTTATCTGGGGTGAGGAAATGGTCAAGCCGGGCAGCAATGTGGCTCACTCCTCCCTTTTATTGGTCCAAGCATAAATAATTTTTTTGGGTTTAACTTCAAAGAGATTCGGAGTCAGAATTAGATCTTCCATATGCTCCTAGAGGGCATCACGAATAATGGAGCCCCCCATTTTTTCATGGTGAACCATTGTGGTATTGAATTCTCCCCTCAATATACATATTTTCTCATGCTATGTACCTTTTATATCCATTAGGGATTTCCAGCATTCTTTCTTTTCTCGGAAATGAATGGGAATGTAAACATTGATAACAGTGAAATTTTTTTGCATCTCTATTATATTAAAGGAAGTTGTTATCCAATGAGTATTTTTTATATAACTTACCAAATTCAGTTTCACGCAATTCCACATTGTACAAAGTCATCCCAATGCACCTCTCGAAATGACTGATCCTAAATTGCTTCAACTCCAAATCTTATTGTGGGATGAGTGGAGGGTTTGTTCATCCATATTTGTCTCCTGTAGTAGAGTGATGACTGGATTTTATTTTTTGATTAGGGATTTCACTTCCATCATTATTTTTCTTGTTCCAAGTCCCCTACAATTACAGGAGATTATATTCATTAATCACTTTTTTGTATTACCCACCCCCTTACTAGGGCCCATGTTATTTCCATTTCCCCCCTCCTTTGTTCCCCGCTCCTTGTAGCTGACAAGGTATAGCATGTTGGAATCCCAACTCTTTTTCTTTTTCAGATTTTTACCGCCTTATTTCTTTGTTTTTTTTCTTCCTGCTCTTTTTCCTTTTCTTTCAGTTTTCTTTGTCCTTGTACTTTCTGATCTCTCCTCTGCTGAGATCTATGGGGCAGATGTCCCTGGTACTTCATTTGATGATTGGAATCCTTCATCATCCTCTTCCTCTTCTGAATTTTCTTCTGAGCTACTTGTATTTTCTAGAATAGAGCTCACTGCCTTAAGACTTTTAGAAACATGAACTAGGGGGGTCGACTGATTGGCTTGGAACTCTAGGGAGGTGATGAGGAAGGGGGGGGGGGGGATGGCACAATCAACATCAGGAGAGGAGCCCAAAACTTCATAGCGATTTTCCATCTCCAAACTGAGGCCCACCATTGTCACCGAACTCGAGGGCGGGGTGGGAAGGACCATCATCCTTAGAGGCTAAAATGGATCTAGGGGAGCCTCCATTATGAAAATGTTGTGAATTATTCCTTCTTTTGACTTGCTACCATTGGTCTTTTGGGTCCCCAGAGAGCTTTTCCGAGGCTTCCTGGCTTTTAGAGCAGCTTTTAGTAAAGTTCCCATATTCATGACACGGCTTACATTTAAAAGACAGTTGGTCGTAGTTGACTTCCTGCACATGCGTCCAACTATACATGCAAATATTCACATCAACGAGAAGTATTTTCTCTAAATCCACCTACACGCAGATCCTAGCACAAGAGAATAGGTTTCCCTTTGGCTCAGAACAATCAATATACTTTCCCAGGGAATTCCCAATAAGCCTGAAGGTCGTGTCATTCCAACAGTGAAGGGGGAGGTGAGGCAGCTTCACCCAGACCGAGACTAAGGTTGAAACATCACAGTCCGAATTGAAACTCAGACTCCAACGGTCCAGGTACAACTCGTTGGCTCCCATGAAGTAGGGGCCACTCCGGAACACCAAATATCAATCTAGCCTATTCTCAAAGTAAAAATTATAAAAACCTTTTCCACCGAAGGATGAAATTACCTCGCATTTGATCAGAGGCTTCCAGTTCTTATCGATCCAGGATTTAACCGTTTGAGGGGACAGCCATATGACCATAAATTGGCCAATAAGTCCCCAATATTCTAGTTGCATGGCACGAGAGTGGGCTTGGGGAGCACATATATCTATCTTGGGTATTTCATCTGTGTGCTTGACAAACTTTGACGCACCCTACTTACTGAACTTTTGAGCCGCCACAACCAGAACATTAAAGGCCACAATATCCGGGAGCAGGGACGCCTCCTAGGAAGGCACTGTCATTGAAGTGGCCAGCCCATCCCATGTAGAGAAGAATATGAGTGTAGGGAAGATAGACCAAGATAGGAAAAGACGCTCAACAATCACTAGACCACCCACCCAATTGACAACCCAGGTAAGAGGGGTCGAATAACAAAATAGACAGAGGGCAGAGGTCCCTTAGCTGGAACTCGAACAGTCGCATATGCAGTTAGGGATTCTCACTAGAGATAGGTCAGACATCTCCTTCATCTAATTTTGATGTTATGGCAATTTTATTGATTAGAATTTTTCGGCATATGGTCGGAAAATTTCTTGGGGCCTCTAGAAACTAATCAAGATTGAAGATATCAAAGGGCTTAAATAAATTATGCATTTTATTGCTACAACAACAACGAATTAATCACACTACAATCTTCACAAATAAAAATACTACGGAAAATAAACTATAAATTGAGAAATTATAGAACACACAAATAAAAATGAAACCATTATTTTTATACAAATGTCCCCGGAAAACCCAACTTGGGAAAATCGGTGCGGGAGCTGAGGGTTTTTATTATTAAGCAGCAGTGAGAAATTTTGAGTACAATAAATATCGCCAAATGGGCGAATCTATCGAAGAGAGATACTGGAAAAAAAGTCTCTAAGGGACATTACCATCTCTTCGAGCAATCCCCGCACTTGACTGAATCTAAAAATTTAGTCATCCAACTAGCTCTGCGCAGGCCCTATTGTTGGCATTGATGATGTGATGAGTTGTAGGGTTGGCATTGATGTCAACCTAGTAGCATGGTGTTGGAGGATGCATTGGTGTTTATTGGCATTAATATCAACCTAGTTTTATGTGATTATGCACATGCTAGTGAGATGGTACTTGGATTTTTCATTGGTTGTAGACCTTAGCTTAATGGTTGCAGAAGTTGGAGTAGTTGTAGTGAAGTTTTATGGCTTGAGTGATGAAGCAGTTGATGGATGGCATACAAGTCAACCTATTTTGACTTTTCATGATGGTGGAGTTGCTACAATTGATTGGTGAAGTGTTGAAATGGCTACATAAGGTCCTTGAGGTCCTACAAAAGATGATTTTGCAGTGGACCAAGTTTGATCAAGCTTTGAGCTTATTTGGGATGATTTTTCTCCCCAGTCGCTCACTTTGAGAGTCATATGAGCGACCAGAAGGCCCCAGTGACTCTCTTGCAGGCCTATGTGAGCGACTATGGCTCCCAGTCAAAATTACTCAGTGTTGTGTGTGCCACTGGGTTGTTTCACGGAAATTCTTCTGCATTCCTCGCGCCCATCGATTTTTTATTTGATTTTATGGCTTGTATTGTTCGAGACTCATTATGTAAAGATCCAAAAAAGTTTGTTTAGCTTCTAGAATATGACTAAAAGGGAATACTCATCAGTAAATGAAGTTAGTGTATTGATTGAGTCAAGAGGCATTGTACCGAGCCACTCCAACATATGAACAAAACTCCACTACAATATTGGAATTAATTGATTTAATAATTTTTAGAAACTACAAATATGTGGAGAAAGGTTGCTCATTTTATTGGTTCTCTTGTGTGAGAAAATTGACATAGTGTGTTGGAGAGCCATTGGCGTAGAGAGTGAATTTTTTTGTAGCAGAGTATGCATGGAGGTATAGTTGTAGCAGAGACAAAAGTATGCTTCAGTCAAAGATCTTATGTAGCAGTATGATGTAGATTGATTGTGTGAAGGTATGGATGGAGTGAGTTAGTTTTTCAGTTCTTTTGCTTAGATATTATGCATATGTAGATGTGTTGAGTTGTGTGTAAATTCACTGAGTCAAAATGTTTTAATTCATAATTTTATTTTTTATTTTTATTTATACTTTTATGTAATTTTACCGAGTCAAAATGTTTAGATAACATAAGATAAGAGGACATTACATCTCTTCCATATTGGGTTAGAGAGTGTCTCTTGACCCAAAAATGTAATAAAATTATATATAGAGAGAGAGAGAAATGAGAGATGGTTGTTGGACATGTGGTATTGATGAGCCATGTTATTGTATCCATGGTAAAGTGGAGGTGAATATCCATGGTTAAAACTAATGTTATATTGTAAGTATTAAGTTTTTATGTGCTTATTAATAAAATTTAAATATGGTTACAAAATTATTATTTTAATTTATATGGTAAATTGAATCTTAATTTATAGCTACTATTTATATCTTATATATTTTAATGTGGTAGAGGGTTTAGATATATCTCAAAGTAGTTATAATATTTTTTATTTTAGATTTAATTAAAAATATATAATTATGTTAAATTAAATTTAAATATTTATAAAATACTTTGATTGTTAAATGAAAGATGGCTTTTGGGCATGTGGTATTGATGAGCTATAGTATTGGCCCATAATATTGTAACAAAACCTATTACAAGTTAATAATATCTATGGTAAAGTTGGTGTTAATATCCATGGTTTAAAATATTTTTATATTGTAAGTATTGAATTTTTTTTCTACTTATTAATTAAATTTAAATATGTTGAGATTGCAACAAGATGATGAGCTTAGTGAAAATAAGTCGCCTTCACTAAGTGGGCCCGCAGGCTATTTTTGGCGCAAAGTCTATTTTTATACATGTCGATCATATTCTATGAGTTGCAGGATGCTATTTGTGGATGGTTGGCCAAGTTGGAAAAATAGATGGACTTCTATTTTTAGACATATTGGGCGGAATCTATTTTTAGATTGCCAGTCTAAAAATAGATATGTCGAATATTATTAGCTCTTAATAATATTTGGACTTTAAACATTATCTTATTCTCTTGGAGCACTTCAGTTAAGTGCACATATCTGGCACAGGAGATGACAGAAGAATTACGTTATTCCTGAGGGTTAAGTGGATTTATTGCATGGAGACTTCAGTTAGAACTCATGTGACAGAGTTTGGTGGAGTTGGAGAAGTAGTTGGTGGAGTTGTGTTCAGTTTAACTCAATTAGACATAATTGAGCTAGTTGTATCTAGTCTAACTGATTGATACACTAGTGAGAGTGGTGCGAATTAATTAATAATTAATTCACTAATCAATAACTTATTAATCAAATAAAGAATGCATCAGTTAACTATAGTGCATGGACAGTTTCAGTGGAGACCAGTGGAGATATAGGTGAAAGAGCAAGTGTGACTATCAGTTGTGACTATAGTGATGCATTGATTGCATCCAACACTCAGTGGAAATGCCAATGAGGATTGCGCAGTGCAAGCCAGGTGGATTCGAGTTCATTCAGAGCCATTCTTCAGCAGGGATTGCACAGTAGCGGCAGGCTAGCAGGTGGCAGAGATCGGTGCATGGATTTGCTAGATCGGACCTGATTAGTGTGTAGCGATTGGATTATACTGAGAGCTTGTGATAAGCTTTGTATTATGATTGTTACATGATCTCTATGACATATATTATATAAAGATAGTTGGGGTTTTTAGCTTCAGGCTTTCCCATAAAAACATTGTGTTAATGTGTGTGAATTTTTATGGTTTCATGTGTGCATTGCAATTGTGTTAATTTCCGCATGTGATGACCAATGGTGGAATAGATTTTGTATTGTGCATGAAGTCAAATAGTATGTGATCAGGAGAATCTTAGACATATAACATATAAGTTATATAATTTCTACAAAATATAATTACAAAATCATTATTTTAATTTATAAGGTAATATATATGTTATATATTTTAATTTGATATGTATATTATGATCATGTTTTCTCTAAAAAGTTATTCGTAATTTTATTAATAAAAACAAAATTACAATATAACAAATTGAATTGTATTATTTGTATTACTTTTAACGTTCTATGACACTAAAACATTTGTAAACTTTAGTATTTAGTATTTTTTTTTAATGGAACTTTATACTACAAGTATTTTGCTTGTAAAAATAAAATTGGTTTCTTTTAGAAATCTCTCAAATGTTATGGAGAAATAGCTTCTCATTGATCTATGGATAGAGTTTCAAATGGTAATCACAAATTTCAAGACCTTGATATTGATATATTGATATGAAGTGGGAAAGAAGTTATGTATTAATGAGAAAATAAACATTGCTGGATGGCCTTGACATTGTTCACTGCTAAATAATAATTTCCAATTATGGGGTACACAAGTTTTTATTTTTCACATTAAAGCAAAGTTAAAAAATGGGTTTGCTCTCTCTACCATCCAAACATGGTATACACAAGAAGTTTTGATTTTCATGATAAATCAAGGATTATAAAAAGGTTTGATCTCTTCACTAATTAAAATGTTTGACCATCGTTTCTGCGATGTTCTAAGGCTTCCTGATGCAACCTCAAATTGTTTTCTATTTGCGCATTCTGACTCTATTTGAGGCTCGTCTGCGAAAGTTTTGAGGCTTGTTCTCGACCCCTTTTTGAGACAGCTCATAATCACTCTAATGGAAAATGATTTATTTGGTCATTAAAAAAAAAAGTAATGAATGAGTCAAGTGGCTATTTAATTCGGTCAACAAAATTTTAAAATGCCTATGTCATGGATTAAACACAAGAAAGAAGTGTTGTGATTAGAATCTGAAGCATACTCATGTATTGGAATGATGGTGCGTTCAGAAATATCCTTGACAGCATGTTGTTGTGTAATGAAGTATATGGGTAGGTCAAACAAATAAGTGGGAAGGGCGACGTTTCAAAATTTTAGTAAATTTTAGTTGGCATTCTTACTGGTCGATGGCAATGTATTCAATATTTATGTAATAGGTGACTTGTGTAAGCCCCAAGGGTTAGCTCAATCGGTTGAGTCCTTGTTGTTAAGTATTTTTCCGGTTGGGAGGTCACATGATCGAATCTCCTTGACAACCACGGGGTTAGGCCTCGCATGTATGGCCGACGATAGATCCCCTCGGGAGGTTCTATCGAGATTTTCAAGCCGTGAATGTAACTGGGTTCATGTGTGTGGGCACATGGATTCGTGAACCACCGTGAATTAAAATAAAAATAAAAATCACCAGGCGTAGTATGTTGGATCAAGCACACCTTAGGGGCTTTGCCTTTGTATGGTTTGGAGGATGTTGGATCCATGGTGGATGGTGGAATTTTTAGTTTGTGTGAAGGGTGATGCGGTATAAGATTTGTTTTTCAGACGCATTTGAAGATTGGTTGAGGGCCATTTGTAGGGTGATCAACTCCCATGTTGTCTAGACTAGGCCCAAGTCCTTTTGAAGGGGGCACTTGATAGGGTGACTGACCCATTAGGGCAAGACCATGCGACACCGTCGATGAGTCAGGTTGTTTGGGAATGTAACCCTAATTGGGTGGTAAATTTTTTCCAAGGCTAAATATGGACAAGATACTGATAATGAACAAGTATTGTAAGGAAAAGATGAAAAGGACTTTGAAAATATATTTATATTGCTTGATTGTTGGCATTGGTATTGTATGTAGAATTTCACTGCCAATTCTCTAGAATAAAATTATCTATACTGATAATTTTCCTTGCTAAGGGGGTTGTGAGGAAAATTGAAAACACAACACACAAAGGGCCACTATTCAAAGCCCAATTTGCACCCCATGTTTGTTGCATTGGTTTCCATGTATTGTGGTTTCCCTAAAGAGAAGTGAAACACGAACCTGTTATATAAACTTGTAACCCATGCATAATATAATTTCATTATTCAATGTAGTATATACAATGGGAAATTAATTAACATTGTAAAGCACCCACCCAGTTTAGGTCACCATCTCCATTTTCGTATTCAAGAAGGAGCCTGATCTAGTAAGCACTTGAGCCTGCATTAACGTGGAAGGAAATACTCACAAGGCACCCTGTATTGCACAAAATGGTCATCTGTAAAAAGAAGCATTACAAAATAAAATAAAAGACTACCGACCATTTTTTAAAATTGTATATTTTTCTCATCTTCAATCCAGAGAAGATAAATTCCTTTGAAACAATGTAGACATGACTCTAACATTGAGCTTATATATACCTCTACGAGGATCAGATGCCATATCTTGGAAGGTAGTACCACTGAGAACAAAAAATGTTTTCCTAGATGATTCGCCAATGACCACAATAGTGACTTAGCCCATAGTTAATTTCCTCATCCACTTAGAGTTGGAAAACAAAGGAAAGGCAAATTTTCATCTCATTGTTCAAGAAACGTTGAATATTAATAGAGCTTTAAAAAATCACCACCAAAAATATAAAATATATTCATGAAATGGTCTATGCACTTGTCTACATATTGAAGTGCAACTATACATTGGCTTGACATCATTAAAACCTAGACTAAGTTAAAATTATTGTGTTGGAAATGACCTTTTTTTTATTGTGGAGGAATGCATTTATTTTTTCTTAAGTTCATTCTTTTTAAACCTTTTTTTGATAGTAAAGTTCATCTTTAAATAACAAGTGGTGATTTCTTTCTTCTGTTTTCCAGGTTTGGGATGTAATAGGAATTGAACATTGAGGTCCTAGTGGGTACCTTATTGAAGAAGTTTCTCTAGCTACAAAAAAAAATGTAAGACATTGCTTTGACTCTTTCAATGGTTATGCTGAGGACTTATGTATGAAGAAATTAATTTTTTTTGGTAATCATCTAAGAAGTAAAAACAATATTTTCTATGCTTACAATAATGAAGGTAAAATGGTTATGGTTATTCTCTAGAAAAAGATAGTTGATATAGAATTTTTTTCTAGATTGTTTCTTGTTACACAATTTGTCTAATCAAATCCACACAAGATCCTAGAAGCATACATTTTAACAACATCCCTTTGCGCCAACAAGGAAAATTGTTAGTGTATTCCTTTTCCGACCATGGTTAGGATGGATCTAGTTCATACCTCCATCTCCTAAAGCAATGATCAATGTAAGACTAGGGAATATTAATATTTTTGTTGCATGAATGGTATATTGTGGGGGAAATCACACAAAAGGTTTGCTTTTCAGCCCTACCAGGTACACCTTCAAATATGCTTTGCCCTCCAAGCAAGGATTTATCTCAATTAGAACACATGATTTAAACTCATTGAAGATTCACTCAAGAACTATACTCTACCAAAAAATGTCATCAATTGTTCTAATATCAAACTTAGTCTAGTACTTTTGTAATTGTAATTTCTTTGGCTTACAACACCACCTTCATCCCAAATAAAATGTCAAGCTTAGTAATGGGAGCTTAATACCCCAATATGGCTAAGTATACCATATCCTCGTCTATCCACTTAGAAAATACTTGAGTGGTATTTAACTACTCCAATTACCATAATGGCTTAGTGGAAAATTCATCTCTCGTGAGGTAGAAATTATACATTAACATAGAAAAACAAAGTTCTAAAAGTAATATTTCTTTTCCATTTTTCCCAAGAGCCAATAAAATGACTCTTTTTCCTCAAGCACCTCTTCCTAATGTCACCTTCTACCTTTCCCAACCCATTTCCAAGAATAATTTACATCCTAAATAAGCTTAGGGGAAATTTAGGGTCATGGTTAAAAACATTCAAGTCACTTGAAGACATTTTGTAGGTTAAACCCAACACCCTCGGTCAATAAACCCTAATTTAAATCATCTACCATATTTCAAAGATTTTAGACATTTATTTCCCATTATTGAGTGTTAGCTTTATCATAGACTCAAGGTTAATGGAATGTTTCTAAATATGAACTATTGTTGTCTAATGTCCTAATATATTCCATCTTATAGGGGAAAGAAGGTCTCACTTGAGACACATATAATAATTCCCAATAAATAAAGTGCAAAATGTTAAATATTTTAGTGGGGATCACATTGGTTATGATATTATTAGCATCCATTTAAACCAATATAACTAATATCATTGTGAATAAAAACTAACATAGATCACCCAAATATAGTACAAATACAAACACATAGGTAGAATAGTAGTCCATTATACTAATAACATGCATAGTATTACATAACTATAATGTAGAGTGAACACCAAAAACTATTAACAAATGCAATCCCCATTACAACTTCTCCCTAATATTGAATCTATTTAAGTACGTTATAGACCTTGCATATATAGGAAACTAGAGTGACCTCAAAAAACCTCGAAATTATAATAGAGAATTTACCAACTATAAGCCACCCAACACACAAATAGACTACAAAAAAGTCTATTTATTTAGAGAGATATACAAATTTCTAGAAAACTAAGTACAAAAAATATATGAGATGACTCTTTAACCTTATATACTCAACCTTCTATAAATCAACATATTTAACCTTCTACATATTTACTTCTATAAATTCATATTTTTTCAGATTTTGTTGAACCTTTCTCCATGCTAAAACTTTATAAAAAATGATCTCGAAAATGCCTTCCCCCTCACCCCTAAATTGGATTCTATGCTTCATACATGTCTTCTTTGTGACCAAAAAACACGCATTTCATATCAAAATATCAAAAAAATTCAAATATCTAATTTTTTCATTTCCCTCCTATTGTTGGGTCAAAATATCAAAAAATTTCAAATATCAATTTTTTTCATTTCCCTCGTGTTGCACGGTTCTTCCAAAGAAGGAGGAGGGGTGTCGTGGTGATTTCTTTCCACATAATGCATCTGAACAATATTCCCCACCCTGGGGCGATGGCCCATCCCTAAAGCCTCCATATATCTTCGCAACTTCATAATACTTCTAGACAAGCGCTCGAATTTCCATAATCAAGGTCATCTGCTCGCTCACCAGAGGCCAAAGATTTGATCAAGGCTCTCCCAAGAAGTTAAAGGAGGGCGTCGGTAACGAAGAGGCCGAGGAGGCTAAGACACATTGTCTAATTATTTTCAAGGTTCAGTCTCCTGACGCAAATTCCTTTTCACTCTTAAACCCTAGATGTCTGTTGAAAAAATGTGATACTTAGGTGAGAGGTGTTGCACTAAAAAATTTCATCTTGACATTCTGCTATTTGTATGAGCTCATTATCACTCATACTTCCTCCTTTGCAAGTATAACACATCAGTTCCTAATATCAAGCCTTTAAAATAAGAGAAAAGTTCTTAAAAATCTCCTTAACTCTGGTATCGCACTTTCTCTGTATCTTGCCTGCGGTCCCGCACCTAATGTTCATGACTCCTACGTTCCTGAACGCACTTTCTCTGTGTTATGGGTGCGGACCCCTGTAAAAGATTAAAAAGGCGCAATTAAACTCAAAAAGCTCACTTTTAGTAATTTCTAGAAGCCTCTGGAAAGAATCTTGCGGTGGCAGAACCGCTCTTTTGAGGTTCATGTATCCCTTACCTTATGGAGCTAACCCCTTGATGTGAGGAGATTATCCCTTTGAAGGAGGATTCTATCCCTTCATAGTTGGAACTGAAACCTCCTCTTTTGCAATATAAAAAGAGGCATTGGGTAGCCTCAAAGGGATTTCAAGCTTTAGAATATTTTGAGGTTAAGTGATGTTGGGATTCAGACTCATTTAACTAAGATTTTGTGAGGAAATATCACATACCTCTATCTGTCTTGGTTGGAAGAGTGCAAGGCTTGTCAGAGTAGAGGATTTTCCTACTTTCGGACCCCGGGAAGGCCTGTTCAACCTCAAGGCTAAGGTTGTAAGGTTTTCCTTATTTCAAAGTTAATACAAATGAATTCATTTTTCTCAATAAGCTGTTGATTAACTGTTTATTTCATGGATTCCTTGATCGCCATGATAGGCATGATTTATAATGTTTACTATACAGGTGCTATTTAATGTTTGCTTGTTTGTGACTGCAGGTTTATAAAGATAACTCCTTCAAGTGCACAAGGGACAATAACTTTGAACAAGCATTGGATCTATGGTAATTTCTTTAACACCTTTATAGTATTCTTTTGTAAATCACATATGTTTAGAGAAAGATAGGTTTGTTTGGCTATTTGTTGCTAGATTACCTTTTGGTACTAGGGAGATCAATCTTGTCCGTCAGATTGATTTATCCGATCAACAAGAGGCCCATTAGGCTATTGTTCTTCAGTTTTTTCCAGAGAAATGTTATACTCTCTTGTTTCCTTACATGTTATTAGAGTTTTCTGTGGGTTTAATATATGGGTTTTGTATTTTATGGATTGAGTTTTGTTTGTTCTAGTTTACTATGGATTCGTGTCTTTTATTATTTAATAGGAAGAGTCGAATGTATTGAATCAAAAGTCACACGTCTTGTTTTTATGGTTGCCTTCCTACGAAAGATGTAGAGCGAGAGAGAAAAATTCCCAGCCTTCTCTACGAGGAAACGAGATCTGCCTTGCAAAAACAGGGAGGAATATCATGTGGGGTTCAAATTCCATCTATTCAGCAGCTCGCACAATCGAGAGAATAGTGTGAGTGGATGCTCCTGCAAAGCTGAAGCAGTACACACTAGATCTAAAACAGCTTACCATGGTATCCAGTGGAAAATTTGAGTGACATCCCAAAGATCTTGGAAAATACCCAACGGAAAACATTTTATTTGGAAGATATCCAGCGAAAAATTTGAGTGCCATCCCGAAGATCTTACAGAGAAATTGCGATTATGTTTGCCTTTTTAGCTGGGAAGATTGACAAAACGGTGAGAGAACGCCCCAGATCAATGTATCTTCTGGACTACTGCTGGAAAATATGTGTTCTACCAGGAGCCAGACTTCTATACAGCGTTCTACCAGATTCTGGAGCCCTTGAATGTGCTATGAAGACCATCAATGCGGAAGGTGTCATATGGCTCTTTATAAAGGGTTTATTCCTATTGGTTACTGTCATTCTTTTCGTTACTTTGGAGCAAATTAGGAAGATTTTAGATAATCAGTTTTTCGGTGATGGGACGTTGATCAGATTGCAATATAAAGCAGAATTAGTTTTTAAATTTACCAATGTCTTTCCTTATTAATATTTTAAATAATCAGTTTTTCTGTGATGGGACGTTGATAGAAACATATTGATAGATATAAACATAGTTTTTAAATTTACCAACGTCTTTCCTTATTAAGATTTTAAATAATCAGTTTTCCCATGATGGTATGCTGATAGAAACATCTTGATAGATAGAAACATAGGTAGGTAGAAACGTATTGATATTTATCTATTTGGTAGGAAATTTATTTCCATGATGATATATTTTATTTTGCTGGCTCTTTTTCATCTTTCCTCGTCGCCCCTAATCAAACCAATGGCCTAGATGTCGATGGTGTTAGAGGATCTGCTAGAAATGCAGTGATTGGTTGAAAACCAAGGAAGAAATGTTGGCATACCCATTTGATTGAGTCGAGTGAAGTGTTGAAAATCAAATCACATATAAAATACATAAAACACACATAACAAACCATAGACAAAATATTGGCGGAAAAGGCTTCGGCCTCATGGCTTCCTCACATAATTTCTCATTGTTAAAAGAATGTAGTGTTACAATTAAATAGATGAGGAGACTGTGTCTCAAGATAGTGCGTGATATCTTGGACACCTTGGTTGAGATAATTTCTCAACCAAACACACACCAATATAGGAGCTACCTAAACTAACTCCTATCTTAGAGGAACAACCCAATCTAGAGAGTTAGGCACAAATTCCTAAATTTTAATATTTATTTTATTTATTTTATTTTTGGATTTATTATTGTTTTATGAGAGAGGCTAATATTCCCCCCTTCAATGATAAATCCAAAATAATAACGAGGAACCATATTCCAAGTTCCCATGTTGATCCTCAAAAACATTGCCTGAAAAACCGCCAAAGCTGAATGCTGAAAAAACTGCAATCTGAAGAGACCATGAGTCAGCTGCATGTCTGATTCATCTCTGAATTTCGCTTGACAACTCCATCACGTGCCAAGTTTCAAAAGGATCCATTTTTCCTTTGCGTGAAATCAACATCCTTTGTCCACTGACAAAATTTGTTGAATGCCCACTAGCTGATGATGTCAAAAATAACTCACTGTTGCTTTTGTTGTGTTGAAAACTGCTCACTGCTGCTTTGTTGTCGACTGCCCACTGGCTACGGAAGCTGCCCACTGGCTACTTTTGCTGGTTTTGTCGAGACTTTCAGTCTGACAACCACCGTCAATTTCATTGACATTTTCCCCTCTTTGTCAGCTGAAAGGAGAGACAATTCTCTGGAAAGTATTCCTGAACTCCCCCTACAGGTGTAGGAGTGTTGCACTGGTGTACTCCCCCGTTCAACTACATGAGAGTACCATCTTCTTTTCACTGTCGGCTGTAATATGTGTGATTTTATTCGGTTGTAGAACTAAGACAATATTTTGACTTTGGATGACCATTCCCAAGGATCGATCCATTCATAATATATCTTCAATCTAGCTGATTGTTGTTGGTTGCGACATTTCTCTAATGAATGATTTGGCTTGCCATAATGGTGACAAGGATGGAGATCAAAACACTGATCTTCCATATGACCGGTTCTTTGACAATGAGGACATTTCGGTTTGACTGCAACTGCGGGTTGCGTGCATTTCTCTTTGTCTACAACTTTCTCAGAACTTGCTGAGGTGATTTGTTCAAGAAATCCTGCACTGACGAACTTAATTGGCTTGGAATAATCTGGGATATGCAATATGGTGTCATCTTTGACATATCCTAAGCCTCGTTGATTTATGTTACTTTGGATTTCTTCCCATGGCTTGATGATGAGCTTGGAAGAAAGTTGAATTGGAACAACTTCGACACTTGAAGCTGCTTCGATGAATGACTTAGAATCATATTTAGTTGTATGGTTCAAAGACTAGGAAGCATCACTCTTCTCTTGCAACTCAGTTCTTTGTAGTTGCGACTCCAGTTGAAGAAACTCAATGGTTTCATTTGTTTGTTGTAGATGTTGTGAAAGATCAGCACGAATTTCTTTGTTGATTTGCACCATGTCTTCAGCACTTGATAGGATCAATTTGTGAAGAACTTCTATCAGCTGGATGTGTTGCGCCATTTGAAATTTCTCTCTTGAATTCAGACTCGCTTGTCGTAGATGTTGTGCTTTGAACTGTCTCACTTGAATTTGTTACTTGAATGACAGGTTTGCTTTTTGTGTGGCTTGAATGGCACGCTCACTTGATTTGTTGCTTATTGCGCTTGCTTGGAACACTTGCTAGATTTGTAGAACTTTCTTGCTTGAACTCTTGAATTTACACTCGCTTGATGATGATCGCTTTTCTTGAACGCTCGCTTGACTTGCTTGATTACTTCAAGCTCACTTGAATGAATACTCACACTTGCTTGCAGAAGATGTGAACTTGTTTGTTTGTTTAAGAGTTAAAACTTGCCCACTTGATGTACTCACTTGATTGTGTTTTAAATGAAGGGTGTCGAACACTGTCGAAAATGCACCCAAAAAAGCTTACAATGATTTTAATGACTCACATAAAACAAGGAATCACTTGTCTTAATTTGACTTACTGGAAGAGAATTGATGCTCTTGACTTCTTCAAAACTCGGGTGTCGGTTTCAACCGAGAGTGCACCCTTACAATCCAACTCAGATTAAAAGTTCTTAAATTTATGTGCAAGACTGTTGATGTACACTTTGCTTTGAAACACATTAACTTGATTGTATTGAGTGAATTTTCTTGTTGAGTTAGAATGCCGATGTTGACAATATTTGATTATGTGTTGTAGTGGTGCAAATGTAGGTGTTGAGTTTAATTATCCTTCCTTGGAGCTACTTCATTACAGGTGTTGTGCTTCCTTGCATTGAACTTTATGTGTGTGTGAAATGAGATCATTTATGTGTCAAAAGTAGACACAAATCATAAGAAACATCGTGAAGCATACACCATCATCAACACACTCTTAGTTTACCTAAGATCCCCTTATTCAATTTCGGGCGGATCTGGGACACAATCACCACAAAAAAAATATATGCTTTATTAAAATTTAGAGTACATAATCGTTCAGCTTCAAACATCTTCATGCAATCAAAGTTCCAGAACTTCTTGGAAAAAATGTCTTCAAAAACTGACTCAACCTCCTACGACAATGATCTTTCCATTGAAAAACTGATCACGCCAAATTTACAAAAAAAAAAATCCTTATCACTCCACAAAATTACTTCAGCATTCAACTTATCACTCCAAGAATTACAAAAATTTTAATGCACCTTATCACTCCAATTTTTTTAAAGCATCATCCTTATGAAATAAAAATCTTTTCCTATCCAATACACTTGTCTTCCAAAAACTTGATGGCTTAAAAGTGAAGATACCCCAAGAACGAGTCAAAACTTACTTATCTTTTCCTATCCAATACACTTGTCTTCCAAAAACTTGATGGCTTAAAAGTGAAGATACCCCAAGAACGAGTCAAAACTTACCTTGACACCCATTTCGTTTTTCTTTGCTTAAAATTTGTGAGCACTTACATTTGTATGCATTTCATAAAATCACCTCCAATCCCAAAACATAATTGCATGAAAATCATGCATAATAGAAAAAACATGAACACTCTTTCCACTCATTATCTCTCATGAACTAAGCACTCATTATCTCTCTTTCACTAATATCCCACCTTCTTCCAATAACTTTTTTTAATGTGCATACGTTTCAAATTTTCCACACCAAGTCTATCATATGTTTCAAGTTTGGTTAAATATACCTTGCCAAATACTTCTTATTACTCCACTAAAAAACAAACCTTTATAATCCATCTTTTGGACTTTCATGATTTTTACTGAAATCACTTTATAAAAAGATGAAAAGATCATTTACGACCACTTTCCCAATTCGTTAACAAAAGCAATATATTTTTAATGAAGCTTTAATGTTTTACCTTTGAATTTCACGTTGGCATGTCACTTCCAGCCAAGTTCTCCACAATGCAGATCTAGTCTCCTTAGCCAAGTTCTCCACAATGCAGATCTAGTCTCCTTAGTTGAAGGGTGATGCATTTCATTTATTTGCTGCCAAGACAAGGAATAACATGGGATCCATCGTTTCATATGCCTTTCCCCTATCTGTTTGCAATTGGACCACGCTTTCATGCCAAAAGACTAAAGATGACAATAGTGCTATCTCTTCACTAATAGCTTTCATGCACAAAGGCTAAAGATGCAAATGGTGCTTATCTGTGCATTTACATGAGTCAAGAGCTAGAGCTACTCCCAGTGCTCCAAGATCATTGAAGATTCTATGAAGCCACCAAATTTTCGGGCTTTACTTTCTCATGCTAAACAAATTTTCTCCTTCCTCAATTCAGTCATTTAACTTTGGATCCGATATCAGAGAAATATCTGTAATATTCTCCAGTTTTAAACCAGGATCCCACGATTCATGTTGTAATATAACAGAGCTTAAATAGAAAATCCATTTGAAGTGCAGAATTTAACACCCACAAAAATCCGTATATGGGATACAAAGCACTGTTATTTGCTATACGCTTTTTGTATGTATGAAGCTCTGTAGGCACCTACGTATGCACATATTCCATTGTCATTGGGTATAAATTACTGCGCTGCTGCCCAAAATCGGTCTCATTCATCTCGAGGAAGAGGTGCTGAGGTTAACTGCATCTGTAAGGAGGTTTTAGGGTTGTGATTTCTATCATTTAACTTCAATGGAAGGCAAGTACCCACATCTTCAAAGCTCACCAACACCACCTGTTTCTCACATCAAGCTTGATGCATAATTCGCTCTTCCAGCAACAGCAGCCACAGATGCCTCTGCAACATCATCAGCAACAGCTACAGGGGTTAATGACCTGTCGAAGGTTGTTCACGGCAACTGAAGTTGCAGTTTCTCCTCAATTTTATGACTTCTATATACTTTGTTTCAAAACATGGAATGATCTCTGATTACCGAAGATGCAGTGCGGGTTGGTTATGGCGCGTTTCTCCACGAAGGCGTGAAGATCTGCTCTCTGTCACTTTGCTTTATTGTTCTTTATAATGACTCACACATGCCAAGGTCGCAACTCTGTGGAGCACTGGAGATTTTTTGACTGGAGCACATTCTGAGAAAGTTGAATAAGGTTATTGACTGCGCCTTACATATCCCAGCGGCTAAACGTGCTTTTCTCTGTCCGAGCTTTTGACTGTCCGAGCTGATTACAACCCGCCCATCTGCCAGATGCAGCTCAGAAACATCTTGACACAGCTCGATCTGCCAAGAAGCGCGGCACAAACGAAGGCAGATATAGGCAGATGAAGTGGGAAGCGGATCATGAAACCGTGTCAACTCCACCATGAAACATTCTCCACATCTCCTTGGACGCAATCAGCCACTAGATCGACTCTCTAAACACAGCAAGAAAACTCGCTTGCAAGGTCTGCAGAGATTTCAAATTGGCGAAGGGACACGATTTATTGAATCATGTCGTCCTCAGTTGCAGTCGACGAACATGCATTTACGCGTTGCAAGCATATTCGCTTCACAAATACAGACAACAAAAACTGGCAGTGATACACACCTATTGTTCATTTCCCAAGATCAAATTAACATTTATCTGTGGAGTAGATCACATTATATCTACAATCCTCCTCTCTATCTCATTCTCCAGCCGAAGCCCATGCCCAATTCTGGAATTTAATACACTTGATACGAATCCTCTCGGGCCTGAATATGGCTTGACAAAACCAATGGGTAAATCCAATTACATGGGCATCAAGCACATACCCACATCATGTAACAGTGAACCTCCCAGAATTCTGGCGAGAATCTCACGTCTAGGCTCGAATCTGGACATGTATCTGAACTAGCGGTTGCTTACGTTTATTGTGACTTCTGCTCATCTATATGCAGCCAAGGCTCCAACATTTAAACTGTGCGATCCTTCTTGCAGGAGATAGCAGCGTTGATCTGTTATCAGATTGCACCACATATATATCACTCCAAAAAATCGTGAAGCAGAGAACTTGGCACAGTTTCGCACAGTGCTAGAGTCATAGCGCTGGATGATGGGGATGATATATTATTTATTCACACATAGATGAAACAAACACAGTGCTTTACTCCTTCGCTACCGCTCCCTCCAAATACTTAGCTCTTTCCACAGCTTCACAAGTATACAACTGTGCAGTTACACAAGTATTCGCGCACACAACTCTGAATTGAAACCTCATAACTCATCAATAACAAATTAGGCCCTGAGAACTATAGAAGCTCTGATACCACATGTTGAAAATCAAATCACATGGAAAATACATAAAATACACATAACAAACCATAGACAAAATATTGGCGGAAAAGGCTTCAGCCTCATGGTTTCCTCACATATTTTCTCATTATTAAAAGAATGTAGTGTTACAATTAAATAGATGAGGAGACTGTGTCTCAAGATAGTGTGTGCTATCTTGGACACCTTGGTTGAGATAATTTCTCAACCAACCACACACCAATATAGGAGCTACCTAAACTAACTCCTATCTTAGAGGAACAACCCAATCTAGAGAGTTAGGCACAAATTCCTAACTTTTAATATGAAGAATGAAAGCATAGAGAGATGGATCCAACATCCTCAAAACCATACAAAGGCAAAGCCCCTAAGGTGTGCAGTGTGATTAGAACCCAGGCGTACACATGTTGAATAGTTGATTTTGTGCCAAAGTGACAATATGGTTGTGTATGCAAACAAAATATAGTGTGGGTATGAATTTCAAGTAACTAGACACAGCAGTATGAGGGTCGATTTCATTTTGATGAGATAGCTGGTGGAATTATGCATAAGAAAACTTGAAGTTTGTTCTGAATTATCACTTGGTGGTTCAATACTACAAGTGTTGAATGGTTCGAGTTCTGGTTTGGCACAATATATTCCAATTACTAACATTGGCTTTGAACACCTTGTTGATCATGATGAGAGTTGGTATGTTTGCATGTTATTAGTTGTGATTTGATAGAGAAGACATGTTCCATGTATATGCTAGTGATTCACCTATTGTTTCTAAGGTTTTCATATACATGCTAATGTCAGTAACGTTTTTAATATAAGTTTTTGCAGTGTTGAGCTAGTGAATTTGTCAAATTATGTTGCTCGGGTTTGCACATTGAAGAGAGCCATTAATGACATGTATTGCTAAGGTGCAAGCTTTGTATTATCACTATTGAGGACATGTTTCTATGGTCTATATGTAAGATGTCTGAGTCATATTGGTTATGATGAACATAGTTGGTTTTTAATTATTGCTAGGGCTTGGTAGCATTTGTGCTGTGGGCAGAGAAGATATATTTATTCATTGATGCAAAGGATGTAGAGAAATGTATGTAGGTTTCTAGTAAAATATTGAAGTACATGCTATTGATGCTAGGGTTTGTCAAAAATGTTTGAGAAAATTTATTGTCATGTGCGGGCATGTTGTTGAAAGAAATTGATATAGCCAAGGTTTAGACAGAGTTTGCACTACATGATGATATTGTTACAATAATTTCATCTTAGTCCTATCTCCTTGAAGTACTTGTTGGTCTAGGGTTCATGTTGTTTATCTGTATGTATTTGAGAAATTGAGCTCATAATACTACTGAAATGTAGCAACTGGAGTTTGTTTCCAGAGGTTGAATGATGAGTTAGGGCTTAAGTTAGCATACTAATGATTGAATTTTTTGCCTTTCTAAAGTGATTATTGTCGACGTATAAAGAAGTATAGTTGGTGATGTTGCTAAAGGATTGATAGTAAGAGGATATATGTTGCAGTGAGATTATTGATTTGTTTTTATTTGTGAGCAAAGAGACAAAGTGGATCTAGTTTTTGAAAATGTTGATTTGAGGCTTGTATTCTAGAGATGTATTTGGTTTTATTTTATTGATATGCAAAGAAGTATTTTGATATCATTAAGCAGAGAGAGATACATGGATATAGTATGAAAATTATGAAATGTAGTCCACAATGATGAATTGAAAGCCATAGTGTTAGGTCCCTATAATATTAGTGTAGCCCCATTATTTTTGTTGTTAGTGTAGCCCCCTTATTGTTATTGTTGTGCCCCATAAAATGCCACTATTGATATTGTTGTACCCTTACATTATCATTGTTATGTAGGCTTTGATTATATTATGACCCTTTAGACTCCTATATATACGAAGGAGGTCTTATCATTTGTATCATCCAAGAATTTTTCACTTATGTGATGTAAAGGAGCTTTCTCGCTCAAAGAGACTAAGTTTTAAGTCGTTGATCTATTTTTTCTTTTGTTTTTTTATTTGGTTACATAACATTTGGTATCAGAGCTTTGGATTCTAGGGTTTTGTTGCTTCAAACATGTCATTTTTTCATTTTCGTAATTATTTTTTTCTACGAGGCTTCTGAAGCTAAAATTTCAACCACGTGGAGCTGAAATCTTGGTGAACTTCGTGTAAAAAATTCAGATCTTGGTTAGCTATATTTTTTAGATATGGTCCGAAGAAGTTAGAGTTCTTGCATGCTCCAGAATTCAATCTCAAATAGGTGACCTGGGGAAATCGTCATAACATTTTCTACAAGCATCAGATTTAAATTTCGTAAAAAGTGACTAAAAGTGCACAGACTAAATTTTTTTGTGTCTCATTTTTAGTGCTGAAAAAATGACACGTGGCACTCCATATAAGTTTGCTATATTGAACCAGTCCATAATCAAGTCATCGTGGGAGATTTGGCATAACTTTATCATGAAGGATCCAATTTTGATATGACTTGTGGCATTGGAAAGAACGCTAAGAGGGCTACCACAAGACGGAATTTCAGACCTTTGGAATCTGAAATTACAAAGATAAAATAATTTCAATATCAAGCTCCAAAAAGAAAGAAAGAAAAAAAGGTGTGCATTTTTTTTAATTTTTCATAACTTTGTTTGAAAATCAGTCTGGAGTGATTTAAAGGGATTAGTAAAGCGTAGATATCAATATTTGGTTTCAATATGTCTCGCAACAAAAAATGGATATTCCTAGTGAGCAACCATAAATCTCTACTATGACACATGAAAAAAGAGTAACCAAAAATGAAATGGAAATTAAGATGGATGGTTTGACGAATGGTTTAAAAGCAAACATAGAATGTTTCAAGGAGGGTTTGACAAAATTTTTACAAGAAATGCTTCCTAGTGGTTTTAAGGTACTCCATGAAAATCAAGATGAGGACAAAAAGAATATGAAATATGATTTTAGAGACTTCAACATTTGGTTTAACACCCGCCACATTCCAAATATTGATATGATGAATTTTGATGGAAAGGATTCAGTAACACGGATTCTACAGATGAAGCAGTGCTTTGATTTACATGATGTGCAACTCACAAAAGGTAAGTATTGCATCTTTATATTTAGAACCTAATCAATGTGTATGGTATTGATGGATTTGTTCTTGTAAATCACTTGTAACTTGGTCAATTTTTATGAAATAATTGATAGCACATTAGTCAATTAGGATACAAAGCAATACCTTCATTAGTCAATTGATAAATCTCAAACAAAAGGGTTCAATGGCAGAGCACATTGAGGACTTTCAAAGATTGAATATCAAGGTAAATGATATTCCAGAGGAGCATAGGATTGATGTCTTCATAGGGACTTTAAAGGATAACATCCAACACGAGGTTTTCCTTTCGGAACCTAGTTCACTCGAGAAGGCATTCAAGGTGGCAAGAAAAGTTGAAAGAAAAATTATGGCAATAAAGAAATCCACCACTCGCAAGTGTAAATATGAAAGTGTTGTTGCTACTAGCCTCCCACAACCTACAAGGCTGACACCACAGCAACTGGAGGAAAGAAGAGAAAAAAATCTTTGTTATAGTTGTGATAGAAAATACACTAAGGGTCATAAGTGGGTCGAGAATAAATTATTTTACATAGATTGTGAAGAGGAGGAAGAAAATGAACAAGAAACGTCAAAATAAAATGATATACACTAGGAACCAACCCTAGAGAAAGAAGAAATGACCTCGACCATATCTTGTAATGCATTGGCAGAAATTGTCACTCCTCAAACTCTCAAGATAGAAATTTATATCAAGAAAAGAAAGGTAATAGTGTTGATCGATTCTACTAGTACTCATATTTTTATTCATTGTAAGATAGCCAAGGAATTGAATTGATCTCTATATCCAACACCAGAGTGTCAAGTCATGGTTGCAAATGGAGGAACTATATATTGCTCAAGGAAGTATCATAATATAAATCTAACCATGGGGGAATATGTATTGAATAGTCCAATGCTTTTCATTCCAATGGTTGGTGTTGATGTTGTATTAGGAGTCCAATGGTTACAATCTTTGGGGACGACAACTTTTAATTTTCAAGAACGTTTCTTGAAATTTTCCTAGGAAGGAAAGGAAATTGAATTAAGGGGCATCGCAGGGAAATAGGGGAAGATAATAATCTCTAATGGCATGACAAAGCTTTTGAATAAAGAACAATGATGCATAATTTCACAAGTATGCTCATTAGATGTTCAAACATTGAAATCATTTGTTTCTACATATCTCCAAAGAATCTTTGACAATCATTCCAAAGTATTTGAGACTCCCAAAGGCCTCCCACCTATTCATGATCGTGATCATGCTATTCGCTTATTTCCAGGAGGCGTTCCTCCAAACAGCATACCTTACAGATATCCCTATTCCCAAAAGAGTGAAATTGAATGAATGGTTGCACAAATGCTAGAGGCATGTATAATTCAGCCTAGCCAAAGTTATTTCTCTACTCCAATAGTATTGGTACAGAAAAAGGATGGATCATGGCATGTGTCTGGACTATAGGGAGCTCATAAATCTCATTATTAAAGATAAATTTCTCATTATTGTCATTGATGAGTTGTTGGATGAATTACATGGAGCAATTTATTTCACCAAGTTGGATTTTCATTCAGGATATCATCAAATTAGAATGAAGACTGAAGACATTACAAAAACAACATTCAGAGCTCATGAAGGTCATTATGAATTTTTGGTCATGCCTTCTGGCATTACTAATGCACCTTCCACATTTCAAGGTTTGATGAATTTCATTTTCAAACACTTCATTAGAAAATTTGTGTTAGTATTCTTTTATGATATACTAATCTACAACAAGTCTTGGAAGGATCATGTTCAACATGTTGACAGGGTGCTCAAACTATTGGAGGAAAAACAATTGTATGCAAAAACCTCCAAATGTTTATTTGGGGTACAAGGGGTGGAATATTTGGGTCATATTGTATCTCATGAGGGTGTTAAGGTAGATCCTAAAAAAATTAAAGTCATCAAGGAATGGAAATTCCCCACAACCCTAAAGCATATTTGAGTATTTCTCATGTTAACGGGGAATTATCGCAATTTTGTTAAGAATTATGGGAAAACAGTAGCACCTCTAACAACATTACTAAAGAAAAATGCATTGTTTTGGACTCCAAAAGAAACTAAGTCCTTTGAAAATCTTAAAGAGACAATGTGTGAAGCTCTAGTTTTAGCTACACAAGACTTCACAAAAACCTTTATGGTGGAATGTGACCCCTCGGGAAATGGAATTGGTGGCATTTTAATGAAAGAAGGAAGACCATTGTTTTTTAAAATCAAGGGAAAGTACTTACACAAACCTATTTATGAGAAGGAAATGTTGGCCTACATGCCCTGAAGCAATGATGCCCTTACCTAATGGGAAGACACTACAACTAGGGAAAAAAAAATCATGATAGTCTTAAATACCTTTTGGAAAAATATTATCTTTAGAAAAGCAGAAAAAATTGGTCACTCAGATGGTGGTTTATGACTTTGACATCATCTACAAAAAACGGAAGCAAAATTTTGTTACAGATACACTCTCAAGGGATGAGGATGTGGAAACATTGCTCTATGTCATTTCTATTATCCAAGCTGGTTGGATAACCAAAGTAAGAGACGAATGAAAGAATGAAAAAGAGGTGTGGACACTAATTCAAAAGTTGCAGCAAGATCTGAGTATCATTTATATCTATGTAAGAATTCCCAACTCAAACAAAATATTCCTTTGGAATTGCACGTCTCTCCTTTAGGAGGGAACTCGAGATTTTTAAAACCTTACCATGGGGTCAAGAAGGAATTTTTTTGGGATGCCATTAAATATTATATTCAGAAGTTTGTGGCAGAATGTTTGGTTTTCAAAAAATACAAATTTTAGACAATTAAGATCCAATGTATGTTACAACCTTTAGTCAATCCAAGTTCGCGTTGGGAGGAGGTCTCAATGGATTTTAACACAGGTTTACCCAAGTTTGAAGGAAAAAGTGTCATCATGGTAGTAGTTGATAGACTTACCAAGTATGCACACTTTTTCACATTATCTCATCCTTTTAAAGCCAGTACAGTTGCTACTACATTTATGGAAACCATTCAAAAGCTACATGGAAGCCCAAAGATTATTCTAAGAGACTTAGATCTCATTTTCACTCGAAATTTTTGGACAATTTTGTTTCTTGTCTTGGTACTCAATTAGCTCATAGCTCATATTAGCATCCTCAATATGATGAGAAAACTGAGATAGTGAACAAACACAATGGGTAAAATGGTTACCTATGGTTAAATGGAGGTATAACACTTTCATATTGCAGCAAAAATGACCCCATTTATGGCACTTTATGGATATTATCAACCATCCATCACATCATATTTAAGAAAAAAATTATAAATTTCAAGCAGTGGAATATCACATCGAGCATCAACAATAATTTCTCCAACTCTTAAAGGATAACCTCAATCTGGTGCAAAATTGAATGAAACAACAGGAAGATCAACATCGCAATGAAAGAAGTTTTGACGTAGTCGATTGGGTATTTTTACGACTATAACCATACAAACAAATGTCCCTCAAGAGAGCTAAGAAGAATAATAAATGGTCATGGAAGTACTATGGTCCTTACAAGATGTTGCAAAATATTGGTACTATGGCATACAAATTGGAGTCGTCTTTATCTCCCGAGTGCACCCACTTTTTCTTGTTTCATGCTTAAAGAAGGTTATTGGTGACAAGCTCTTAGTTCAAACAATATTGCCAAAACTTGACAAAGAAGGAAAATTCATATTGGAGCCTGAAGCAATCACAAAAGAAAGAACTCAATAGCTACGAAATCAATCAATTTCAGAGTATCTCATTAAGTGGAAGAACTTACACACTAAATATTCCACATGGGAGGATGAAAATTTTATATAGAAGCATCCAAAACTACTCAAACATTGAGGACAACGCTTTTCAGAATAATAGGGGCATGTTAAGTCCCTATAATACTAGTGTATTCACTTTATTGTTATTGTTAGTGTAGTCCCCATATTATTATTTTTGTGCCCCATAGAAGCCCACTATTATTATTGTTGTGCCCCATTAAAGCCCATTATTGTTATTTTCGTAGCCTTACATTATTATTGTTATGTAGGCTCTGATTATATTGTGACCCCTTAGACTCCTATATATACCAAGGAAGTATTTTCATTTGTATCATCTAACAATAATTCATTTATATGTTGTAAAGGAGGTTTCCCCCTCGAAGAGGCTAATTTTCAAGCCGTTGATCTATATTTTCTTTTGTTTTTTTATTTGGTTGCATAACATGTATCCTTAAAGGAATGTGGTAGCTTGTTGAACAAGGTGGTCAAGTGGTGCAAAGAGAATATTAGAGTATCCTTCATGTTGGAGCATGAGAACCCTTCAAAGCGACAGGAGTCTGTGCTAGGTCTTGGAGCATCCTTTCAATCAGAGTTGATAAAACCAGGACATTGGAGCATTCTTCTAGTTGGAGCTAGTAAACTAGGGCATTGGAGCATCCTTCCAGTTGGAGTTGATAGATTAGGGTGTTGGAGCATCCTTTCAATTGGAGCTGATAAATCAAGGGGTTGGAGCCTCTTTTTGGTTTTTGCTGGAAAATCTCAGAAGTTGGAGCTTCCCATTGATGTAATATTTAAAAGAATTGTATTGAGAAGTGTTCAGTAATTTTTCTCCTAGAAGGATTCCCACTCAAAAATATCGTGTGTTTCTTTTGATGTTGTGCATTGTTGAATGGTGTTGATGATTTATGTTTTAATATAATATTGATGATAATTAATTCTTAGTAAAGTCAAAATTAACTTATTAACGTGAAATATCGATTCACCCTCTTGTCAGTATTTTCAACATAAATTAAATAATGATGATGGACACTAATATATTTTATAATCTACTCTAAAGTGTTTGATGAAACATTTCAAGATACATTGTTGACATCATCACTTCTTTTATTGAAAAAAAAAAAAAACAACTAACATTTTGGTGTACTTCCAAACTTTCATTCTCTTAGAGTTGAGCCTTTGTATTCACTGCATACATAAATGAAAAAACATGTTCAGTGTGCAACTATGGAACAAATCTCATGCAGTTTAAGTTGACTGTGTGGCTCTGACAAATTCCACAATTTTCAGTGCAATATTCTATAATATATACTAAAAGTGTTTGATGAATCATTTCAAAATACATCGTTGACATCATCACTTCTTCTTTTAGTAAAAAAAATCATTTCAAAAAAAATCGTTGACATCAACATTTCTTTTATTGAAAAAAAAAACAGCCATCTTTTTGTACTTCCAAACTTTCACTCTGTTAGACATGAACCTTTGTATTCACTACATGCATTAACAAAAATAACATATTCATCAATTGAAGTCAAATAACATATTCAGCGTGTAACTATGGAACAAATCCCTTTTTTGTTCAAGTTGAGTTCTGGCTCTAACAAATCCCTTTGTTTTCAGTGCGGTGTTAGAGGTTGTTAAACATATAGTATTGTAAGATGTTAAACATATATATTACAATAGCAAAAAATTTAATTGAAAGAAGTCAAATAACATGCTCATTGTGCAACCATGGGAAAAATCCCTGATAGTTCAAGTTGAGTTGTTGCTCTAACAAATCCCTCAGTTTTTAGTGCAATATTAGAAGTTCTTAAACATACATACTATTGCTCAGCTTTTTGTGTAGTATTGTAAGATGTTAAACAGGTATATTACAATTGCAAAAATGTCATCAACTTTTAGCGGGGGTTTTTTGGCCACTAAATGTTTGTCTCACATTATTATTTCACTGTATTTTTCATATTGATATTGGTTTATATGTAAATGGTGATTTATGGATTTGATTGAATGAAAATATATACACAATGAATGTAAATTTATTAAACCATGGTGAAAAGATGAAAACCAATATTCTTGAGCCCCGAGTTTTAGTTTTCATATCATCTATCATATTGAAACCTTAGTATTATTATATTGAAAAATTGTCTCACTCGGTAATTGGTACCATTACATAGGGAAAACTTTGGATTCTCAACACCTTTGTAATGAAAAAACTTCATAATTCTTGGATATGAGTTCTTTGTCTTGCACCATGATTGGCAATGTCAAATTTCACTTAAGGTTTCTAGATTAACAATGTAAATTTTCACTTGAGGTTTCAAAATGTGCATTGCCCCTTTGCACAGGACTTCGAGAAATAACACCACCTAACAATTTGACACGAGTTAGCTATAATTTTGAAATCAAAATATATTGTGTATTACTATTTAGACATCACTAATTCGTATTTACAGGTAAACTAATCTTGTAGCGAATGGGAAATTTTTCCAAACACAAATCCAATAAGAATTAGTGGAATTTCTATGCAGGAGCACAGTATTGTCATAATCCATGGCATGTGCATAGTGAAATATTAGGGATATTACCTATTATGATATACACATATTATCAAAAATATAGTGTGTTCCTTATCAATGGGAATTCAAACTTTATGTAATTTTTCCAAATTCCAACACAATGAGAACAATGTTCGCTACAAAACTAAATGGTTCCATAAATAAGAATTAATAATTTTATGAGTATAAGGGGCGGCTGGAGTGTTGATTTTTGTAGCATCATATGTGCTCTAGCCTTGAGATTTTGCAAAGAGGCTAAGACACTTTTATTCTCCAAGTCTCGGAAATCGTTTGGGGAAATTCCACCTAGAAGTTACTTAATTAAAATAATTAATCAGTGTTAAATATTTCCTAAAATATGATTAATTAAAGGGTATTAATTAAGTCAGGTGCGAATCTTCTAGATAGAGGCAAGGATTGAGTCCAAGTTAATCTAAGCCATTGATTATGATTTAATAATGTTAGGATTTTACAGCAGAAATAATAAACATTTACTGAGAGAAATAAACATAAAGAACCCAGCAACAAAATATTAACATAAACACAGATGTTTATCCAGGAAAACCCCAAAATCCATGGAAAAACCCAACCAATGAAATTTCATTAAACATTTTCCAAAACCCTGGCCAATCCGGCCAAGTGAGCCTTCACCGCTCACCTACAGGCCTGCATTACAATAAAGTCTTCTCAGCCTTTTATAGGCTCCATTACATGCAATACCATGGGTCGAAAACCATGGGTGCACAAAACCATGTGCCCCAAAACCACTACTATTTACCCTAGTCAACATTGACTCTATCCCGAGTCATGTTTACCTAACAATTCGCCCCTTAAACTTGACTTGGGGATTATTGACTAAATCCATCCAAACATGCTAAATGAGACAACCCCGCTCACTCTAGCTCTTCCCCCCTCAAATTTTTACCCAGGGTAATTGTTAACTTGACATCCCCCCTATCACCTAGGTCTAACCCAGAATTTACCAGTGATTACCCAGGGGTACGCATGCCATACCAGGTCTTACAGTAGTATGCCCATTTACATGTAAAATTAACTCCATTATAACAATAATTTTTTTTTTTTTTTTTTGTCTTTGTACATATGAAATCAATGTCCATAAAAAAAGAACCCATCTACCGGATTACATGGGTCACCAGCCTCTGTAACCACCAGTCCTCTAGGAATTCTCTTCAGATACATGGTTCATCAATCAATTAATCCACATTCAAATATCCTCTCAAATATATTCAACCAATGCTGCATATGGATGTTTTTTTACATGATCGTTAATATCATAAGCATATGAATCATGCCTAATATAGTTTTATTCTTATCCCAACACCTAAGTACACCTTGGCTTCAGCACCAAACGTTGTCACTACTTCAGATATCATGAAGCCCATCTTCATTTTGTTTCCATAGAACATTATGCACCATCTCCCATTCGCATAATTGTTTTTTCCCTTGAGAAATATTAGCTAAACACAGGCATTGCGATGGATTCAGCTTTGGCTCTTCGCTTGGTGTTCCCAAGCGTTAACTCTAAATCATCAAATGCTCTATCCATATCTTCGCCACATTCTTTGTGTATCCACTCACCTTGCCATGGCTTCACCATGCCGTACTCAAACTCGCCTACTTGTATCAGAATGCCATTCCCCAGGGAAGGCCTCATCAGCTTGGGTTCCCATACACATTTCCATCATGACATCCCTTCAAAATGCCTTCTTCATGGCCAGCACAAATACCATAGCATCCATACCATCCTTATTCATATAAAAGGTTCTTGTCATCATCATAAGCAGGTAGCCTCCTGTTCAAATGAGACTCTAGATATAATTTGACCAGTTGCTCCATTATCACCTTATTGACACCACGAGAAGTGACCTTGGGTGTAGTGGCTTGCAACGTAAGCCTTTGAAATTTCTCCTGCATAGGGGTCGGTGCTTCTTCTGGATTCAACAGGCATAAGGAATTCTGGAACAAATGCGCAAACTTGCATGTCGAGACTTCCACCTCTCTCCACGAATTCCTGCTCTCCTGCTACGACATCCACTGCAGCCTTAGAAGCAGCGCTCATGGTATTTATCAGCCTGAGAACATTAATCGTTGCTTCTTGGGACTTCAACAACTTATACACCTTCCCTTAACAGGCTCTACATCGATCAAATAATTTCTGGATACGTTTGAGCAACAGTTGTTATACCGTGACCCAATAGTGCAAACAATGACACTAGTGGCCTCGTATTCTCATCATTATGAGCAGCCCTGGGCCTCAAATCAAACTCACCTTTGCTCTAAAACACAGGAGGGTAATAAATATTTACATTTTCTGCCTTTGTGCCACATCCCTTCGATCCTGCGGAAGAGGACGTCACGCGCCGGAGGGGAACCATGGCTACAGGCTCGCAGGCTACAACTTTCATTGTCCCGACAAGATCCTTTCAAAACATATATTAAATTCGAGCTTGTCTTTCTCTTAAAAATTGTGTGCATGACTTCCAATAGCCTCGAAACGTTGATCTAGACTGCCACCAGAGTCTGACATTTACGTTTTTTGACCATTAAAATTTATTTAACGATCCTTTTTAGCATCGGATCTAATGAGATACGCCTCCTTCACATGCAGATCTAGATCTTCAAACATAATATCTCACAAATCCAAACAAATCATGCTCATTCCACAATGACTGAACGATCTTGGTTAATAAAATGATCCACGATCCTGCAAGTATCCTTAAACTTGGCTCTGATACCATTTGTTAGGATTTTACGGCAGAAATAATAAACATTTACTGAGAGAAATAAACATAAAGAACCCAGCAACAAAATATTAACATAAACACAGATGTTTATCCGAGAAAACCCCAAACTCCGGGGAAAAACCCAACCAATGAAATGTCATTAAACATTGGCCAAAACCCTGGCCAATCCGTCCAAGTGAACCTTCACCGCTCACCTCTAGGCCTGCATTACAATAAATTCTTCTCAACCTTTTATAGGCTCCATTACATGCAATACCATGGGTCGAAAACCATGGGTACACAAGACCATGTGCCCCAAAACCACTACTATTTACCCTAGTCAAAATTGACTATATCCCGAGTCATGTTTACCTAACAAATAATGGTCATAGATGTCTCAATGAGATATTATAAGAAGGAAATCGATGGGAACTTCGAGAACACACCAAGAGAGAGATCGAAATTGCTGGCAGATCGATTTTCCAGAGTAGCAGCGCTAAGTAACCGGAGAGAGAGCTAGTGAGCTCATAGCAGTGAGAGAGGGGCAGGGATAGTAAGGTCGGAGGAAATTTTTTGAAATCCAGTGAGTGCATAACATAGAGGAAGCAGTTCCAGGTAGAGGCAGCACAGAGGCCACACAGAGGTTGCGCAATGCTTCAGAGGAGATCCACAATTTTGCTGGGAGATAGAGTGTTAGGTCCCTATATTACTAGTATAGTCCTTTATTTTGTTAGTGTAACCTCCTTATTGTTATTTTTGTACCTCTATAACCCCCATATTATTATTATTGTGCCCTTACATTATTATTGTTAGGTCAGCTAGGATTACATTGTGGTCCCATGGACTCCTATATATAGAAAGGAGATTTTTTCATTTGTATCATTAAAGAATTTCTCATTCATGTAATGTATTGGAGGTTTCCCCCTCGAAGTGGCTTATTTCTAAGGCGTTGATATCTCTTTTCTTCTATTTTTGGAACTAGTTTCATAACATTTGGTATCAGAGCTTTGGATTCTAGGGCTTCGCTGCTCCAAAAAGGTCATCGTGGAATTTTCACTATAAAGTTTTTTCTACAAAGGTTCATAAACTGAAATTTTTAAAGAGTGAAGCCGAAATCCTGAGGAACGTCGTGTAAACATTTCAGATCTTGGTTCGCAATATTTTCGGAGATATGATTTGTGGAAGTTAGAGTTTTTTTAGGCTCCCGAATTTCACATAAAACAGGTCATCGTGGAATTTGTGCTATAAATTTTTTTCTACGAAGTTTCAGAAGCTAAAAATTTTATAAAGAAAATCATAAATCCTATGGAACTTCCTATACAAATTTCAGATCGTGGTTCGCAACATTTTCGGAGATATGATCTATGGAAGTTAGGGTTTTTTCAAGCTCCTAAATTTCATCTCAAAGAGGTGACCATGGGAAAATTGTCATAACTCTCTCTCTGAGCTTCGGATTGGAATTCTATAAGAAGTGGCTGCAAGTACATAGATTATAGTTTCCTGTGTATAAATTTCAGAGCTGAAGGAGGAAACAGTGACACGTGGCACGTCGTACAAGTTCGCTATACTGAACTAGTCCATAATTAGGTCATTGTGGAAGATTGGGCATAACTTTTCCTTGAAGAATCCAAATCAGGTCAAACCTGTGGCATTCGAAAGAAGGTTCAGAGTGCTACTACAGGGCTGAATTTCAAATATTGAAGATCTGAAATCACAAAGATAATTCAATTTCAATATTGAGCTCCTCAAAAGCAAGAAAAATGTGTGCATTTTTTTTCTGAATTGCATAAGTCTTGTTTGAAGAATCAATTTGAATTGATTCCAAGGGCATATTGTAGAATAGATATTAGTATTGGGTTCTAAAATCCCCCCTAAAAAGAATTCAACAGCCATTAAGCCTTTAGAAGGCTCTACTGTGGCTCATGAAGATGAAAAAATGCAACATGACATATCAAAATTACAAGAGCAAGTGCACCAAATTTCGCTCTCGCAAAGAGCAATAAAAAATGAAATGGATGTTTTGAAGAAAAGCGTGAAAGCTAATATGGATGGTTTGAAGAAAGGCATGGAAGCTACAATGGATGCTTTGAAGAATGGTATGGAAGAAAAAATGGAAGGTTTGAAGGATGGTATGGAAGAAAAAATGGAAGGTTTGAAGGAAGGTTTGTCAAAGTTGATACAAGAAATGATTCCTAATGGAAAAAAGATAGTAGAGGAAACTCTTGATCAGAACAAAATCAATTTTAATCGTTATTTCATAAACTCTAATGTTGGATTGAAGAACCACCATATTCCAAAGATGGATATGAGGAAGTTTGATGGCAAGGATCCTGTAACATACATACTACAGATGGAGCAATATTTTGATCTCAATAATGTGCAAAACACACAAAGGTACGCATTGCAACTTTACATTTAGAACAAAATACATTTGTATGGTATCGATGGCTTTGCTCCCATAAAAAAATTGTCACTTGGTCAATTTTTACGTAGGAAATGATAGCACATTATGAGGATACAAAGAGAAACACCTTCTTTAGCCATTTGATAAACCTCAAACAAAAGGGTTCAGTCGTGGAGCACATTGAGGACTTCCAAAAATTGAATATAATGGTAACTGATATGCCAGAGGAACACAGGATTAATGTCTTCATAGGGACTTTAAAGGATAACATCCAACATGAAGTTCACGTTTTGGAACCTGATTCATTGGAGAAGGCATTCAGGTTGGCCAGAAAAATTGAATGTGAAATTATGGCAACAAGGAAGCCTGCCACTCACATCTATAAATATGGAAGTGTTGCTACTCATCTATAAAGATGGAAGTGTTGCTACTCCTAGAATTCCACAACCTACAAGGTTGAAACCACAACAATTGGAAGAAAAAAGAGAAAAAGGGCTTTGCTACAGTTGTGACAACAAATACACCAAAGGTCATAAGTGTGCTGAGAAGAAATTACTTTACATAGATTGTGAAGAGGAGGAAGAAAATGAACAAGAAACTTCAAAAGAAGAGGATATACACCGGGATCCAACCCTAGAAGAAGAATAAATGAGTCCAACCATATCATGTAATGCATTGGCAAGAATTACCACTCCTCAAACTCTCAATATAGAAGGACATATCAAGAAGAAAAAGGTAATAGTGTTGATTGATTCGGGTAGAACCCATAATTTTATTCATTGTAAGGTAGCCAAGGAATTGAATTGTTTCCTATACCCAGCACCAGAATGTCAAGTGATGGTTGCAAATTGAGGAACTATAAATTTCTCTTGAAAATCCCATAATATAAAGCTAGCCATGAGGGACTATGTATTGAATATTCCAGTGCTTTCCATCCCAATGGGAGGTGCTGATGTTGTACTAGGAGTACAATGGTTACAATCTTTGGGGACGGTAGCTTTTAATTTTCAAGAAATTTTCTTGAAATTTTTTTTCGAAAGGAAAGGAAATCGAATTACAGGGTATCGCGGGGAAGACAGGAAATATAATAAGCTCTAATGTCATGACAAAGCTTATGAAGAAAGAAAAACAGGGCGTAATTTCACAATTTTGCTCACTAGAAGTTCCAACATCAAAATCATCTATTTCTCCAAAACTCCAAAAAGTCTTGGACAATCATTCCAAGGTGTTTGAAACTCCCAAAGTACTCCCACCTGTTCGTGATCATGATCATGCTATTCATTTGATTCCAAGAAGTGTTCCTCCAAACATCAGGCCTTGCAGATATCCTTATGTCCAAAAGAGTGAAATTGAACGTATGATTGCTGAGATGTTAGAGGCTGGTATAATTAAACCTAGCCAAAGTTCTTTCTCTGCTCCAGTAGTATTGGTGCACAAGAAGGATGGATCATGGCTCATATTTCCAGATTATAGGGAGCTCAATAAGCTCACTATTAAAGATAAATTTCCCATTCTTATGATTGATGAATTATTGTATGAATTACATGGAGAAATTTATTTTACCAAGTTGGATCTTCGTTCAAGATATCATCAAATTAGAATGAAGACTGAAGATATTCTGAAAACAGCATTTCGAACTCATGAGGGTCATTATGAATTTTCGGTCATGCCTTTTGGCCTTACCAATGCACCTTCTACATTTCAAGGGTTGATGAATTCCATTTTCAAACCCTTCCTTAGAAAATTTGTGCTAGTATTTTTTGATGATATACTAATCTATAGCAGGTCTTAGAAGGATCATGTTGAACATGTTGACAAGGTGCTCAAACTATTGCAGGAGAAACAATTATATGTAAAAACATCCAAATGTTTCTTTGGAGTACAAGAGGTGGAATATCTGGGTCATATTGTATCTCATGAGGGTGTTAAAGTAGACCCTAGCAAAATTAAAGCCATTAAGGAATGGAAAGTCCCCACAACCATAAAGCAGTTGCGAGGATTTCTCGGGTTAACAGGGTATTATCGTAAGTTTGTTAAGAATTATGGGAGAATAGCAGCACCTCTAACAACATTATTGAAGAAAGATGCATTTTCATGGACTCCTGAAGCAACCAAGGCCTTTGAACATCTTAAAGAGGCAATGTGCCTAGCACCAGTCTTAGCTACGCCAGACTTCACAAAAACCTTTATTGTGGAATGTGATGCCTCAGGAAATGGAATTAGTGTTGTTTTAATGCAAGAAGGAAGACCCATTGCTTTTGAAAGTCGTTCAATCAAAGGAAAGTATTTACAAAAGGCTATTTATGAGAAGGAAATGTTGGAAATACTACATGCACTAAAGAAATGGAGACCTTACCTAATGGAAAGACACTTCAAGGTAAAAACTGATCATGATAGTCTTAAACACTTTTTGGAACAAAGACTATCTTCAGAAGAGCAGCAAAAATGGGTCACAAAGATGTTGGTTTATGACTTTGAAATAATCTACAAAAAATGGAAGCTAAATGTTGTTGCAGATGCACTCTCAAGAAAGAATGAAGAGGTGGAAGCATTGCTTTGTGCCATTTCTATTATCCAACCAGATTGGATAACCGAAGCAAGGAATGAATGGAAGAAGGACGAAGAAGTGTGGACACTCATTCAAAAGTTGCAGCAAGATCCTAGTACATCTAATACATTTAGTTGGAAAAATGATTCCTTATGGTACAAATATCGCTTATATATTTGCAAGAATTTCCAACTAAAACAAAATATTCTCTTGGAATTGCGTTGAGGACATAATTTTTTTGAAGGAGAGGAGCATGTTAGGTCCCTATGTTACTAGTATAGTCCCTTATTGTTGTTAGTGTAACCCCCTTATTGTTAACGGTTGTAGCCCTGTAACCCCCATATTGTTATTATTGTGCCCTTACATTATTATTGTTAGGTCATCTAGGATTACATTGTGGCCCCATGGACTCCTATATATAGAAAGGAGGTTTTTTCATTTGTATCATCGAAGAATTTTTCATTTATGCAATGTATTGGAGGTTGCCCCATCAAAGTGGCTTATTTCTAAGGCGTTGACATCTCTTTTCTTCTAATTTTTGGAGCTAATTTCATAACACATAGTTGATTCAGTGCCCAAATACCTATAGAGTTTCTGGAGGCCAAGAGGGTCCAATTTCCAGACAACAGAAGATCAAAGGCAAGGATAACGAGTGCTCCCAGTCATGTGATGCAGAACTGCGTAGGGTGACACAGTAACTGCACAGAGAAGCTCTTTCAGAGCTAAGGTCAGTGTCAGATCACCTGTGGAAGTGAGAATTTTCTAACTAGATTTTTTGTCAGTTATTTATCTGTGTTGGATAGTCAGACTGGGCATCTAAAGATTTGTACTCATATTTTCTACTGGTTAATATTAAATCCCTCACCTGTTGCACCAGTTTTCCCAAGTTGGGTTTTTCAGGGGACTTAGTCCAAAAATAATTGTGTACTTATGTGTGTGTGCATCTAGTCTTCCCTGTGTTGTATTTATTTTACGTAGTATTTAGTTTTTAGGGTTGTAGCGTATTGGTTTCTATATTTACCATAGTATACGATAAATAATTTGTTCAGTAAAATAACAAATAGAAGAAATCAAATTAGTTGATGCAGTAGGATTCCTAGTAACAGAATTTTCACATAGTATCAGAGCACAGAAAGAAGTGGATGAGCTCAGTTACAGAGGAAGAGGGAGATTTGAATCACTACACAAGAAGTTGCTTGAAACCCCACAGAGGTTGCGCAATCCATTAGCCAGCAGGGAAGTTCTTGAGGAAAATTTGTTTCTCTGAGTGATTCGACAGAGAACAAAATTTCCAGATCGAAAATTTTTAGAGGCATAGAGAGCAGCAGCAGCAGTTTTTCTTGCATACAAGATCTTTTGTTGGGATGTAGTGATTTTGTAGCAGTAGCTAGAAGAATAGCTTCAAAAGGAAAAAAAAGCACAAAATGAGGGAATTTTGTCCTCGGAGAATTTCTAGCCAAGAAAATTTAATTTTCCATGCAAAGCAGCAGTAGGTGAGAGCATATTTACCCACTCTAGCAGGGAGTGTGTAAATCCAATTAGCAGTAGCAATAGGACAAAAGGCAAAGTTTTAATTTTGGCGAGATCGAATTATCGGGGCTAAGAGATCAAGATCGGTTGGACGGAGCGTCTAACTATATGATCTGGAAGGCAAGGATTTCCTTCCTTTTGGATGAATACGATCTCAAAGCTTACATTGATAACGTGTTGGTTGTCCCCACAGATCCAGATCAGCATAACACATACAAGAAAGATATGGTTAAGGAAAAGAAGATGATTCTCGATGGAGTTAAATATCATGTGGTTTCTCACATAGTGGACTTGGGTAAGGCCATAGAGATGTGGGACTCCCTTGCCACGTTGTACCAGGGATATTCCAAGCAGCGGAAAATGTACCTGGAGGAAAATTTGAGATGTACATGTATGCAGAAGGGGGAACGCATAGACCACTTTCTCACTAGGCTTCAGGATGTTCAAGATCAGTTGGCAGTTGTAGGGTCAGCGCCTCAGGATTCAAAGATGGTACGATAGCTCTAAATTCAGTCTCAGAGGAATGGCAAGTGTTCGTCCAAAGTATTTTGGTCAGAGAAACATTGTCAAGGTGGGATAGGATGTGGGTAGATCTACAACAGGAGGAGTTGAGACGAGATCCGGTGAACAACACCATCAGTGGCAGTAGAAGCAGTGGGATGAGGAAAGAGGTGAAGAAAGAGGAGAATGAAACCCTCGCATCAAAGGGGCAGTAGGCGCGATGCAATAATAAGAAGGATGTTTCGAAGATCAAGTCACTGAAAAGTTCCTTATCTCCCGTCATGTAAAAGGAAGCGCCACTATCAAAATACCACACCGATCCCAATGCACATGACACCATGCATGCGATCAAAGACAAGTCAAGCTCAAATTGTGAGGAAAGGGACTCACCAGCTGCAGCTCCAGCAACCTTCTTGTTCTTCTTCTTTTGTTGACAGTGAGTAGCAAGATGCCCATGTTCATGACAGTGAAAACACTTCACCTTGGACATATCTAGCTTCTTGCCTTTAGACTCGGATTTAGAATGGAATTTCTTCCACTTCTTCACCTTGGCAGCCAAAGCACAATCATCTTCATCATCATGCTTTGATGAAGAGCCATCTCTATTGTTCCGCATGAACTCCTCCTGCACCAGATCCGACCACAGTCGTTCCCAATCCGGCAATTTTTCCCGTCCGTTGACAGAGCCTTCATAACTGTGCCAACTCTTAGGAAGTACCAAGAGAGCCAAGCTCACCAAATCATCATCAGCAACAGTGATTCCCACACTCCCCAGTTCATCTCGACATTGTAAAAACTTCGTGAGATAATTTGGAATGTTGTCGCCCTTTTCCATCTTGATCTTCCTGAGTTTATCTTTGAGCACCAATTTCCTATGGTCGCAGCTACTTTGGAATAGATCCGTCAAAGCCTTCCACATAGCATATGGTGTGGCTTTCCCATGGAGGCTTGAGACAATGTGGTCTCATATTCCCTCCAAAAAGATCATCCTCGCCTTTGCCACTTTCTTTTTCCATGCATCAATATTTGCAGAATCTGATGAAGCAGGCTTAGGAACATCATTGTCAATGAATTCATTCAAGCCATTGTATTTGATTACTGCCTCCATCTTGTACTTCTAAGGAATGTAGTTTGAGCTGCCCTCGAGTGCATACTCTAGCCTCAAGCCATTGAAAGCCATTTTGATCTTGAATCAGTTGTAGCACCAAGAAAATATTTCTACAAATTCGAATTTTTTCCACCAACAAACTCAGCTCCTGCTTCACTACTGCAATTTCTTGTGCTCTAATACCATGTAGAAATTTAATACAAAATACATGTATGTCATGGATTCTCCCGATCTAACAATATGCTAATGTTAAATATAGAATCGCTTGTACTTATATTTGCGGAAATTTAAAACACAATCGCCAATTACAATATGATGAAGAAATATCAATCATGTTGATCCCTTAGTTAAATTGAGAGGGGAGAGTGAATCAGTTTAACATATTCATGGTCTTTTAAAACTTTCTTTTACACTTATTTACATCTTCATTTCATGATCAACTTAATATATAATGAAACAACGATCTTAATATTTGTGCAGCAAGTATTAAGCAGATTAAATACATAATATCAATAAATAATCATCATGCACATGGACAACAGATATAAGTGGAAACCCATAAGGGAGAAAACCACATCTTATTATTGTTGTTATGCAAAGGCAAGCTCCAACTCCCTCTCACCGCTGATTTTCTATAGGCTCCAACCTACAAGAGGCTACTACCTCAATTCTGCAAGCTACAACTTGCAAGAAAGCTCCAACTCCCATCCATTTTTTGCAAGCTACAACCCACAGGAGGCTCCTACCTCACCCAACTACAACTGGACATCTATCAAGCTATACCTTCATATGGAAGCACTAAATTCCTCATTCTGCAATGAAACACATGTTGATTTACCTGGATATCAGCTCTGTTCAATTCCTTCTTCACTGCTGTCCTCCAGCCTTCATATCTACCTTATATCATCTCTGGATCTACACTGCTTCTCTATCTGCTCTTTTTCTTTCTTATTCCTTCACTCTCTTTCCTCATGTTGTTCTCTCTCTCTCTCTCTCTCTATGCACACTGATATTACTTGTTTTACACAGATAACTACATGATTGTTTGCATTCTATAGGGAATTCGAAGTGAACAGGCCTAACTCTATGCCTTCCACCCATTCGATTTCTCACACTTCAGTTCTGGTTATTACATCAACCAAAAATATAGAAATAATCATTTCAGCACTTATTGGATTTTTGTCTATGTCTATGGAGACTTGCCTTTGCATCACATACAATAAAAATAATTAATTCATTTACATTTATAGTTACAAAAAATATATCTCACTCAACCCTTTCAGCTCTTGGCTCGCTGAGCATTTGTCCTTTCTGCTGTTGTCACTGTCTTTTCAGTTTCTACTGTTATATTCCAGCTCTGCTGCATAACTTCCTTGTTTCTTCCGTTACTTGTGCCTTTTGTGCTGCGTTTACCCAAACTTTGCATATATAAAATGTGTATCTCATTTATGCCCAGGAATTTTCCATTCCAAATATAATGAAACCCTTTCTTAAACTAAGGTTTAAACTCTATTCACATATCTTGATGCGAAAAATCAACATCCCTTTATGCAGGAAACTATCTCCTTATATTTTTTGTGGTTATAAACCCATATTTTATCCACATTAATTAAAACATTTTAACTATGCTTTTACCTAAACTTTTAAACAATATATCAACATATATATACACCCTGCTTAAATGAAACTCAACTCTTACCAAATTCCAACATATTGTTTACATATGGGTCCACACTATTTACCATACACCTTTTATGTGTTTATCTGTCTACGTCAGTCATCCAACGGTAATCACACCTTGATTTGATCGTATTTATAAGTTTACTTTGGTTAAAACCCAAAGTGTCAACATAATATTAATATATAAACTTCTGGGCCCACATTTACCAACTTACCTTTTCATCTTCTCTTGACCTATAGTTATAAACCATATACTTATCCATATAATTAAAACATTTAACTATACTTCCAACTATGGATTTTGCAATATCTCGACGTGCTTAAATAAAGTTTTTACCTTGGTTACAAAACCAAATGCTGACATCATATTTATCTGGACCCACAGTTGTACATTGACGATCAGACACGTCAGTCCACTCCATTGACCATTCTAATCTCAATCATCGATTCAATCTGCATCAGATCGGACGATCATCGCACTCCGTCTCTCAATCCGACGACAATCGCAAATAAAGTTGCGAGATATTTAAAGGTTTCAACCCAATGCGAAATGGGTGGTTTTATAACACCACGTGTCATTATCCTATTGGTATCGCATTCATCTCACTTAAAACCACTTATTCTCTAAAAGAGGTGCGAAAACCCTCTAGTGGTTTTCAAAACCACTTTCAATGTTCCGTTTTCGCCGTTGACTCATGGTTCCACATCCAGTTTTTCAATATAGTTCCTCCGTGTTAAAATTGGAAAACTAGGTCCAAACTCCAGGTTGTGCTACTCAGATGATGATCCCAATATTTTTATTGGATTCCTCTTTCGGAGAGGTGTAAGATTGATCTAAAGATCATCTCAATCGGATGAGCAGAACATGTACTTTGAATTTTTTCCACTTATGTGCAAGGTTGGCCTAGAATAAAATATAGACTTAAATGTCTTAAAGGACGTGTCACACACCCCCAAAGATACCTATATATTGGAGAGACTTAGATTTCATTTGACACACATTGTGTGGAAGATTTCTTTCTCTCTTGATGGCATTGGAGCTGCGTATTTATGGAGTGTTCTTTGTTTGGGTTGTTCAGGGGTGATGTGTGACACGCTTGGCTGAATGACCTATTGAAGACTTTGCTGGTAGAAGCATCATGTTGATTGCCGTAACGCCACCATTCTTTATCTTTGTTTTGGCTTGTATTCCATCGATCTATTGGTATGTTCTATCTGCTTCAGTATCTTGTGCCCTAATCTAAAATGGCATAGAACATGTTCTAAATTAACATGGTATCAGAGCTCAGTTAATACAAAGCCTAATTTATGTTAAAAGCAATCATCAATTTATTAGATCCATTGTGGGAAAAATTACCTCTAGAAAAGGATTCGGTGGAGAGGAGGATCTTATGCCCTAGCCGCAACACAGGAGAAGGAAGAACAACTTGGGGACAAGGGTTTGTTTCAGGGTTAGACAGGGTATGAATTTCTATGGGAGAGGCTGAGTGTGTTAGCTCTTAGGCCAAGTTCTTGTAGGGTAAAAAAAAATGCTGCTATTTGGAGCTGTGAACAGCACTGTTTTGGAGGTCGGTTGCTACAGGAGTGTTGTTGTGCTAGGCCACGGGCCATAGCTCTACAGCTGGGCTTGCGTAGGGTGGTCAAGGGTTGGCATATGCCCTAAGGCAGTGGTGTAGCAAGGGAAGACCTCTTCAAGGGTGTGTCACAGCCCTATAAGGGCCTGTTTTGAGACACGCAAGCCATCATTAAAATTCGAGTGTGATCTTAAGAAAGCTCGAAGCCAAAAGCGGGGAAAATAAGAAAAGGGAGAAAAAAAAAAAAAAAAATCTTACGAAACCTGCTAGCAAACCTGTTGGTAAAGACAGGCATGGAATTTGTCGTTATAGGTGGAATTATAGGAAGCTATTGACAGAGTGGCCTCACCATATTTTGGATGCCGTGTACATTGAAAATCCGGGCAGATTGGACGAGTTTGAATCTGCAGGCGGACGAGACATCGTGGTAGAGGAGGGTCAAATTTATGAACCCGCGAAACCAAATTTAATCCAAAGCACGCGGAAAAAGATCCAACTAAGTTTGTTAAGTCGTCGCCTCTGAATTTTGGGCTCGAAACAACTTGGACAAGGGACATCGAAGAGCGTAAGGTCTTGCATGCCCTCTAAGCGAGTTTTGGACATGGCGCTGGTTGAAATTATCACAATGGAACCCGCAGCAGAGTTGATTGCAAATCAAAAGGAAGGCTAAGAGCTTTGAGATCGGAAGCCTCGCTTATTGGGTCGGTATTCCACAGTGGTTGATCTCGAGGAATCATTGCACCACGAATGACTATTACAAGTGTCGAGTCCCAATAAAGATTCTGAATGGCCAAGCATGCGCTACCTTTTTTCCAGCGATGTAGGGGGGAGCGCAGATTCATAGTCATAATGGGTTTCGATATGGATATTTTTTGTGGGAGCTGCTTAATTAGCATGTATGCAAAGTGATGTAATACAGAGGCTAAAAGACAAAATATCCCAAAAAAATTTAATGTTATGGACTGCCCTGATCGCAGAATATGCACAAAATAGGAAGGTTGTTGAAGCCTTGAAAGTCTTCAACCGAATGCAAGTGGCAGACATGAAACCCGACCTGGTTACCATTGTGAGTGTGGTTTTGGCCTCTTAAGAGATTTCTGAATCTGTGAAATGATCCATGGCTACATAATTCAGAGAGGGTTTGAATCTCATGTTTATGTGGGTACTGGAATCATAAATATGTATGATGTCGGCGTGTGAGGACTGCATGTCGTGTGTTTGACAGAATGCCCAAAAAAAAAAAAATGCGGTGTCATGGAATGCAATACGCTCACAATAGGAACGCCAACAAGGCCTTGGCTCTTTTTTGTTGAATGCAGAAAGTAGGAATGAGACATGACTCAGTCAATGATGTGCGTGCTCCCAGAATGTACCCATTTGGTACACCTGCAAACTAGGGAGTAGATCCATGGTCGATGAGCCTTAGAACAATGCCAAGAATGACAAAGGGGCAGATCTGGAAGATAAGAAGCAGTGCAGAATGCAATGCCCGATGTAGTAAATTCAGTGTTTGGAACATCTGTATAATTGGTTCCTAGATCTGTGAACTGAGATCTAAAAAATAAAGCAGTGCAGGATCATGATATATTCTCTCTGTTTGACAGTGACATGTGGCAGAATATGTATGACTATGAAGTTTGAAATCTTCAATACTATATAGCAGTATGAAAATCATGAAGAAGATAGTGATGGGTGCGATAAAATTATGGCATCATTGTAATCAGCGATATGACAGTGATGACAGTTCTATAGCCGCAATTTTGAGGAGCTAAATTTGTCATTCTATGTCACTGTCATTATGACAGTGACATAGACAGTCACCCATGATTACGAAATTCATATTCACGGTAAGCTGGTGACAGTATCAGTCCTACATTGGAGCGTAATGATAAACTTCACTAAGAATTTTTTGCAGCTTTCTGTCACGTTGTTAGAATCTTGATCAGCAAAGGCTGTGAAGTTTCGATCAAATAGTGTATATGATATATGCATGATAGCTAGATGGCAGTATGTGGCTATGAGTATTGATGGCTTTAACTGTGTGAAAATAATATCCCCTTCCCAGTTAGTGTCTGGGATACCCTCATTTAAAATATATGTCTTCTCTCGAGAGAGAAGCTAGCATTAAGAGGGAGAATACAACTGTATATGCTCCTGAGCTAATATCATTGCTGAAAGAAGATCCTCATGGATCAAAGACATATGGCTTCAGAGGGGGAAATTCCGGAAGAAAAATAAGAAGCCATATAGATACTAGGGGTATCTAGCTGCCATGAGTTCAATATGATACTATAAAACATCAAGTCTAGAAATATGATAGGATGATGTCTGGGATATGATCCCTAGACCACATGACAAAGTTGTTGTCACCTCGTTATAAGATCAAGCATGGATCTGATGGAGGTGATGAAAAGTCCAAGGCAAGATTCGTTGCCCGTGAAAGTCGGGGACTATGATGACATATATGCACCGGTGGCCTGATATACCATCATCCAATCTATTATTACCCTTGCTGCTACACAAGGACGAAAGCAACCTCCAGATGGATGTGAAAACCGCTTTTTGGCATGGAGCGATAAAGGAAGAGGTGTATGTAGAACAACCTTTTGGGATCAAAGTCCAGGATCGGGACACCCAAGTCTGCAGGTTGAAGAAAGCCCTCTATGGGGTGAAGCAAGCACCCAGAGCTTGGTACAAGAGGATAGATAGCTACCTGATGAAGTTGGGCTTCACTCGTAGTAATGCTGATCCAAACCTTTACTTCAAGGTTTATAGAGGAAAGCCTCTCATTTGGGTGTTGTATGTGGATGATCTTCCTGACAGGTGTCGACTCTCTCATTCATCAGTGCAAGAGGGAGTTTGATGTTGAATTTGAAAGGAAGGACCTAGGACTGATGCACTACTTCCTAGACCTGGAGGTCTGGCAGAGACCTGGCAAGATTTTCCTTTCTCAAGGAAAACTTCTGGTATGATCTGATATGGTAGATTGTAAGTCTGTGTCGACTCTGATAAAGCTCAACGTTAAGAATTTGAGTGGCAGCGCTGCTGGGCCCGTGCAAGAAAATCAAACTGAGTATATTCAACTCATAGGGGCCCTGATGTTCTTAGTGAACACCCGTCCGGACGTATGTTGTGCAGTGAACACTTTGAGTCAACACATGGTTGATCATAACATTCATTGGGTTGGTGCCAAGAAACTCTTGAGATATCTCTGGGGCACGATAGACCATGGGCTGAGTTACACTGCTGGGAGCATGACACTTGATATACTGATGCCGATTGGGCTAGCAGTGTGGTGGATCATAAGAGCACATCTGGATGCTACTTCACAAGTAGATCTGCTTCGGGCAGGAAAAGGAAGTCGGTAGCCTTTGAGCACCGCTGAGGTCGAATACATTGCAGCATGTACGACCCATTGTGAAGTCACTTGGTTGCGAAAGCTCTTCAGTGAGCTGTTCGAGCATGTGCTAGATGCCACCGTTATCCTTTGTGATAACCAGAGGGGGATTCGTTTGTCATAGAATCTCGTGTTCCATGATCGATCCAAGCATGTTCATGGCTGGTACCACTTTATCCGAGATATGGTACAGTGAGGCGAAGTAAGGCTCAATCATATAGGAATTGATGAGCAGGTCGCAGATATTCTCACTATTCCCTTGGGGAAGGTCAAGTTCCTAACCTTCCGTGAGAATATTGGAATCATGGAACCACCCTATTCTGAGGGTCCTGTTAGACGATGAGCTCTGGGAGCTCCAAAGGGGTTTTGGGGATAGCTTTGGTGCTACAAGCAACCATAGGGCTAGGCTTGCCGAACCTATTTGGTGTGCTTCTACCCCACCGTAATGATATTGAGATGGTTTACCTCTCTCTGATCTGTGCCCTGTATGCATCCTACCCATGGAGTTTCGGACTCATGGGAATTACCTCTCATTTGGCCAATGAGGTGGGAAAAGTGAATAGAGACCATAGCAAGACCGATGGACGCATCAGAGATTGTCGTCCTCTCTATGTCTAAGATGGCACGTGTCCAACCACTTGATCTGGAATCAAGTCTAGTGAGGTTTCAGACCTCCAACTGACTTTGGGTCAGTGAAACTAACTTCGGGTTAGTATATGACTCTCTTGAGTCCTAGTGAGGTTTCGGACCTCCAACTGACTTCGGGTTAGGTAAACCAACTTCGGGTTGGTATGAGACTCTTTGTGAGTCCTATAGAGGTTTCATACCTCTGGGCTGAATCTGTCAACTAGGTATGATGTCTTTGTGACTGACCCACTTCTGTTCTAAAATAAAGAAACCAGCAAAGCAAGTTATGACGAGATGATGCACGATGTTTGGATTGCACTTGTGGACGGAGTTCTCCCTAGTTGAGAGGGAGTCTTAAAATTGGACAACTAGGTCCAAACTCTAGGTTGTGCTACTCATATGATGATCCCAATATTTTTATTGGATTCCTCTTTCAGAGAGGTGTAAGATTGATTTAAAGATCATCTCGATCGGATGAGCAGAACATGTACTTTGAATTTATTCCACTTATGTGCTAGGTCGGCCTGGAATAAAATATAGACTTAAATGTCTTAAAGGACGTGTCACACACCCCCAAAGATTCCTATATATTGGAGAGACTTAGAGTTCATTTGACACACATTGTGTGGAAGAATTATTTCTCTCTTGATGGGGTTGGAGCTGCGTTCTTGATGTTGCGTATTTATGGAGTGTTCTTTGTTTGGGTTTTTCTGGGGTGATGTGTGACACGCTTGGCCGAATGACCTATTGAAGACTTTGCTGGTAGAAGCATCCTGCTGATCACCGTAATGCCACCATTCTTTATCTCTATTTTGGCTTGTCTTCCATCAATCTATTGGTATGTTCTATATGCTTCAGTATCTTGTGCCCTAATCTGAAATGGCATAGAACCTGTTCTAAATTAACACTCTGCATCATCAATTATGGTTCCTTTCTTCATTCCAGGTACATTGCATCTGTTGACTCAACTACAATAAACCCAAGCGGAACCTTCCAATCTGTTCCACCAGCATTCGTCCCCACACATGTCTGGTCTTATCCTCCAGCAAATAACACTTTCGGTTCTATGCACCACAAATTCATTATTCCCAAAAGGATTCCTGAACCCATCCCAGTTCCTATTATTCAATTTGATCAAGAACTCTCTACACTGTGTGAATTGAACTTCAATTGCAGGGTTGTGTTTAACAATTTCATGGGCATCGATCCATTGAGTGATCGATGACCGGTTTTTGACATATGTAATCCAACCAGAATTCAATTATAAATTAATGTGCAACTTCTTAAAATACATAGTCTCATAAATTCATAAAACCTGTAACTCAAATATATTTAAAAAATGAAGATCCAACATTTGGAAATTATGCCTATATTTACACAGAATATCCTTCCATACCTGATTTTCAATTAGTGGCCTTTTGTCTAATTTTCCCGAAGGCTTACAACAAACCCTATCTGTTTAAAAACCTACTTCATGTCTAAACCCTCCTCTTGTACCCTCATCCACTTCACTTTCTTCCTCATGGTCCAACCATATCTCTGGTCTTTCTTATTTCTCTGCAACAATTCCATCTTATCCTGATCTGCTCCCTTGTCCTTGATGATAATTTCTGGTGGTGCTCCTTTCTTCTTCTTTTCCATCAATGACAATATTTCCAACAGTATCCCCCTTTGGAATTGATGGCAGCACATCCACCAATACTCCAATACTTCCTCCAGGACTTCCTCCCCCTTTCATTTTGAAAGGTATGTTTCTTCCTCTGCTTACTTTTCCTCCCCCTTTGACATCAACGGCAAAGGGTTGCACATCTCTCAGTGTAGATTCTATCGTTTCATAATACTTTGATCTTGAGGACCTGTTCCATGCACTGCTCCATTGTTATAGCTCTTTTGTGAAAAAATTTTATTGACTGCTCTCCCCCTAGAATGATGCTTTCTTGTCTGATGCAGACTATCACTTGTCTTTTGCACTGACCTTGTTCCTTGTATGCAACCTTAATATATATATATTTGAATTTTAGGTTTTTTTTTTTTTTTTTATCATATCAGAGAGTAACATCTGCAGACACTACCCCTAGTTTGTCTCTTAGATATTTGAATGGTTCTTTAGCAAGAGGTTTTGTGAATATGTCTGTTTTTTTTTCGTTTGTTGGTACATGTTCTAACTTCACTAATTTTTGTGCTACTTGTTCTCTGAGGAAGTAGTACTTTATCGGGATGTGATTTTTTTTTTAATGAAGTACAGGATTTTTTGATATACTTATTGCACTAGTATTGTCACATTTGATAGAAATGGGTTCATCAATGCTTACCTTCATGTCTTGGAGAGTTTGTTTCATCCACATTACTTGTGTGCAACACGCTGCTGCTACTATGTATTCTGCATCTGTTGTAGATAGAGAGATAGAAGTTTGCTTCTTGCGTAGCCATGCCACCAGACTTTTTCCTAAATAAAATGCACCTCCACTTGTGCTTTTCCTGTCATCCACACAGCAGGCCCAGTCTGCATCTGTGTATGTTGTCAATGTGAAGATTTTTCCCTTTGGATACCATAGGCCATAATGTGCAGTTCCTTGCAGATATCTGAATATTCTCTTGATTGCTAGTAAGTGATGTTGTTTTGGTACTGCTTGATATCTTACCACAAGTCCTACTTCCAAAATAATTTCTGGTCTACAAGCAGTTAGGTATAGCAAACTTCCTATCATGGATCTGTAAAGTCTTTGATCTACATCTGTAGATCCATCATTAGCACATAGTTTGCATCCAGTGATCATGGGAGTTGACACAGGTTTGCAGTCTTCCATTTGGAACCCTTTCAACATCTCTCTTAAGTATTTTTCTTGTGAAATGAATATTCATGTGTTCTTTTGTTGAATTTGAAGTCCTAAATAGAAGGTGAGCTCTCCAATCATAGACATCTCAAATTTTGATTTCATTTCATTCGCAAATCCTTTTGCTAACTCATCATTGTTGCTACCAAACATGATTTCATCTACATATACTACTACAATTAGGAGTTCATTTTCATCAGCCTTTAAGTACAAATTGTTGTCTACTCCTCCTTTCTTGAACCCTTGTTTTTGCAAGTATTTGTCCAGCCTTGAATACCATGCACGAGGAGCTTGTTTCAGACCATTTAAGGCTTTCTTTAATCTGCACACATATTCATGTTTATCTGTTAAGGAGAATCCTTCAGGCTGTTCCATGTAGGCTTCTTCCTTTAAATCTCCATTCAGGAAGGCAGATTTTACATCCATTTGATATACCCTGAAATCATGATAGCATGCAAAGGCCAAAAGCATTCTGATTGCTTCCATTCTGGCTACAGGGGAAAAGGTTTCATCATAATCAAGTCCTTCAATTTGAGAATATCCCTTGCATACAAGTCTGGCTTTATTTCTGATTACATGCCTTTGTTCATTTATCTTATTATTGAATATCCATTTTGTGCCAATGACATTTTTCCCAGTGGGTCTTGGTATTAACTCCCAGGTATTGTTCTTCTCAATTTGGTCTAGTTCTTCATTCATAGCATTTACCCAGTTTTTGTCTTTGCTGGCTTCTTCGAACTTCTTTGGCTCTATTTGAGATAGCATGGCTATGTATACTTCTTCTATCTGTTCAGCTAGTTGTCTTCTTGTCTGGACCACACTCTTGTCCCCAATGATTTGATCTTCTGGATGGTTCTTTTGAGTGTGTCTTGAGGGACCTTTTGAGTTTAATTCAATATCTTATGTTGCCTTGCTATGTTCATCATTATCTTGGTTCTCAGCTTCATGATCATCTAGAGGCCTTGGCACAACTTGTGCTTCTTGTTCTGTTTGGTAGATCTTCATTGAATCTTACATCAATGCTTTCCACAATTTTGTGCAGTCTTTTGTTGTAGCACATGTAACCCTTACTCTTGGATGCATATCCTAAAAATATTCCTTCATCAACTCTTGCATCAAACTTCCCTAGTTTTTCATCACTATTTTTTATGAAACACTTGCTTCCAAAGACTCTAAAGTGCTTAATTGATGTTGGTTTACCATGCCACAATTCGTAAGGAGCCTTGTCACAATTTGGTATTAGATGAGCTTTGTTAAGAATGTGAACAGTTGTGTGTACTGCTTCTGCCTAGTAGGTTTGGGGAATGTTATTTTCTTGCATCATGGCTCTGGCAATCTGTTGTACTGACCTGTTTTGCCTCTCTGCTACTCCATTCTGTTGAGGAGTACCTGCAATTGTAAACTGTTGTTTTATCCCATGTTCATTGCATAGGTCTGCAAAATCATAGTCTGTGAATTCACCTCCTCTGTCTGATCTGATGCACTTTAGCTTGCATCCTGTTTGATTTTCTACCAATGCCTTGAATATCTTGAATTTCTCAAGTGCTTCAGATTTATATTTGAGAAATGCCACCCACGTCAATCTGGTAAAATTATCTATTATCAGCATGAAATAAGATTCTCCACTTGGTGCATTAGTTCTTGAAGATCCACATAGGTCCATGTGTACAAGCTGAAGTGGCCTACTTGTAGATATTTTATCTTTGGTCTTGAAAGATGTGCGAGTCTGCTTGCCCAGTTGGCAGGATTTACATATGGTATTTGGAAGCTTCTTTATTGCAGGCATATCTCTGACTGCATTCTTCTTGCTCAGACTAATGATGTGGTCAAAGTTTAGGTGTCCCAATCTTCTATGCCATAACCATGATTTGTTAATTTTGCTTATGTGGCACGCTTCATTCGCTTCTTTCACTATATAGACATTACTTTCTGTTCGAACACCTTTGATCAAGTCTTTCCTGTGGTGCTAGATCTTACTTCACAATCTTGGGCTCTGAAAAGGACCTCATAGCCTTTATCACACATTTGACTGATGCTTAGAAGATTGGCTTTAAGCCCATCCACAAATAGTACATCTTGATCCTCTCCTCTACCATTATTCAGACTGACTGAGCCTTTTCTTTTGATTTTCCATGCTTTATCATTGCCGAATGTTACATTTCCAGATTTCTTTTCATCAAAGGTTAAAAAATTGCTTTGATCTCCAGTCATATGCTTTGAGCATCCACTGTCCATATACCATTAGCTTTTCTGATCTTGAGCTATTAGAGCCAGGTCCCACTTATTCAACTTATTTTTCCACCGCATGCGGAAATTTGTTTGGTACCTTTCCTAAGAAGATGGACCACAGTCTTTGAGAGGACATTTGTGAGACTTGTGCCCGATTTTTTGTTTTCTTATGATGACACTTAGAGACATAGTGCCCAACTCTTCCACAGTTAAAGCATTTAAATGGAAGTTTACCTTTATACTTTCATGAGCCTCTATCCAATCTTCTGACAAACTTGGCCTCTTCTTCATCAGAGCAGGAGCATGTATCTTCCTTTTCTTCTTTGCACTTCTCTGCCTTAAAGGCTGCCTCCCTCACATTTGACTTCCTCTATGGAAGTCTCATCTCATAGGTTGTTAAGTTTCCAAGTAATTGGTTCATGTTCAATGTTTCCCAGTCAGTTGTTTCTTCTATGGCAGAAACCTTGGGGTTAAACTTGGACGGTAAATATCTCAATATATTTTGTACAATTACACATTCTCTAATGGTTTCTCCTAGAGATTTCATGTTATTCACAATTTCTGCAACCCTTAAGAAGAAGCTGGCAACATCTTCTTCTTCATTCATTTTTATATTTTCAAACTGGGCTCTATAGACTTTCAGTTTGGAAGCCTTCACCTTTTTATCTCCCTCATGGATACTTTCTAATGTATCCCATATTTCTTTGGCAGTCTTGTTGTTCATTACTTTGATAAATTCTGCCTCACACATACCACTTAAGAGTGCATTCATGGCTTTTGCATTAGCTATAAAATATTGTTTGGCTTCTTTCTCTGTGTCAGAATCCTTTGGAGCATATCCTAATTCCACAGCAGCCCAAACTTCTATTCCTAGAGACATTATGTATGTCCTCATTCTTATTTTCCAGAAGGCATAGTTTGTGCCAGTAAACAAAGGAGCTTTATTTTTTGAGGATCCTTCTAGAGTAGCCATCTTGGGGACCAAGGATCTCCTTCCATTTGTTAAACTGATACATAAGGAACTTGGCTCTGATACCAATTGTTGAGCCCTTATTTAAACTGAGAGGCGGGGGGGTGAATCAGTTTAACATATTCATGGTCTTTTAAAACTTTCTTTTACACTTATTTACATCTTTATTTCATGATCAACTTAATATAATGAAACAACAATCTTAATATGTGTGCAGCAAGTATTAAGCAGATTAAATACAGAATATCAACACATAATCATCATGCACATGGACAACAGATATAAGTGGAAACCCATAAGGGAGAAAACCACATCTTATTATTGTTGTGATGCAAAGGCAAGCTCCAACTCCCTCTCACCATTGATTTTCTGTAGACTCCAACCTACAGGAAGCTGCTACCTCAATTCTGCAAGCTACAACTTGCAAGGAAGCTCCAACTCCCATCCATTTTCTGCAGGCTACAACCCACAGGAGGCTCCTACCTCACCCAGCTACAACTGGACATATATCAAGCTATACCTTCATATGGAAGCACCAACTTCCTCATTTTGAAATGAAACACATACTGATTTACCTGGATATCAACTCTGTTCAATTCCTTCTTCACTGCTGTCTTCTAGCCTTCATATCTGCCTTATATCATCTCTGGATCTACACTGCTTCTCTATCTGCTCTTTTTCTTTCTTATTCCTTCACTCTCTTTCCTCGTGTTGTTCTCTCTCTCTCTCTCTCTCTCTCGATGCACACTGATATTACTTTTTTTATACAGATAACTACATGACTGTTTGCATTCTACATGGAATTCGAAGTGAACGGGCCTGACTCTATGCCTTCCACCCATTTGATTCGTCACGCTTCAGTTCTGGTTACTACATCAACCAAAAATACAGAAATAATCATTTCAGCACTTATTGGATTTTTGTCTATTCCTATGGAGACTTGCCTTTGCGTCACATACAGTAAAAATAATTAATTCATTTACAGTTACAGTTGCAACAAATATATCTCACTCAACCCTTTCAGCTCTTGGCTCGCTGAGCATTTTTCCTTTCTACTGTTGTCACTGTCTTTTCAATTTCTGCTGTTATATTCTAGCTTTGCTGCATAACTGCCATGTTTCTTCCGTTACATGTGCCTTTTGTGTTGTGTTTACCCACACTTTGCATATATAAAATTCGTATCTCATTTATGCCCAGGAATTTTCCATTCCAAATATAATGAAACCCTTTCTTAAACCAAGGTTTAAACTCTATTCACATATCTTGATGCGAAAAATCAAAATCCCTTTATGCAGGAAACTATCTCCTTATATCTGTTGTGGTTATAAACCAATATTTTATCTACATTAATTAAAACATTTTAACTATGCTTTTAACTAAACTTAAACAATATATCAACGTATATATACACCCTGCTTAAATGAAACTCAACTCTTACCAAATGCCGAAATATTGTTTACATATGGGTCCACACTATTTACCGTACGCCTTTTATGTGTTGATCTGTCTACGTCACTCATCCAATGGTAATCACACCTTGATTTGATCATATTTATAAGTTTACTTTGGTTAAAACCCAAAGTGTCAACATAATAATTGTTAGAGTTAACACAGCGGAAACATAAAACAAATAATACACACGCACAGCATTCAACCATGAAAAAAATAGAGATTTTAACGTGGTTCACCCAACCAATCTGGGCTACGTCCACCTAATAGGGCATCAGCAATCTCATTCAACAACTGGAGAAATACAATAGCAGAGTTTCTCATCTGCTCATCTCTTCCACTCACCTCACATTCCTCATCATGCTCACTTTCCTCTACGGGCTTACATTTTATAGCTATGAATGGAAACAGAATCATAAATTCACTCACAAAAAATATAGGATGCATTAACTCCTCATCAGAAATAGTTGGAGTCAATTTAGCAACAAATCCTATTGTTGTCACCTACATGAGATTTTCTGCAAAAATAATTAAAAGAAAATCTCAACAATATTAATATATAAAATTTCAGGCCCACATTTACCAACTTACCTTTCTGTCTTCTCTTGACCTATGGTTATAAACCATATACTTATCCATATAATTAAAACATTTAACTATACTTCCAACTATGGATTTTGCAATACGTCAACGTGCTTAAATAATTTTTTTTACCTTGGTTACAAAACCAAATGCCGACATCATATTTATCTGGACCCACAATTGTACACTGACGATTAGACATGTCAGTCCACTCCGTTGACCGTTCTAATCTTAACCATCGATTCAATATGCGTCAAATTAGACGATCATCGCACTCTGTCTCTCAATCCGACGAAAATTGCAAATAAATTTGCGGGATATTTAAAGGTTTCAACCCAATGAAAAATGGGTGGTTTTGTAACACCACGCGTCATTCTCCTATCCGTATCACGTTCATTTCACTTAAAACCACTTATCCTCCAAAAGCGGTGTGAAAACCCTCTAGTGGTTTTCGAAACCACTTTCACTGTTCCGTTTTCACCGTTGACTAATGGTTCCACATCCAGTTTTTCAATATAGTTCCTCCGCATCATCACTTATGGTTCTGGTCTTCATTCCAGGTACACTACATCTGTTAACTCGACTACAATAAACCCAAGCGGAACCTTCCGATCTGTTCCACCAACATTCGTCCCCACACATGCCTGGTCTTATCCTACAGTAAATAACACCATCGGCTCTATGCACCACAAATTCATGATTCCCAAAAGGATTTATGAACCCATCCCAGTTCCTATTATTCAATTCGATCAGGAAATATCTACACTATGTGAATTGAACTTCAATTGCAGGGTTGTGTTTAACAATTTCATGGGCATCGATCCATTCAGTGATCGATGACCAGTCTTCGACATATGCAATCCAACCAGAATTCAATTATAAATGGAATGTGAAACTTCTTAAAATACATAGTCTCATAAATTCATAAAACCTGTAACTCAAATATATTTCGAAAATGAAGATCCAACATTTGGCAATTATGCCTATATTTACACAGAATATCCTTCCAGGCATGATTTTCAATTAGTGGCCTTTTGTCTAATTTGGTCGAATGCTTACAACAAACCCTATCTATCTAAAAACCTACTTCCTGTCTAAACCCTCCTCTTGTAGCCTCTGCCACTTCACTTTCTTCCTCATGGTCCAACCATGTCTCTGGTCTTTCTTATGTCTCTGCAACAATTCCATCTGACCCTGATCTGCTCCCTTGTCCTTGATGATAATTTCTAGTGCTTCTCCTTTATTCTTCTTTGCCATCAATGAAAATATTTCCAACAAATCACACATAACACAAATAATTTTTCCGAGGAAATCTTATGGATAAAAATCCCACTATCTTCTATTATGTATTATATCATGGATCATGAAACAATTACATACAAAACTCTAATCCAAGAGTTCTCAATACATGAGCTAACTGTCTCACACTGTCATACAAAAATTGGAAAGTTCCTTAGCCAACTTAATGTCTCCATATAGCCTACCTCACTGCGCAATCCCTTCTGATAGAAATCCCTGAATGAATGCAATCCTTCCTGCCTTGACTGTGCAATCCTCATGGGCACATCCAATGTGTGTGTGGTTGCATGTGTGCAACCGGATAATGTCACAACTGATAGTTTACTTCCCTTTCACCTAGAACTCAATTGGGTCTCCACTGGATCTGACATGCATGTAGTTAATAGTAGTAAATATTCAGTTGCATGTGAGACCACTGATTGTGAATTAATTAATAATTAAGTCACTTGATCTCTCACTAGTGTATCTTAAGTTACAACTAGAAAAATTGAGTTTAACTCACTTAACTGAGTTAAACTACTTTACAACTTGCACAATTGCACTTCCAACTCTGTTACAACTTCGAATCACTCATTTACAACTAAGTCAACCTGCATGTCCCACCAACCAACCTCTTAACTCGAAATTCCTTTAGCTAACTGATTTGCCACTTCAGCTAACTATTTCCAAGTGCTCATTAAGAATAGATTATTGTTTATTGTCCAACTAATATTAAGGGATAATAATAGTCGACATGCATCTATAAATAGACATGCAATCTATAAATAGAACTTGCACATACATCTATAAATAGACATCCACCTAAAAATAGCCTGAGGCTCCATCCTAGTGTAGGTGCTTAATTTTCACTAGGATCTTCTTATTGAATCTCACTTGCTACACCGGTTTTCTCACTAGATTTCTTGTTATTTACTTCTCTGTATTGGATAGTCGGTCTGGGCATCCAAATATTTGTACTCATATTTGCTACTACTTAATATTAAAACCCTTGCTTACTACACCGGTTTTCCCAAGTTTGATTTTTCACTGGACTTGGTCCAAAAATAATTGTGTACTTATGTGTGTGTGCATCTAGTTTTTTCTGCGTTGTATTTATTATCTGCAGTATTTATTTGTGAGGGTTGTATCATATTTATTTTGATATTTTCCATAGTACACGATAAATAATTTGTTTAGCAAAATAACAAATAGAAGAAATATAATCAGTTGTTGCAGTAGGATTCTAAGTAATGGAATTTTCACATGGTATCAAAGCACAGATAGAAGTGGAAGAGCTCTGTTGCAGAAGGAAGAGGGAGCTTCAAAGCACTGCATAGGTAGCTGCTTGAAACCCCAAAGAGGTTGTGCAGTCCATTGGCCAGCAATAAATTTCTTAAGGAAAAATTGTTTCTCTAAGTGAGTCGATAGAGAAAAAAATTTCTAGATCCAATATTGTCAGAGGTAAAGAGAGCAGCAGCAGCGTTTTTTCGTACAGAGCAGATCTTCAGCTGGGATGTAGTCATTTTGCAGCAATAGCTATCAAAATAGCGTCAGAAGGAAAAAAGAGCACACTGGGGGAATTTTGTCCTCAGAGAATTTTTAGCCATGAAATTTTAATTTTCCACGCAGAGCAGAAGTAGGCAAGAGAAGATTTACCCACTCGAATAGGGAGTGTGTAAATCCAGTCAACAGCTGCGCAGAGGATAGAAGGCAGAGTTTGACTTTTGGCAAGATGACATAAGTGGGTCTAAGAGATCAGGATCAGTTGGACGACGCATCTAACTATGTGATCTAAAAGGCAAGGATTTCCTTCCTTCTGGATGAATACGATCTCAAATATTACATCGATAATGTGTTAGTTGTCCCCACATATCCAGATCATCATAACACATACAAGAAAGAGATGGCTAAGGAAAAGAAGATGATTCTCGATGGAGTTCGATATCATGTGGTTTCTCACATAGCGGCCTTGGGTACGGCCAAAGAGATGTGGGACTCCCTTTCCACGTTGTACCAGGGATCTTCCAAGCAACGGAAGATGTACTTCGAGGAAAAGTTGAGATGTACCCGTATGCAAAGGGGATAATGCATAGACCACTTTCTCACCAGGCTTCAGGATGTCCGAGATCAGTTGGCAGTTGTAGGGTCAGCGCCTCAGGCTTCAAAGATGGTGCAGATAGATCTAAGTTTAGTCTCAGAGGAATGGCAAGTGTTCGTCCAAAGTATTTTGGGTATAGAAACATTGCCAAGGTTGGATAGGATGTGGGCAGATCTGCAGCAGGAGTAGCTGAGACGAGATCTAGTGAACAACACCATCAGTGGCAACAGTAGCAGTGGGACGAAGACAGAGGTGAAGAAAGAGGAGAATGGAGCCCTCGCATCAAAGGGGTAGCAGGAGCAGCGCAAGAAAAAGAAGGATATTTCGAAGATCAAGTGCTTCAGATGTGGTGAAATTGGTCACTACAGTACCCAGTGTCCACTTAGAAAGAAGGACAAAGAGGAGAAGTAATATCAGCACGCTGCATCTGCAGAGATCGGCAGGCTTTCCTTCAGACAGGAGGAAGAGTTTTCCATGATCACTGATATACCGCCAAGGGTGAGGCGGGGTAATTTGGTTTTGTAGCCATAGAGAGCTACAGATGAGCAGGATCCTTGAGGCCACCTCTTCGATCAATTCCTTGCTACGGGAGCCCATAGCAGCAGTAGCAGGATGGACCAGTTGTTGATTTTTGTAGCATCAGAAAGTGCTCTAAGCCCTAAATTTTGTGGATAGGCTTAGACACTGGTATTCCAAAGAACCCAGAAATTTTTTGTGAAAATTCCACTCGGTTGATGTTTTATTAAAATAATTAATTATTTTAATGGAGACCCTAACTCTAACTTTGGAAAATTATATAATTAAAGGAAATTAATAAAACCGAGTGAGAATAATCTAGAAAAGGCAGAGATCAATTCATATTATAATCTTAGTCGTTGATTAGAGATCTAATCTCAGTCGTTGATGTCTCAACAATGTTAGTGTCATTTTTTTCATCCTGCCACCAGTGATCAAATGGACTCTTATCATGTCTTGTTAGGGTCCCATAGTTAATTTTTTGTCATTCCATTAGGTCATCATGCAAAAATTTGGTCACTAGATGTAGATCTAGGTCTGTTTTTACTCCCAAAATTTTACTAATTGTGTTAGGATATTCCGACACATAGGAAATAGTGAAGAATAACTTAGTCTAGTGTAGAGTTAGGTAAAGTTTATTTCTTTACTATGTACATTTGTAACTTATAATCTGACGGTCACGATTTGTAGTGATCTGACGGTTCACTCTCTCCTCGGTATTAACGACACTTTATACGTGGCTTAACACCAGATTGGTCCATGATCTCTATTTAAAGAGCATGGAGGGTCATTTTTCCAGTAACTATTTATGAGAGAAACATATGTAATCTTTCTTTTATATTAATAAATTTCCTTAAGTGGCCACGTTGGCTTAGGTCATGGACTGTTTCTCTCTTCAAGGGTTTTAACCACGCGATAATATTGGTGTACTGGTTTTTTATCTATTTGTGAGCAGTGACCTTTGGTTTTTGATCTAAGGAACTTACCCTATAAATTCCTACATGGTATCAGAGCTATTTTGAGGGCCGCATCCGTTGTTGATCCAAAACCAAAGCCAGTTTGATTGCATGCGACTGTCATTTTCTAGATCTACTATTTTTGAACATTTTCGGGCTTGGAGAACTACTCTGTTGTTTCTGGAGCATCTGTTATAGTGAGGAACCCCTTTCGTTTCATGCGAAAAGGTTTTTGGTTGCCCAAGTTATGTCAGTTTAGATCTGGAGATATAAAGTATCGGTTTTGCAGTTATATTTTTTAATAGTTCTAGTTATTTCAATTCCCTCTATTTATTTCAGTTTTTAGGTTTTATTTATTTGTTGGATCTATACCCTCTTCTCTGTGTATGCTCTTTGCTCTGCGCTGTGTACAATCTCAGAAAATCAGAAACGGGAGGAAGGAAAAAAAAAAAATTGCTATGTATGCTCTTTACCCACGTCTTTGTGTGATCTCGGGAAATTGGAAATATTGAAAAAAATAGATAGCTTCTGGTAAGGCTAACCAAAAATATTTTAAAAAAAAATACTTCCTCCTTTCAAACAATTACAGAATCCTTTTACTATCTCACTTGGTGAGAAGTTAGTTTATGAGAATAGAGGTCTTGGGTTCAAGTCTCTTTCTCAAGCTTCTTTTGTAAAAAGTTTTTTGTTAAAGGAGCGGGATTTGTTTTTAAATTTGCACTTTCGTCATCAAATTTCAACCGTTCCTGTAACTATTCGGCATCTACAACTCAGTTTTTTTAAAAAGGCATAACTTCTTCATCTTGAAGCCATTTTTCGAGCCCTTTTTTTTTTATCGGCCTAATTTTTCGAGATCTTTCCATTGGAGCAGTTACTGTCAGCTATTTTCAGCTTTAGTTTTAAAAAAAAATGGAAAGTGCATGCCTGGTTATTCTTAACAGCACCAATTATTTCCAATGGCTACCTCACATGGTATATTTACTTAGAAGTAAAGGGCTTTATAGAATACCCACATGACAAGAAACTAAACCTTTTGATGATGATAAAGTCACTAAATGGGAAAATAAACAAGATCAATCACGAGGGTTGATAGGAATGTACATTGCTCAGGATCTTCGATTTCGTATCCTTGAAATTGACACCCCTGATGAAGCCCTAAAAAAAGATAAATAATGTTTTTGGCATTCAAAATCAAATCAGGGCCCACTAGCTTGAAAATGAGTTGCTTACTTTGGACCCCAATAATTTCTCCTCTATTGAGGATTTTTGTTCAAATTCAGGACCCTTAGACTTCTTTTAGAAGGTTGTAAGGTCAAAAAGGACGATGGTAGCCTCATCTATTCCATTCTTGCTAAGCTTGGCCCTACATACTCTGTATTTGTTTCCACCTTCCATTCCACTAGATAAGCCATCATTTCTTCAGGAACCGCCTACAAGAACCCCTTTTTTGATTCCTTTTGTGATTCTTTGATAAGAGAACAAGAAAAACTCTTACACCTTGGTCTTATCACTTCTGGAAACACTTCTAAGAAAGCCTTAGCAGCCCAACGGCAACCATATCAAAAGAATCCCAAGAAGCAGTATCCTAAAAAGTATGGTCCTAAATCAAACAAGGGTCCTAATCCATTTCAGCCGCAAACTAAAAAAGCAACTCACCAAAATGATAAGGCAAATAAAAATGAAGGGAAGAAAACAGATAGATATTGCAACCTTTGTAATCATGATAGCCATATAGAGTCCAAATGTTTTAAGAAGATGGAAGCCTTAGAAGCAGCAATGAAGAAGCACAACATAAATTTGGAGCACTCTTCACCTTCATCTTCAGGAATGGAATTTTCTGCTTGTGGTTGTCAAGCATCAAGATCTGGTTATGCATTAAATGTATCTTTTCATTCTCATTCTCATGAGTGGCTCATTGATTTTGGAGCTTCTTACCACATGGCCAAAAATAAAGCCATGTTTTCTTCTTTAAATGATTGTAACACCAAACATATTTATGTTGGTGATGATAGATCTCTTAGTGTTGTAGGATCTGGAACCATTCATCTAGGTAATGGTCAGTTTAATGATGTACTATGTGTTCCTACCTTTTCATGCAACCTTCTATCTGTTTATTAGATAACTCATTCAGGTGAGGGGAAAATAGTAGAATCCTCACCTCATGATGTTGTAATCAAGGATCTAAAAGATCCCAGACATATTTTAGCTACTGGCATTGTTGATGATTCCACAAGGTTGTATAAGTTTGACAAATTTGGGTCATCATGTCTTCCCTCCATTTTCGTTGCCCATAATGATGAAGCGAGCAAACTTTGGCATGAGCGATTTGGTCACTTAAACTATCGCTCTCTTCAAACTCTATGTAAAGAAAATATGGTGACAGGTCTTCCTATGGTATCTTGCCGAGATGGTGTTTGCTTTGGATGTGTACTCAGAAAATATCATCAGGATAGTTTCGACAAACGTGCCTCTTGGCACGCTTCAGCCCCTTCACAGCTTGTGCACAGTGATTTATGTGGTCCACTTCCTATTGTTTCTTTCTCTGGTTGCAAGTACTTCTCAACTTTTATTGATGATTTTTCTAGATGCACTTGGGTATACTTCTTAAAACTCAAGAGTGAAGTTTTTAACATGTTCTTGGCCTTTAAGGCCTTTGTTGAGAAACAACTTAGACATCAAATTCTTAAGTTAAGATCAGACAATGGAGGAGAATAGGTTAACAAAAAATTTACCAACTTTTGCACTGAGCATGGAATTCAATTGCAACATATTGTTCCATATACTCCACACAAAAAATGGCGTAACTGAACGGAAGAATCATACCTTAAAAGAAATGGCTAATCGTATGCTTCAATCTAAAAGACTTGGTCTCAATTTTTGGGCAGAAGCAATTAACTGTGCAAACTACATAGTAATTCACACTCCTACTAAGGTTTTAAATAATATTACTCTAGAAGAAGCTCGGAGCTCAATCAAACCATATGTAAGTCACTTTCGTGTTTTTGGAAGTGATGCTTGGGCCCATATTCCAGATGCGAAACATAAAGCCTTAGAACCTAAGCGTGAAAAATTCATTTTTTTTGGATATTCTAAAGATGTCAAAGGATACAGAATTCTTCAACCAAAATCCAAAAATATAATCATTAGAGGAGATGTAAAATTTGATGAAAATATATCGGCCTGCGAGCTTAGTTCGACGGGTGTTCCACCTTTGGCCTGCGAGCCTGATTCGGCATATGTTCCACCTCTCTGTATCTCTTCTATTTTTGACAGCATTCCTTCTAGTTCAGATGACGACAACGAGGATGAAAATCCTCCTCCACCTCTTGAAGATGTTCCTTCAGCTTCGCAGCTTCCAAGATGGATCCGCCCTACTCGGGATGCAGCAAGTTCTCTTGCAGGTGACCCTGTAGATCGACGACGTACACGTTCTCCATTCCAAAGAGCCTCTTCCTTATTGGCTCAAGTTCCAGAAAATCCTGATCCACACACCTTTGAAGAAGCTTTCGGTCATCCAGATTTGGATGAAGCTATGAATGAAGAATATCATTCTTTATTGGCGAATGATACTTGGGATCTTGTTCCTCTTCCAAAAGGATGAAAACTTGTCAGATGCAGATGGGTTTAAAAAACAAATTTTGAACCAGATGGAAAAGTGGATAGACATAAAGCTCGTCTTATTTCTAAAGGATTTTCACAAATTGAAGGCATTGACTATAATGAAACCTTCTCCCCTATTGCCAAAATGAATTCTATTCACATTGTTCTTTCCCTTGTTGCCTCCTTTAAATGGGAAGTCCATCAGATGGATGTTAAATATGCCTTCTTACATGGATATTTGCAAGAAGAAATCTACATGGAACAATCCCCTGGCTTTAGCCAAAACGACTCTAGCCTTGTTTTCACCTTAGGAAGTCTCTCTATGGTCTCAAACAAACTCCTCGAGCTTGGTATGCCAAAATGGATAGATTTATATTAGATAATGGATTTTCTAGGTGTCATTCAAACAACACTGTCTACACCAAGAAAGTGGGTAAGTCCTTCACCATCCTTGTTCTTTATGTTGGTGATATTATCCTTACTGGTAGTGATCCCAACCACATAAACCATGTGAATTCTAGCCTCAAAAAGAAGTTTGAAATGATAGACTTAGGACACTTGCATTATTTCCTTGGTCTTCAAGTCTTGCAATCCAAAGAAGGTATTACCCTCTCTCAATCTAAGTATGCCTGTGATCTTCTACACCACTTTCACATGGAAGACTGTAAGCCAACCCCTTCTCCCTTTCAGTCTAGATTCAAGCTTTCAGTCACTTGTACTACCCCTAAAGTTGACGCTACCTTATACCGTCAAATTGTTGGTAAACTTCTATATCTAACCCATACTCATCCTGACCTTTCCTTTGTTGTTGGTCTTGTCACTCGGTTTATGCACCAACCTCATGGAAGTCACTGGAAAGCAGCGAAAAGAATACTTCGATATATTCGAGGTATAGTTAAGTTCGGGATTCATTACAGTGCAGGAGAATATCCATTGCTGGTTGGTTTCACTGATTCTGATTGGGTTGGTGACCCTGATGATCAAAAGTCTACTTCAAGATATGTATTCACTCTTGGTTCAAAACCTATCACATGTTCTTGTAAGAAACAAAGTGCCATCTCTCTTTCTTCAGCGAAAGCAGAGTATCGTGGTGCAGTTGAAGCTAGTAAGGAAGCCATGTGGCTTCGTCAGATCCTGTCTGAATTTGGTCTTCATCAGCAGCATCCAACTACACTTTGGTGTGATAATCAGAGTGCCATTCAGCTGTGTAAATATCTAGTTCAGCATCATCATATGAAACACATTGAGATCCACATACACTCCATCAGAAAGCTCATTCATGATCGTGTTCTTGAAGTGCAATATTGTCCAACTAATGATCAAGTAGCCGATATCTTTACAAAGGCTCTCACAGAAGTGAAGTTTACCAAACTTTGATCCATGCTTGGAGTTCAGGAAAGTTATCATTAAGGGGGGATAGGCTCTAATGCCTCCTTACTTCTCCTATTGTGTCACCTTTGAAAATCCTTCAATCCTATCCCAATTGGTCTTAAGGGGGGATGTTAGGATATTTCGACACATAGGAAATAGGCACCTTTTGTGTCACCTTTGTAAATCCTTTAACCATATCCCAATTTGTTCTTAAGGGGAGATGTTAGGATATTCTAGCACATAGGAAATATTTAATAATAACTTAGTCTAGTGTAGAGTTAGGTAAAGTGTGTTTCTTTACTATGTGCATTTGTAACTTGTAATCTGACGGTCATGATTTGTAGTGATCCAACGGCTCACTCTCTCCTCAGTATTAACGACACTTGATCCATGGCTTGACACCCAATTGGTCCATGATCTCTATCTAAAGAGCATGGAGGGCCATTTTTCTGGTAACCGTTTATGAGAGAAACATATGTGATCTTTCTTTTATATTAATAAATTTCCTGAAGTAGCCACATTGGCTCAGGTCGTGGATTGTTTCCCTCTTCGAGGGTTTTAACCACGTGATAATACTAGTGTACTGATTTGTGATCTGTTTGTGAGCAGTGACCTTTGGTTTTTGATCTAAGGAACTTACCCCGTAAATTCCTACAAATTGCTGGTTCATTTCACCTCTTTGTTGAGTGTACCATCATTCACAAGTTGTCATCATCATTACAGTCATTTTCATCATGGTTTCATTTTATCCAGAGTCTCCATTAGGTCTTTAGTGTTCCAAGGTCATCAAATCATCATTCCATGCATAAATTCCAGCAAGTGGAGGAGTGACAATAAAGTAATTTCATCAATAAATTTGATTTTAAAGAAAAAATGTAATTTTATGTTCTTAATTTGTAATAAGTACTTCAGAGTTCCAAGTAGCTGCAAATGTTCAAGTTCCACCAGCAAATGTTCAAAGTTCCAAGAAGAAATTCAATGTTCTAAAGCCACGAAAATTTCAAAGTTCAAAGATCAAGTTCAAGGTTAAAAACAAAAATCAAATGAAAGGTTGATTTTGAAAAAGGGAAATGTGGGTCCATGTTCATTTAATGATTTTCCTCCAAGTTTAAAAGGCCCTAAAATACCAAAACACATTCATTCTCACTCTTCTCCATCGAGCTCTCAACTTTCGCAAGTCAAAAAACCATTTTTTGCTTCAAGAAATTGAGTTTCTGGTCCATCCACTAGTACATTTGGGGGAAATTCCGACACCTGGTTCTGACACTTTTGACCAAATGTCGGAAATTTCCCCAAATGTTTTCAATCCCACCCGAAACCGTCGCTATACCGACGTTTAGAGAAAAGTGTCGCAATACCGACACTTAGACAAAGTGTCGCAATTGCGACATTTGGAGGAAGACGTTGCAATTGCGACACTATGCCCCAAAGCATCGCTATTGCGACGGCTGCCTCCAAACGTCACAAGTGCGACACAATGTCTAAGTGTCACAATTGCGACGTTTAGAGCCATCCGTCGCAATAGCGACGCTTTGGCCGTCGTCGGTATAACGACACTTATATGCCTTTGCAAAATCCGTGTCACTTATGGTTTATTTTTTATTTTCTTTTGCTTGAACTAAGTCTTATTTCCATGTGGATTGTGTAATTTCACTTTTATTGCATATTATAGAATGTGTTTGTTTATAAGATTATATGATACATGTGAGATAAAGGTTTATTATTTATCATATCTAAATAAAATTTATCAATATTGTACATTTACACTTTTATGAGGTGATGTTATAAGTAAATTCATAAATATCTCTTTTTAACCCTCATTTTACTCCATGAATATGTTTGGAAATGAAATTTCAATAGATTAATTTTCTCCTAACCTATGTATCATCAATATTGTACATTTACATTCTTAATTATGAGGTGATGTTAGAGGTAAATCCATGAATATCTCCTTTTAATCTTCATTTTACTCCATGAATATGTTTGGAAATGAAATTTCAATAGATTAATTTTCTTGCTATTATATGTTTTATGAAGATATGGTAAGGAATTCTCTCTTGTTCTTCTTAGAAATAATTATATATAATTTTTTTATTTTTTTTCAAAATAGATTAAAAAAATTATATGAGAAAAATTATTAATTCATCAATATGTGTGTGTGTGTGTTGTGATGAATAATTTCATAGTTCAACTTAATGGTTCATTATATAATCATGTGACCATCACCAATGATATATCTTAAAAAGCAACTGAAAAGCCATGTGTACAAAATCGATGTATACTCTAGAGAGTGGTTCTTATATCACTATGTAAATTGTTGTATGTTACTTCAACAAAATTATAAGATAAACTGTAATACACATCATATATGCACCATAACAATTGACATACAACTAATTTGTTTTAGGATACATGTGGCATTCTAGGGGTAAATTCCATATGATGTGTATATCAATCTATAGGTGTTGGTAATTTGTGAGTATCTAAGAAATGATAAGGAATATCCATACATCATGATCTTGTAATGTGATTATAAATTGTGTCTATAATTTCCATAAAATGTATAAATGATTTGTTTAAAAAAAATCAACACAATCAACCCTAAACAATTCTCATGATGTGGAATGTCATTGGCGAAACCAAAATGATGGTCACATGTCCCATTTCTATGGTAATGGTGATCATATATATGTTGTAGCGACACTTGATGAGTAATTAAATAAATCTCAGAGTGTGACTCATTGTGCCATATTTTTTAAAGCATGATTTGTTTTCCTAGTTTTTACTAATTTGTTAACATATTTTATTCATTTGGAAAGCTAATTAATGATGCTTTAAGTAATTAGGACCTAATGAGAGATAATCTTCACATCTTCACTGAAATATATTTGGTAATTGTAGTCACTATATGAACCGCACATGCATGCTACTTAAGAAAAATTGAAGTATAAACTATAATACACATCTTATATCCGCCATAACAATTGTCATACAACTTATTTACTTCTAGATACATATGAAATACTTCAGGTAAATGCCATATTATGTGTATACCAATATAGTAGGTGTTGGCAAGTTATGAGGATCTAAGAAATGATAGGGTATCCACACATTAGTGCCCTGGTGAATTTTTTGCATAATTTTCTATTTGTTGTAATTTTGTTTCCTGGATTTGTTATAGATTTCAAATAATACAATTATCTACCAATTGTTCTTTATAAAGAAGAAGTACAATAAGTAGTCACCTAAAAGTGAGCCATGTGAAAATATTGGTAACATGAGTAACCTGGTAAGTTGAAAATGAAAAGTGAATAACCTCCACTCACCAACAGGTGGCAGACAGGGTTGGAATTTGGATTTCTCTTTACCCGTCACACAATTTTTTTTGACGTTTTGGTCATTATTTTTCTAGTCAATAAACGTTACGTTTAAAATTTTGCACTTCATTAATGACGTTCTCGTAATAAATTAACCCTTCACCAATAAAAGTTTGATTAAAAAAATTGAACGCTCTTCCATTTTCTTTGGATTTTGGAGTGTGATATATCTGTGTCATGGAATTTTAATACCTAAAGTTTCAAGAGAAATAACCGATTCTTTTCAAACTAATATTTCCTCAATATATGCTATGATCTACTAAAAATTACTTCAAAAAGAAAGTAACCTTCCAATATAAAGAAAAAAACATGAACGAGCTTTCCCTAAATTGCAATAAATTTATGTTTATTATTAATATTGCATAATCTGTCTTATAAAAATTGCATAATCGGACTAAGAACAGATCCTCAGTGCATTTTTTATTGTTTTTGTGATTAAAATAATGAGCCAAAGAATGCTAAGGCACTCAAAGAAATCAATCTATGTATTATTTCTCACAAAATCATGTTGAGTAGTGGAGACTAAGCGCTAGATTTTTTTTGTCCTCAATCTCTCTATTAATTATGTCTATGTAGTTATAAGAATAACAAGCCAAAGAAATCTCAGGCTTCCAGAGAAATTAGTCTCTGTGTGCATAAATTAATGATTACTGTTGACTAAATGTTATACCATTTGAAATTGCTGAGCGAAATTAATCAAGCCATGATGTACCATTTGTCAGTATCTATTTTCTCATGTATGAAAGTTGATGTACCATTGAAAGTTTAATAATTCTATTGAAAGTTTAATAAATATAATATATATATATATATATATATATATATATATTTTAAATTTAATGATTAATAATAATTAAATTAAAAATTTTAAAAGACAAAATAAAAGCCTAATAATCACGAACTATTATGATAATTTAAAAATATAGAACTCAGGCTGAACATAGTTACAAATATACCAAGAAAAGAAGAGTGCATGTGCATGATAACCTCTTTCTTGACAACCTATGAATGCCATTCTCAATGAAGACTCAAGACTCAACTGGATTGGATTATGTATCAAAACAGTAGGAATGAATCAAAGTTCAATGAATGAATAACTTGATCGAGAAAATTTATAGTGAAAGGTAACTTGACTATCAATCTACTAAACCTCACTTCCATGATTAAAAAAACACCCCCACCTTCTCAGTGGTCCCATCATGGTCCACCTATTGAAAAATAACCAACAAATATTATTTTTTATATATTTTTGCATGGCCATTGGACAATGATTTACTATGGTTTTCCTACTAAATTCCAATGGATGATTATTCAGAAATATTGATAATTAGTTTAGTCTCAAGGCATAGCCAAGAGTCTTACTGGATAATTATAGATTACCTCTCCGTTGGATGATTGTACATTTTTCATCTACTTTTTCACGTGAGTTTCAGTTGATGCTAGATCTTTGCCTTCTATTTCTTTAGTGAAGCTAAGAGTTAACTTTGATCTTACATTAATACCTATACTTGCATGAATATCCATGCTTTTATACTTCCCCACTGTGGTCAATGTTGATGTATGGCCTTGGCCCATTGATCTTACAATTAACTCACTATTCATATTCAATTTTCTCTAGTTCAGCCCAATAAAATAAGGAAAATAGAAAATGAAGTCTTGATTTTTCTTTCCAGTGCTCCTACATAATACAAATACTATTAAAAACCAATTAATATATAAATTGTCATCATTCATGCTAAAATCAGTTTCAATTTTTTTAATGAATTTGCTTACAAATAATAGATTACATTGCTCACAGAATAAGAGATAATTTAGAACTATGATTTCACAATAATAAATTACCCTAGCAGTTCAAACTTCGAACATACCTTATGAAATTAAAATATGGCAGGTTAATGAGCCAATCTAGTTTCCTCGGAGCCAATCTGGAGCTCGGCCTAAGTCTGAATGCCTTGAGAGTGCGAGTGTAAGGAACTAGACGCCTAAAGCTTTTATTTTGTGCTTGTGTAATTCACTGTTTGACCATCAAGCCAAGCCACCAACTATATTAACACTACTTCATGTTGGGGCAGATTGGCATTCTAATTTTTTAGTGCTATAGCCGTACTTTTTCACTGCTTCACTAATCACAACCTTGGAAGTTTGTAGGGCAACGGGCTTTATTCTTTCTTTGGTGTTTTATGTAAAAGAAAGGATTTGTGAACTTTTTGTAATAGGAAGGGGAAAACTAAATTGATTCTAATTTTAAAATATCAATAATGATAAGTGGTAATTCCTTTATTAAATTTTTAATTTTGAGTGAGCCAAAAAAGTAACTTTCCTTACTTTTTGAGTACAACCTTGCAATTGCGAAGAGGACTAGTGTTGCAAAATTATTGGTAAGTGAAAATTAAAGTGCATAAGAACGTTTTTGAAAAAATTTCAAACGTCAAAATTAAGTCTTCTATCCTTCCTAGCACATCACGGAAAACGGGAATCCGCAAATTCTAGTCGTCAAATACGTGCAAAATGCCTTATGACGGGAAAAATGGAGGACTGGTCCTATGCTGCTACATGAGTTAGGGTTTCATGTGGCAGCAGGGAACCTTGTATAGTTTTTCAAGGATAGGAAAGGAGAATATTGTCAGTTAATCATCACATGAAACTTCATCATCATTTGAAAATTGTGTCCTAATTTGAAACAATAAAACTACCCAACTATTTCATTATTTAATTTAGATTGTGTAATACAAAAAAATATCCTAGATAACTTAAATAATGTAAGCACTTTTGCAAAAATTTAGTGGGGAGAACCTTCAATTACATTTATTTTGAAGATCCACTTACATTTTAAGCCATTTTAATTAGTCTTTCATGGCTATTCTAGTAAAAATTTCAACCTCTTGTAGAAATTTGTTTGTCACTTGTATTAGAAATGCAAAAATCAAATGTATATAAAAATGATTTGAAATGAAAAAATCAAATGCGCGCTACATAAAAATGATTTTATTAAAAAATACATTAACGTCTGATATCACGCATGCATTCGCCCTCAGCTCTTGCAGAACAGTGTTCGCCCTCAGCATTTGCCCTCAGCTCTTGCAGAACAACATTCGCCCTCAGATCTTGTAGAACAGCATTCACCCTCAGCTCTTGCAAAATGGTAAGTTCTTACTGCAGGCCCTTCCTCCTATAGTAGGGTTGACTCTATTTGGGTTTTTTTGGTCAATTCCATTGGATTTTGTTAGGCTATAGGGTTCTCTCTAGATGTCTTCCAATGTTCTTTCGGATGAGTTTCAAAGACGATGTGTAAGATGTGTTTGTGCTTGCATGAATTTGACTCCACCAGTTTCATGAAGTTTAAGCTATGGATTTTAGTTCGACAAACTCATCCATCTCAACACCCAGTAACGAATTGCCCTTGGTCTGATCTATATTGAAGGTGAAGTGCAAAGTGGTAGAGAATGGGAGATAAAAAGTCATCAACTTTATCACAAGGGTAATACTCCAGATCGAAAGTGATGAGCTTTAGTTCTCCAGATTTGGGGATTTTTTGATATTTGGGGATTTTCTAATGACATACCAAAGGTCACATCCATACAACCATATCAAGGTCAATGTTGAGATCATTCTCATATAGATATAGGTCACTGATATATAGGGTTAATATCATCATCACTATCCATGGAAACCGAATGGTTACAAAATTTGTGATTGTGGTTGGCTCATTTATAATTATTACCCATTTACAGTAGAGCACAGAAACACTAAATATGGCCCGAGCAGAGCCTTTACAACAGGCAATGGAATTGCAGTTGCTTCATCAATAACCAATAGCTCCACTTGAGAAAACTTTTCATAATCTTGGGGTTGGATATACTACAGAGCAAAAAATTGTAGTTATCATTCGTGCTCCAATATATTAATATACTTTTTACATTGAACTGAAGAAAGGGAAACAAGCAAATGCTAGCCGTCATACAATGCTTTGACATAAGAGTTTTGAGTGACATACTTGAAAAAAGAACTCATCCACTAATATTTATAATCATTTGAGTTATTCAAGTTAAACACAATGTCAAGAATCAAGATTCAATACCCTCTATTATCTTCATCACCCAATACAAGATTTAAATTTTTCCCAAAGAAACGCTTATTAATTTGGCAGCCATTATTTCTCCCTGCTTTAAAGACCCTACATTTAAATGAAAACAAGCATTGCATTTCAACTACAAAATCTATTAGTGTTCAAATGTACATGTGTGCATCACTTGTGTAGGGTATTCCTTTTCCACTTTCACATTATCCAAGAATGTGTGCAGTATAGTTCATATTTTTTGTGATTTAGATTATCTTGAAAAAGGAAAGGTAAATTATTTCCCATGGAAAAAGAAGGTTTTCCCTTTTTACTACCGGAAATGGTACAACAAAGTTCCATTTCTACCCGAAACTCCTATGAAACAGGAACCAAATAAAGGCCATGTCCTCAATGGACATCATTTGGCTTTGAAAATGGCCATTGCATCGTGTTGTTTCTTATATTACATCACGATAGTTTATTAGGTCATTTCTTGTTTCTTGAGATGAAAAATAACCAAAGAAATCGTGAAGATCCTTTCAAGAAATAAATGACCATTTCTCAATCATATCTCAACAATTTCTTATTTTATTCAGTGGTTGCTTACTTTGAGAGAAAGTTGACACTTTTATAAGGAATATAACATAAAAACACAAAATGGGAAGGAATTGATGAGGTAGATGACCTTTAGTTGTTGTCAATTAAGAATTGATAATACACGATGGATGTTCCGTACTACAAACTAGATTCCTTCCTGGAGTTAGGACACAGAGTATTGAATCAAATTTGTAGTTTCTAACTTCTTGTATTGGTTCATCAATCTTGAAATTCAGACATTGCATGTCTTCATTGCTTCATGTTTGAATAATTTCCATTATATCGTACAATAGGAAATTAGGAATTATGATTATTATTACTTTATGGATCTGTTAAGTTACTTTTAAGTTTGCATGGTTTAGTGTGAAATTATTCTTGTGTGCCCCTAGGCCCAGGTGAAGGAATGCCAAGGACTGAGAACCCTAGTTTTTAAATGGTATTGTTTCTTATACCCAAAAAACCCTCAACATCACTTCTTATTATTTCTTAACAATAGTGTTGTAAACAATTTGAGAATTGATATAGCAAAATCTCGCACTTCTCAAGATAAAGTCCTAAAGCTAAAGTGTGATACCATGTGTAATTCAATAGCCCCATTGTCACCTCACCAACTTCTTTTCACTTCGGGCTAGCTCTCCTCCAACTCAAGGGGGGTTCTCCCTAGTAGATGTTAGGGATCTAATGGCCCAACCAAACCAAGTCAGGAGCCCCCTAACTCTCTATGTTTACTACTATCAATCAAAATATTGAACAATAGGGTCAGACATGCATCCTGAAGATAAAATTGCCAGGGTATTTTGGGTAATTTCAAAGGGAAAGTCCCCAAACACATATAATCAAGGAATTATAACGTGATTTCAAACATTAAATATCAACAAAATCGTTTAAAGGATATTTAAAGGAAAAAGGTGATGGAAGATAGAAAGTGCCTTACTTAAATGCTCTAAGGATTTTTCAATAGTTGCTCCAAAAGCTTCACTTCAAGGCCCTTCAAGATCGTCGGAAACAATGCTATACCATCATCTTCAACAATGTTGCTCCAAAAATGTCCTCAAAGTCTTCACAACAAGTTTACTAGAAGTTGCTCCAACAATATATTCAATAAGGTCTTCATTGTCAACTCGTCTCTTGTTTGGGTGCCTTAATGTGCAATGACATGTTTCCAGGACTAAATTCAATGCAAGGCATATTTGAAACGCTAACTCTGTCTTCCGGTGTCTTATTAGAAATTATTTCAGTTTTCATTTTGTGTTTTCAAGTTAGATATTGTTTTCAAGTTTTTACATTTATAATTTTATTGCAATGTGGCAGACTGATCAGGGCAGTACAGGAACAACCCCAAGACGGGATGATCACGGAAAGAGGCCAGCGGAAGAACATGTAAAGTGCCAGCATTGCTCTATCTTCAGGTATTTTAGTTATTTACATAATTGAAATAATATTAATTTTGTTCAAATATGCAGACACCTAGCCATGGTACGTCTGATGATTCCATCTATGAGGAAAAGTTTTCTTCATCCCTATCTCCAGTGCGCTTGTTGCGAAAAAAGGCACGAAATGCAAGGTCAGAATTTGATACTTTGATAGACGCGCCTCAAACACCTGAAACAGAAGAGAGGATAAAACAACTTATGACCCAGCTAGAAACATATCAGGTAATAATTAAAATTCAAAAGGATATTTTTTTTGTTCTGCATGAGATGAATTGTGATAGTTTGATTTTAAATTTTTACATTGACTAAACTAACAAAAATTTCTTTTGTATGTAGTGTTTTCTGACACTTGCTGAACCCAGTGTTGGTGGTATTGGGACACAAGGGCAAGAGATTTCCCAACAACCCTCTCGTACACCTTCTACTCCTTTAAATGCCAGCCAAGAAACACACCCTACCCAAGTAGACACCCAGCCAACCGCTGAACGTGTTGGCAGTGATGAGGCTGATATGGCCAACTACATTATTGTGTTTCCTGGAGCTACACATGTCAGCTCCACAAAGACCATTAATGGCACGTTGTTGGTGAACGATGAAGGTGTCCCTATAAAGCATGTACAATTCCTAGGTAAATTTTAATATTTTAACTATTTCATGTACTCTATCTAAAACATATTTATCATGATTTTTATTTTTAAATTAATGATAATATCTTTTTTTCTGTGTAGGAAACAATGAGTTCTACAGGTTTTTAGAGAGCCATGCGTTGGTAATTTTTGGCCCAACCATACGCACAAGGTGCAATTCCCAGAATTCCAACCTAAAAAAAGAACTTCTAGATTATCTAGAAGCCCTTTTTGCCGCAACCTTTGAATTGCATATGCTCTCCGGTTGCTGGGTTACACTGCTTGCGCACTATGACGGGAAGGAGAAGCCAGCTAAACTGCTGCTTAGACCTTGGTGAAAATCTGCATTTCTCTCGGTTTGGTCTATGTCTGTCTTCCTCAAATTCTTGGAATCCTGCTTCTCTGTCTCGTCTTGTGCCCACTGCTGAGACTGCACCCATGCCTCGCCTACGTCAAAGTATGTGTTGCCTCAGGGGTAGCACCAGAGGCCAACCCCTACGCGCTCCCTCTAGCCCCTCAACCGAGTCGTCTTCCCACTCCAGTGATTATTACGCAGGCCACTATCCAAACACTAGAAGTGGGCGGGGTCGGGTTCTAGGATCTGGCCACCGTATGGGCTTCCCTGCTCCTCATTTCCCCACCGCTTCACCTTCTCCCACGATGCGCACTGCGCTTTTTCCTTTAATTGCTTTCTAAACCACCCACGAATCACAACTTCAATTACCATGGTTTTCCGTGAAGAGGCCCAAGTGGAGGAACAATGCACCCGTCCGGCGGGTCTGAGCTCATAAAAAGCCTAGCCTTCGGGCCTTCAGGAGGGGAGCGGTGGCGTGAATGTGCAGGAACCGGAGGCTCAGGTTCGTAGGGCTTGTGATGTGGAGATAGCGCCAGGAGATCCTGGACCTTCCGTGTCTGAAGCTGCTCCCGCCATGGACAGTGACATGTTTGCCGAAGGATGGTGACGAATTGTCGAAGAACCACCGGATGAGTAGCTGCTTCTCTTTGGTTTGGTTTTCTTGCTTCGCGACCCACTTAATTTGGCATGTTTTTGCTTATATTACTGTGTTGGAGCTCTGTTTTATTTTTGAATTCTGTAAACATTGTAATTGTCAAAGATATCAAACGATGGTTCCCCTGCGTTGGCAATGCAAAGACCTGAAAAACGTTCAAGACTGGTTTCCCCGTATGAGGGCAGTCTTCTTTTTTTATTTTTTGACAAATTTTCCATAAGTCTGGGCAATGTTTTTGACTTCGGTCATGCTGTAATTTTATTCCCACTGTTAATAGATTAACCTTACTTAGAAGAAAAAAAAAAGTTGCCCTGTTTCTATTTTAAACCTGTTTTTTGAAATACAGAGCCATGTTTATATGATTGTTTATAGTCGAAGCGCTGCGGGGTGGTTTATTATATTAATATTTCACGGTCGAATTATGTTCATAACAATTGGAACGCCCACAATTCATAACAAATATTGGAGATTTATTGTCTTGTTTTAAAGTTTCATTTTTTTTTTTAAAATTGAACCCATCGTCTGTATACCGACGCTTTGTAAGCGTCGCTCTTCCAATGCCTTATAAGCGTTAGTATTCCAACATTTTGAACGATTTCCATTTTCATCGGTCTTGTGACGTCTGTCGATATTGCGACAGTTCTTCCTAGCATTGGTATTGCGATGCTTTTGGAATGCGTCGGTATTGTGACGCTTCTGGAAAGCGTCGGTCTTGCGACACTTTTGCAATGTGTCGGTCTTGCGACACTTTTATACGGCGTCGGAATTGTGACAGTTTAAAAACGTCGGAAGAGCGACAGTATAAAAACGTCGGAAGAGCGACGTTCAAAATGTCAGACCACATTTCGTCGGAATTTCGACAGTTTACAAATATCGGAAGAGAGACAGTATAAAAACGTCGGAAGAGCGACATTCAAAACGTCGGACCACATTTTGTCGGAATTGCGACAGTTTACAAACGTCGAAAGAGAGATGGTTTGGGAAACGTCGGAAGAGCAACGCTTGTTTGGAAGCGACGGAAAAAGTGTCAGTATTGCAACACTTTGTCAAGGTGTCGGAATTGCAACGTAATGGCGAACCACATTTTGCCCGTCCTCGAACTATCACTCTTACGACGACTATGTGTTGGAATAGCGACGAAGTGGTCGTCAAAAATTGGGCCAAATTTTCTAGTGATCGTTGCGCTTTTCCTCAAGGCACTGAGCTTTTTCCAAAGACACTGCACTTTTCTCAAAGGCGTTGCACTTTTCCTCTGCTCGTTGCGCTTTGTCTAGTGAAGCGACGTTTTCACTCCTACAACCATAAAACTTGTTTGCAAGGGTTCTTAGGGGTAGCTAAAAGTTTCATCATCTATTTTCAAGTAAGTTCAGGTCTTCAACATCTCTTATTAACATCTATTTCATTTTTTTGTGTTGAAAAGCCTCCATTTGTCTCCATGCTATGTTTTAGTGGCTAAACCATATTTTTCAAGTTTGCAAGGTTAATTTTCTTTATCCTAGACTCTTTTACCTCCCTCACACTCTTAATCATCCCCCATAGCCCTCACATCCCTTCATTCCCCACTCATAAATCCTATTCTCTAAAAACCCTACCCCTATGTTGCGCTTTTCTAGGCAGCTAGACTATACCCCTGTAATAAAATTTTATAGCCCATCTCCCTCGTCATTTTAACTCCCCTCCGCCTCCCTAAGGTTCCAAACTACCTTACACCCTTCCCTAAATTTTCCCACACCTATCCCAATTCCCTGACCCCATCATCTCATTCCCTTTTCCTTCCCCTTCTCCCCTAGGGTTTCTATCAGATTAAACACCATGGAAGAAGAAAGAAACACCATGGAGGAAGAGAAAAAGACCTGCAACAAAGGAGGGATAATTTTAAGGCTTGAGCCATCAGACACCAGGAATTGATGTCATCACCCCTAGCAGTCAAATGCTTCCAACATGTAGGTTGTTTTGAGTTTTTTGAAATGGTCCAAAGAGTGCAAAGCCATCCAAATTTGACCAGGATTTTCATCACAAACCTACAAAAATACCAAGTCACCATTGCAGGGGTGACATTCACAATTTCTACATACATTATTGCAGTAGCAATAGGGATACCTAATGTAGGTGAAAAGTGGTTCAAAACTGAGGATTTGGATGCCCAGTTGTATGAACCTTACCTCAAAGCACCCTACAAAGGCAGCATCAAGAAAAACTTCCCTTTTGGTCAGCTACTTAATAGGTTTTCTCCCATGATGAAAATCATCATGAAATACTTCACTTGTGAGGTCAAATTCTCCAGGTTATATAGTTACCACATCAGGCTACCCATGCATTTTACCAGGGTGAAATTTCTCAACATTCCCTATTATTTGTACAGAAGCCTTGACAAGATGGCCTACAAGGTAAAACACAGGGAATATGAGCTCCAAATTAATAGTATTTTCCATCATTCACTCTTCAAAATCATTGTCCTTCATCACCTCAAACGGCTGAACATTGCATGGGAAACTTTCATTGAGGCAGAGGTCTTCATATCACCACCCAACCAGCCTGCTAAACCTATTCCACCATCAGCATCAGTTTCTCAAAAAGAAACTAGGTCATCTAGCAGGGCTGCAATTAAGAAGAGAAAAAAGGACAAAGAGGTCAGAACTTATCAGAGAGGACATAGGCAAGTGTTTGCTCCACAAATTGTGGAAGGGGCCTTGCCTTCGACATCAGCAAAGCAAGGATATCATAAGCAGCAGGAGGCAGTTGTCCAAGAGAAAGAATCCCTTCACCATGACATTGAGATGGTGGACTTGGGGTCCTAAGATTAACAAGAAACCCTAAACCTAATCATAAAAGAAAAAGATACCAAAATCAGAGACCTATAAGACAATTTGGCAAGGTCCAAGTTTGTTATCTCCTTCCTTGAGCAAGAGAACAAACATTTGAAGGAAAAGCAAATACTCTTGGAAATGGACTTGTTGAAAGCTAAGAGGCAAGATGTCAAAGGCAAAGCAGTGATTGGACATGATAAGCCTGATGAGGATGAGACTCAGACCTCAAGGAAAAGACCAAGAACAAGGGGCCTAAAAAGAGCATTGAAGTTAGAAAAAAAATAGTCGGTACTTCATGTAGAGGAACTCACCTTTGAGGAAACAATTGCCATGGAAATTAATGAAGATAGGGAAGTTTGGCTTGACAAAGTAAATATACACCTAGAGAAACTTATTCACAGAGCCAAAATCCGATGTTGAGGCACATGGCTGACCACTACCATACAAGAAACAAGATTTGTAATGTCAAGGTTAAGCAATTGCAGGATAAGCTCAAGGAAACCCTAATCAGCCAGAAAGAGAAGGGTAAACTTGACTTGCTTGTTGATGCCTCCTTGGTAGCATGACACACTTCACCAGTACCATATTTAGAAATTTTGAAAGTATTTGGACAAGTTTTTGGCATTTTGGACATTTTGGTCAAATTTTATCAATTTTTTGCACAGTCAACCTGCAAAAAGTGTAGTGTGGGCCACGCTGCGCTTTTTCTGGAAGCCTCTAAATGATGAAAACTCGCTTGGGTTGGAAATATAATGGCCTCTACATCATATTTTGACTAATGGAAATCCAAAATCTAAGCTTTTGACATGTGGAAAAGCTCAAAAACCACCTAAAAACACCTTTTTGCCAATGTTTTCAGCCACACGCTGCGCTTTTTTACCAATCTTAGGAGAATTGACTTTTGAGGAGCTTAACTCCATCATTGTCAATGCTTGAGGACATTTTGGACAACTAGACAGGAAGAGATTTCCAATGAGCTATCTTGGGCTCAATTTGGACTTCAGCAAGGTAGTCAAAAGTCAACTGGAATTTCACAGTGCACTTTTCTCAAGGGCACACTGCACTTTTTTCACACACACTGCGCTTTTTCTAGTTGCTTGTTTTCTTCAGGAATTTGACTTTTTCTCAGTTGGTTGATGAATTCCATGAATTTTTACTGATGTAAATGTGAAAATAAAAATTAATTATGTCTTTTATAGTTACTAGAGGTAGATACATCAAGTAAAATTATATTTTTGGATCAAGTGAATCATTTTCATCAAAGATAGGGATGAGTTTATTGACCTCCCTAGTCATTAGGATTTTAGTTGAGGACTTTGGGGAACAACTCCACAAATCATGGATTCGACCCCTGAGAATGGGAGAAGTTTTTTTTTGTCTATATCTTTCATTTCCTTTGTCATTGCAAGGGTTGGATGTTGTAGAATTGATCTTTGAACACTAGAGTATTTAGTCATTTTTGGCAAGAACTAATAGACAGAGTTGCAGCTATTGTGGTGGGATTCATGTGGTATGTGTTTTAGCAGTGTTTCCTCTTATGTTTTCATATTTTTTAATGTATTATGCCTTCCATATTCATATCCATATCTTAATGTGATTGATTTCTAAGTTGATAAGCAGAATTCATTATTTTGATGCTATGTTTTGGAGAAATTATCACAGTTATATTTCACTTTCTTCTGATATAAAAGAATTCATGATTTCCATGCTCTTTTTGAAACCCTTGCAGTCTCTCACACTCACCAAGATACCTGAAAGTTCTAAAGTGTGTGCCTACCTTGCCCCATCACATCTCTGCAAGTCTGATTTTCAATGCCCTGACCTAGTCTTTCCTAGACCTAATTTACCATCCAGCACCAAATCCAAATCAATCAAACCCTAGAGCCTACTATACCTAGCCTAAAAAAATTTTTATCCAGTCAATTTCGATGTGATCTCACGGAGAGAGTGTAGAAATTTCTGAATCTTAATTATTATGCAGAAATTATTACTGTTAATCTAGTTAAGCTTCTCCTACTTATACAAGTTATTAACTAAATAAATTCAAGTTAACATCAAAGCAAAACACATAAACAGATCTCTACCAATTCAGATTTAGAATAAGCATATGCACACATAGACATAGTGACAGTTATTTCTGGAAAAACTGTCCCTGAAAAAACCCAATGTGGGAAAATCGGTCTCTGGCTGCTGTAGGGTTCTATTATTAAGAATATTTCTGAATACACAACTCTGGTTTCCATATCTGGAAAAACCTACAGAGAAAACTCTATATTTGCAGCTCATGGTTGATCTAAGACCAAAAATACTGATTGATCCACACCCTCAAACGGGATTTACAGAACTCAACCAGATCTAGGCCTATAAACCCCAGCACTGCCCCTGAAAGACATTGTTGGTGTTGTTGTTGTTGTCGTATGTTGCTGCCATCTATCGTCTGTTGTTGCTGTTGCTGCTGCTTCTGTTGTCTGCTACTGCCGCTGCTGTCTTTCTCTGTGTTGTCCTTGTTGATCTCTTCTCTACTTCCTGTGTATTCTGGACCTCGGGATCAGATCATCCCCTTGGTCGTTGCAACTGAAACACTTTTGAGAATTCTTAGCAACCCTGCCCTATAATATCATCTTAGCTTCAGTGCTCTGCCTCCATGTGTGTTTTACAAATGACCCCAAGCCTTTTCTTTATACTTTTCTCGTTGATAAATCAACGGCCAAGATTAAATCTTTAATCAATGGCTAAGATTAAAAGAAAACTTGATCCGTGTGACTTAAGATAATTTCATCACATGTTTAATTAAATTCACTTTAATTATTTTATTTTCCTAAGTTTTAACTTAGGAAATACATTAAAATAATTAATTAATTTAATATCTCTTAAACCAGATGAAATTTCCCAAATCCATTTATGGGTCTTGTAGATCCAGTGTACTCTAGTCCCTCCACAAAGTTTGGGAGCTAGAGCACAACTGATGCTACCCCTAATACACAAAATCTCAACGGAGAGCTCTCTCCTGCCTAGTAGGGCTAGCTACTAGGTCAAAGTAGTCTGTGGTTACCTTTGTTGATCTCCTTCTCAGCCTTCGGTGATCCGGTGGAGTGATAACAAACAAGAAGACTATAATGGAAGGCTTGAGGGCCATTTGGAAAGACATGCTGAATTGATCTAGAGTTTGAAATTTCTCGGGTAGGGTTTGCTAAGAAATTCAAGCTAAGAGATCTGAGCAGTGAGGGGCAGAGATAGCATGCGGAGATAGATATTTTCTCAGTCGATGGAGCATCATTCAAAGAGAGGCAGAGGTGATCTAACCAAGCAAGCGTTGAAGCAAGAAGGGTTGACGCAGTGACTGCATAGGTCTCGCGTAGAAGCAGCATGTAGGCAGAGGAGTGTTTCCGAAATTTTGCTTGTAGATCAATTTAGGAGGTCAGGATCCGGAAAGTGACACCAAGAGACTGTTCCTCAGGGTCCACAGAGGCAAAACGAATTGGTTGGGGTTGAACGTTAAGCACGGAAGGGGGTGATGCAAAGGCTAGAAGTTCTAGTGTTGGGATTACGCAGTGCCTCCCCAGGATAGAGTTTTCTTCATCTGGATCAGTCGAGAACTCAGTGATTGAGTGAGGTAAATCCTCACAAGTTCTTCTGCCAATATTTCTCTATGTAACTAAATTACCATAGGGGTATTCAAAGATATATTCAGACATTTCTATTGATTAATAATAAAACCCTCAGATCTGTTGCACCGGTTTTCTTGCATTGGGTTTTTCCGAGGACTTAGTCCAAAATAAAGGTGTCATATGTGTGATTGATTTTCCTTGTTCAGTTTCATTGCTTGAGAATCATGAGTATTATAGTGTACGTTGATTAAGTGATTGCTTCATTATTTCAGGTAAGATTCAGAAAGAAAAAAAAAAACGTGTAAAGTTACATAATAGAAGAAGTAATCCAATTGGTTGCAGTAGGATTCCTTAGATTTTTTCAGATCTAGGAATTTTCACATGGTATCAGAGGATTGATGTGAAACATGAAGAACGGATCTAAATTCTGAAGTGAAGGTCGTTTTTCTTTAGTGTAGAAAAACGAATCTATTGAAGGATTGTGTTGTTCTACCTAGGAGGGCTAAGATTTTCGTGGCAGTCTCTCTCTGAATGACTCAACAGAGAGAAAGGGCTTCCAGATTGAGATCTTGTTGTGGTAGAGGGAGCAGCGCAGAACCTCCACGCAAAAGACAAGGGGACGTAGTTTTCTGAAGCTTTTGTTGGGCAGAAAAGCGTCAAAAGGAGACAAGAGCACATGTTGAGGGAATTCAGCCTCAGTGATTTCCTAGCCGAGGAAGTCAGCATCTCTTAGTTGTTGAGCAGTAGAGGAGCAGCAGAACTTACAACTCCATCAGGGAGTGCATAAGCCTACCAGGAGTTTCGCAATAGGGAGGAAGAGGGAGAAAATTCAACAAATTTCGTTTGAGATGGCATCTCACGGACTTCGTGATCATGATCGGTTGGAGGGCTCCTCCAACTATATGATCTGGAAGGAATGAGCTCGGTTCCTTCTGGATGAACATGATCTGAAGGCATACATGGAGAACGTGGTATTGTTCCTACAGGATACAGATCAGCTCAAGAAGCACAAGGCAGATATGGTCAAGGAAAAGAGGTTTCTCCTTGATGGTGACAAGGATCACATTGTCTCAAATGTGGTTGGCAAGGTTATTGCCATAGAGATGTGGGTAGCTTTACATGATCTATTTGAGGGATCTTCTGAGCAGCGGAAGTTGTACTTAGAGCAGAAGCTCTGTATGATCCAGATGCGGAAAGGGAAGTGTGTGGCTTCATACCTCATGCAGTTTCAGGATATTCGAGATCATTTGTCTACAGTAATTGCTACACCTACATCTGCAACCATGGTACGGATGGCCCTTAACAATGTCACGAAGGAGTGGCATGTGTTTGTCCAGAGCATACTGGGTCGGGCAGCGTTACCTAGTTGGGAGCAGTTGCGGTCAACTTTTCAGGAGGAAGAGCTGAAGAGATACCTCGTCAAGTGCAAACTTGATGGTAGCAGTGGAAGCAGATTGAAATCAATGGAGGAAGGGGAGAATGCAACCCTTGCATCGAAGGGACTGCAGGCACAACAGAAACTGAAGCATTATGTTTCGAAGGTCAAGTGCTTCAGATATGGCGAGATGGGCCACTATGCATCTCTGTGTCCCTTGAAAAAGAAGGACAAAGATGAGAAGCATGACCCGAAGGTTGTAGCCACGAAAATCGAGGATGAGTTCTCCATGAGTGCCCACGCTTCTCGAGGAGAGAAGTGGGGTGACATAGAACTGCAATTCACTCTGAACTTCAGTTGGGCAAGATCCTTGAGGAGCCCACCTCATGGATCATTAACTTGCTATGGGAACCCATATTTTCAGTAGCGATATGGAGGAGTTTCAGTGAGAGCCGAGGAGTGATGGAGACAACAGTATAGTAGATAGCAGCGCTTATTTCTCGAACAGCGCATAGCAGATGCAACAGCAGCGCAGTGCACAGGAGTGCAGCGCAATGCAGATCAGTGTTGCACATTGCAGAGCAGCAACAGCACATTGCATCAAAGGGACAGTGTAGTAGTTATCAGCGGTCAAAGTCTTCAACGCCGAGGTGCATCCACTGAACACTTGTTCAGTCTTGGGAGAGTTCAGTTGTTTCTCTCAGCGAATGAGTTGCAGTGCAGATGCAACGTTAGCAGTGGCAGTGTTAGCAGCATAGTTTATGCAGCACTTGAGAGGGAGTTGTAGTACAGATGCAGTAATATAGTGGCAACAGCAAAGCAGTGGTTGACAGACTTCAGCAGCGCGGAGGATGCTTCAAAGTCAAAGCAGTATGCAGCAGGCATAATTGCTAGAGCACTTTCCTCGCTAATAGGGAGTGTTGATTTTTGTAGCATTAGAAAGTGTTCTAAGCCCCAAAATTTGTGGAGAGGCTTAGACACTAGCATTCCAAAGAACCCATAAACCGTTTGTGAAAATTCCACTCGGTTGATGTTTTATTAAAATAATGAATTATTTTAATGGAGACCCTAAGTCTAACTTAGGGAAATTAAATAATTAAAGGAAATTAATAAAACAGAGTGAGAATAATCTAGAAAATGCGAAGATCAAGTCATGTTATAATCTTAGTTGATTAGAGATCTAATCTCAGTCGTTGATGTCTCAATGAGAAGACTAGAAAGGAAGGCTTGAGGGCCATTTGGAAAGACATGTCGAATTGACCTAGAGTTCAAAAATTCTGGGGTGGGGTTTGATGAGAAATTCGAGCTAAGAGATCTGAGCAATGAGGGGCAAAGATAGCATCCAGAGAGAGAGATTTTCTCAATCAATGGAGCATCAGTCAAAGAGGGGTAGAGATGATCTAACCAAGCAATCGCTGAAGCAAGAAGGGCTGACGCAGTGACTGCGTAGGGCTCACACAAAAGCAGCGTAGAGGCAGAGGAGGGTTTCTGGAATTTTATTTGTAGATCAGTTTCGTAGGCTGGGATCTGAAAAGTGACACCGAGAGGTTGTTCCTTAGGGTCCACAGAGGCAAAACGACTTGGTTGGGGCTGAACTTTGAGCCTGGAAGGGGGTGACGCAGAGGCTAGAAGTTCCAACATTGGGACTACGTAGAGATTGCACAGTGCCTCCCCGGGGCATAGTTTTCTTCATCTGGATCAGCCGGGAACTCACTGATTGAGTGAGGTAAATCCTCACAAATTCTTCTGCTAGTATTTCTCTCTGTTACTGAATTACCCTAGGGTTATTCAGAGATGTATTCAGACATTGCTATTGCTTAATAATAAAACCCTCATATATGTTGCACCGGTTTTCCCGCATTGTGATTTCTGGGGACTTGGTGCAAAATAAAGGTGTCATATGTGTGATTGATTTTCCTTTTTCAGTTCCTTGTTTTAGAATCATGAGTATTATATTGTAGGTTGTATCAGTGATTGCTTCAGTATTTCATGTATGATTCAGAAATAGTTGTGTAAAGTAAATTACATAATAGAAGAAGTAATCCAGTTGGTTGCAGTAGGATTCCTTAGATTTTTTCAGATCTAGAAATTTTCCAACCAGTGGCAGTTGGTGCAGTCAAGTGCCAAAGTGACAGATGCAGTAGCTAGTACTAGTCAGGACTAAGAAGTGTAGAGCAGAGTTGGTGCTATCACCCTAGTAATTCTCAGGTTGTGGGATGAGGATTTTTATAGTTAAGAATGCCAGGGGTAACCAAGAACCACTTTGGGAATTCAAGATCTAGCCTTCTTGAACTCCAGAGAGGCATCTCTCCATATGATTTAGCTTTGTTTTAGTAATAGATATTAGGCTAGCTATGATTGTGTTGTTGGGTTTGATTTTAAAAGATTGGTGGGAATAAAGATATTTCAAGGTAAACCAGAAGGATCTACCAGAATATTGGGCAATGGAGTCAACTCTCTAGGCAAGCAGAACTAAGAAATAAGACTCAGAGATGCAAATGTGCTAAGGGCAAGATAGGTGACCTTCTAAGGCTTTGTATAGGTTTGATTTGATGGAGTGGGTGGAATCTGAGCAAAAGGGCACTTAAGAATCCTTAAGCTACAGATAAGAAGATTGAAGAAGGGGATCTAACTGGGACCTAGAGAAATTAAGAATTCTATGGTCCGGTTATCAAGTAGAAAACATTTAAATGCCAACAAGTTTCGAAACAGGGAGCTTATTATCACTAAACCTGTTTAATTTTTCCTTGGTTGATCATTACAGACAAGAAACACATAATATGAACTAATGTAAACTTTAAAGAAATACACTGAAAACAAGGAAAGAACGAGACTTATCTTGTCACCACGAGAATCCTTAGCTATGATGTCTCTGATCTCTTTCCAGTCTGCTGCTTTCGCTAATTGACTCACCAACTTCAATATGACCAGCAAATAAGACTATAGTTGTCTTGAGACATTTTTATTCACCCTAAATACTTCGAATTGTGAAGTATTTATACAAAAAACTGTTTACAAAATATCTCAGGAATTGAGATAAGGTTTTAATAAAAAATAGGAAAGAAAACTTAATAAGAGGGACAGCTGCAAAACAGTTTGCAAGTTGTTACCTTTTTACAAGCAAAAATAGAACTGATTATTCTAATTTGAACTGATTGTTGATGTGTTGTGAGTACTACTGGCATTAGGTGCATCTTATCGTGGAAAGTGGTTGAAGAAATTTCCTTCCTTTATCTTTAAACGCTGATACTCTTTATTCATCTAATCTGAGTTGTTTTACTGTGGTATTTAAAAAGTAACCAACAGTAACTTTATTTTCACTGATACTCTTTCACCTACTGATACACTTTAACCCTATAATTTTTACCTTTGAGGTAACAGTAAAATATGAATTTCCAAGTGATTTTTCTATTTTCTATCCATCAAATTCACAGCAGATCTGTGAATTCTTGCCACTTTTCTGCAGAGGGGATCTTCATAGTCTTCAATTTTCTGTAACTTTCAGCTGCCTCTGTATACTTGGAAAAATTAGGCTTTATAGTGAACATATGTTTGATCTCATTATCCAAAAAGAACAGATTTTCAAAATATTGAAGAAGTATTTTTCCTGTTGGTGATCCTTGTGGCAGAGGCTGTTTGGCTTGCTCTTTTGCATGATTTCTGATTGTTAGATCATAATCTTTCTGAGGCATCAGTTTTTCATTCAATACATGAATGTCAGGCAAACCTGCTTCTAATAATGTCTTGTATTTGGCTAAAAATATTGACATGGATACATTCATGTCTTTACACCTGTCCTCTAGGTTACTCATTATGTTTCTTTTGTTCAGGACCTTTTTTATTCGAAGAATGGTTTCTGTCCTATCAACAATTTTCAATTCTTCCAACTCTTCCCTATTTTTACTGTTTAAAAAAGCTATGAATTGGATTTCTTGGGCTGGTTTATTGTCAATTTCCCTCTTAGTATTGTCAATCTCTGCACCAGCAACTTGAAGTAATTCTCTCTGTTCATAAATTATCCTAATTGAAGGCCATTGAGAATGAATTCCTTAAATAATTGTGGTCCATAAATGATTTTTTATATAGGCCACTTGATCTGTAAGGTTTACTTGTGCTTGCAAAATCTTCACCTACTCTTGTAGTCGATCGGCCCTTTGCTCATTTCCTCTAGAAGTAATCAAGGCATCATTTTTGGAACTTTCTAGATTTTTGATACTGCCTTTCAAACTAAGAATTTCTTTATCTTTAATAGATATGTCCTCCATGGATTTGATCACGGCTGCTTGGTCTTGTAGTGTGCTCATCTATGAGGATGAAGAAGAAGAGGCAGAGATTTCCTGAGAAGTAATTGGTACTGCAGTGGCCATTACTCCCTATGGCGCTAAGTGTTCAGCTAATGTGGATGGAATAGCAGTACTTACAGTAGGAATTACTGTAGGAATGTGAACCTGTTGAGTTTTCTTCAGGACTTCATTTTCTCTTATGGAAGCTTCCAATTGAATTTCCATTTCTTTTATTTGAGTAGTCATCTCATGAACAAGTTGTTTAGATTCATCAATTTCAGTTTTCTGCAGAAGAATCTCCTTTGCTTGAGGATTTTCATTTTGGGGTAACTTTAGCTGCTTTCTTAGGGCAGCTATATCCTCATTTTTCTGTTTAATCAAAGTTTTTGCAATCTCCATATTAGCAGGATCAGCTCCTGCTTCAATCACCAAATCTTCTAGTGCTTTGATCCTCAAATTATTAGCATATAGTGAGGCCTTGTCCAACTTCATTTGATTCTGGAGGTTGAGCACTGTTTTTTCAAGCCTAATTGATTTCATAGTCTTACTGAAAATTTTGGAATATAGCATTTCAGCATTGCTCCTATGAAATTCAATTTGATCCAATTCATGAATGGCATCTGCATCCACTTCAAAATCTGTTTTGGAATAATCTGCTACTGATCGATCAGTCACTGTAGGTTTCAAAAATGACATTACTAATTTATTAGATGAATAATCAAATGCTAAAAGAAGCCTGTCTTTGTTTCCAGGCTTTTCTTTAAGAAATCTAAAATATGCTTGATTCTTGATATCTTCATTCTTCTCTTTAATCTGTCTGAATCTGATCTGAATCTCTGACTCTGTATTTTCAGTTTCCTTAGAAGGAGGCAAATCAACAGTAGCCTGGTTTTCCTTCATGACTGTATCTTTTTGTTGTATTCCAATTTTTACATTTTGAAGCTCTTTTAAGGTTTCAGTGACTATTCTTGTAGCTTCATCATCTGTTTCATTATTTTCAATATTTACAGCCTTATCCCTTTCTTCTTCTGTTATCTTACTTCTCTTACTATAAGGAATCATGAATTTTTTGTCCTCAATAGTCTCAGCTACGAAACTATCTCCTTCCCTATCTCTTTTATGTACATTATCAGTGTCTTGGCTTGTAGAAGCCACCTGTGTCTGTTCAATTTGCTTGCCTTTGCCACTATCTACCTGTATTACCTATACTGCCTGTGAATCATTATCAAATAGGGTGTTTGGCTCCCATTCAATTTTATTAGCATATCTTTCAGTATGGGACTTAGAATCATGCAAGTAAACAAGCAACTTGCATTTTACCCTTATTGTACTCAAAATACCTTGTGGGTTATAATTCCATATAAAACTACATGGGAACTTGTACTCTTTAACTTTGATATTTATTTCATTGGTAGCTTCTTTGTTATTCACAATGAATGGCCCAATTTGATTCTTCAGCTTAAATTGGGTATTTTTCCTGGAAGCTATGAAGTTGATTTCATCTACATTCAATAGTTGTCTCAGATATTCCAAAGAAAATATTCTTGTAGTAACAAATCTCGGTAATTTATATGGGGCCAGGGATGAGCCATACACCTTGATTTCTGTGTGATTTTTATATAAATACCAGTCCCCAGTTTTATAGCTCTCTGATAGCTGTAGAATTCTTCTTGTCTCATCATTGATCCTCGGGATCTCCTCTTTTTCCAAAAAATACATAGCAGGAGCTATAAATGAGTCATTGAAATCTGCAAAACTAAACTCTCTGTTCCATTTTCTTAGAATAGATGACCAAAATACTACTGACATAACTTTTCCTTCTGCATCCACTTTCTGACATTCAATAGGGAATTTATCTGTTTGATAATATAGGAAGAGGTGGAGTAGATAAAAAGAGTATCTAAAGACTCCTTCTGATAACCTTGATAATTGATAATGCATGCTTTCAACAATGAATCTAGCAAAATTGAACAGAATGGATGGTGATTGGCCAAGGCTTAGAGTTGACAGAAAACCTAGGATAGCCACATCAGTGAATTCATCACTGGTGTATCCTAGTATGAAGGAGAGCATTGAGACAATCTGTCTAGTCTCATCTGTGAAATCAAAGGTGTCAAAAGGAGGATTTAATTTAGGAATATCAAAGTGCTTTGGACAAAAAGTCTGGTATATTTTGAATCTGGTATTGAAATCCAAGTCAAGATATAGTTGGGTTAAATCTTCTATTGATAGGGAAGCAGAATTGGGGTCATGATTCATTTGCAACATGGAATTTATTGACTCTTCAATGATGTAAAACAGGATCTCTTTTTCTTTGTTTACAATACATCTTTGTTCTGGCATGTAATAGGCTTGGCATAATTTGATAAAGTCAGGAACAGAATGAGTGAGAGGGACAATATATCTAGGCAGATTGGATTCCCAAATTGGAATATCTTTATCACCTTTTTCCATTGATTTGCCATAGCACCAATTATTGACATCAAGCAGGTTAAATTCCACATTAGGGTCTAGTATTCTATAGTCCAGATCAACTAAAGGGCTATTCTCTGGGGAAATGACTGGAGGCTAGACTGGTCTGACCACTTCTGTAGAATCATCCGTGAGTGCAGGGGTCGGCTTGTCGATTTTGAAGGACTTAGGCTGAGGAATTTTTGTAGAAGACTTCTTTTGAGACTTTGGGCCTCCATTCTTGGGGGTTACCTATTTCTTTGTCATTTTTAATCTGAACAAAGCAAGCTTAAATGGTTTGTTAAGTTCCTTTATGAGAAACAGGGGTTTCTTGGTGAATTTCTACTGGAAAATGTGGTTTCTAAGCAGGGTTTTGGGTAATGCAAGAGTTTTAAAAGCTCAAAACGTATATTAAGATCAATTTCAACAGCGAAACAGACCAAGGTATGGGAAAAACTGCGAGAAAGGGAAATTAGGGATTCCAGGGAAATTTTGACAGAGTTTCCCCTGTAAAATGGACACTTTTATGCAGTTTAATTGTGCAAGTTTGGCAATTTCTTTGAAAATAACGGGAATTTTGAACTCTTAGAGGACAAGCTCGAAGAAAAATACCTGAAAAGCCAGCGAAATTTGGTTGAAGACGTTCATAGAGGTGCGCAGTCTTCAATTCTTCGAAAATGGCTTCTCAGAGGACAATGTAGCACTTTGTAATTGAAATTCAGGGCAATGGGCATCGAAAAATGGTACTGGTAGTTTAAAAAGGCTCTGCGTGGTTTCTCAAGGTTTAATGGCGCAAAATCGAGGAAAAAAGGTTTATGGATGCTTTCATCAGTTTAAAAGGAAAATAGTGAAAATTTTGAATAAAACTTTAAGTTTTAATGTATTGAACCGATGGTGAAACCATAGTTAAATAGCATTAAACTCGGGTTAAGCGGGTTGGGTTTAGGGAATACCGCCAGTGGTATTCGCATAGGTGAGGGGTGGTAAATGGTATTATGCATTTCGAACGCGATACAACGTGGTGGCGACACGTAAGCGCGGGGTGGTTTGGAAAAACCACCCATTTCACGCGGCTTTGCCGAAACATCAAACGTTTATGTTTGGAGCACGAAAATGAACAATTGTCGTTGGATCGGGCCTTTGAGAGCAAACGGTCCAAATTAAAATGGAAAGTGTGGAGATAGCGTTTTATCGGATTGGACATGAGCCGTCGATCTTGCGAAATGAAAAGGAGATAGAACGGTGGAAATCTTACGCGATGGGATAGGGGTGAATGCATTGATATTTTTCGCGCAAATGATTGACCGTAGGATTAAAAGGACTTCTGGGGATCGAACGGTCAGAAATAACTCTGACGGGTTAAGTCATTTATACTCTTTTTGATGGAAAATCAAATGATCGGGAGGGTTAATCAAGGAATTAACCGAGGTTAGGGACTAGGGTAATGTATAATGTATGCGGGGAAAATGTAAGGTTAAGGTTTTGACCTTTGGTTAAGGGACTTGGGGTGGAAATTATATAAAGGAAAGGTTTGTTTTTCTTTGAAGTTTAGTTTTAACAAAACTTCAGGTAACATTTGTTTAAAACACGTGTAATACATGTTTTAAGATGTTTTTTCTTCATATTTTATTTATACAGTAAATTAAATCAAGAAGACTTAAAAACCATAGAGGCGGGCTTATATATAAGGATAGATTTTAGCCAAAGGGGTTATAAGGGGGGTTTTATTTGAACATGTGGGAATAAATACTTTGGCTTAAGTTTTAATAAGTTGGTTTTTTTGGGGATTTATTTATAATAAAGGAGTTATATAATAGAAAAAGGTCAATTATATTAGGGAATTAATACATAAAAATCAATGTTAATATGACAAGAGGACAATGTATACTCAAAACACATTAATATAACTAAGAAAGTGAAGATTAAAAGCAAAATGCATTATAAAAACTTCATCACTTAGACTTAGGATAAAATGTGATTTTGAGGGCTTTTTGTGTTCAAATGATGTAGGAAGTTAGCTAAATAGGAACTACAAATGTTTCTAAGAAAAATGAGATTTTACTTAGGATTTTCAAGGGAATGAGTGCATGAATGGTGAATGATATATTTAGGGGATTAAGATAGACATTTCACACTTTTAACTAACCAGTCATAGAGCCTTGGGTCCGGTCCCAGCAAAAGTCAAGGAAATGCCTTGAGCCTTTCTTACTGATAGCTTGGAGTGCTTAATGACTATGGGAAGGGGAAGTTAGTTATTTTGAAGCCCATGATGAATGATATTTACAATGAGATTTTTCACCTTCTTCTACCTACCCATCTTACTAGACTAACATTTTTTCTTCTTTTTTATCAAGGTGCATTTAAGCTAGCAACCTTCACAGCATTTATTCTTTTTGAAAGCAAGTAAACTATCTAACTCTACACTTATTTTATCCATGAATCCAGATTAAACTGTTGGATTCACTTTTTTTCTCTACCTAACTACTGAATTATTAGGATTAAATTGTCTAACAACTCATTATTCTCTATCTACAACAAAGGAAATTAAAATAATGACAAGTTATGATTGAACTGTTTAACTCATCATGGACTAATGGCATTTATTGACACCCTACCATAGTCAAAAAGTAAAAATTAGTGGCATTTATGCTTTCTCACTTTCATGTTTTATTCATTTTTTCTTTGGGGTATCTTATTTTTTCTAAGTCCTTTGATTGTTCTTTTAGGACTTTTTATCCTTTTTTTTCTTTTCTTTTTTTTACAAAATATGTGAATACAACTTGCAGAAGGCAAAGTATATACAAATTTACAAAATTACCAATAATAAAGTCAAAATTATGACCCCTATATTATAGGTTGCTAACATCGGCTCCACTTGGGGATGGCTTTTCCTGGTGAAATGCCAAGAACTTTGAGATCAGTAGCCTTATCCATTGACCTTGGTGAATCTGTAAATGTCTTCTGTGTTCTGCAACAATCATATTTATGATATGTTATACTACAAAGCTTAGAGCCTTCTCTTCGGGCTTCAACTTTGTAGATAATATATCCAATCCAATCTTACACTTTGACTATGAATATTTACAATGATAAAGTAAATGGGTCTAACTGTTAAGTGACTTGCAAGGAATAGTAATTTTTCAACATTCTTCCATTTACTGGTCCTTCTTGAAGCTCTGTACCATCCAAATTCCTGATGAAAAAGGAATTGTTTCCTCTGTAACCATATATGACATAGGGTCCTTGCCACAGAAAGTCAAACTTCCCATGTTTACTTTTATCCTCTCTTCTTGCATCCCATCTTAAAACTTGATCTCCTATGGAAAAGTCATCTTCCTTAACTCTTTTTTCAAAAATATTTTTAATCTTGTCTTGTAAAACTTGTGACTTTTCATAAACTTTATCTCTGGTTTGTTGAAGGTGTATGGTATCATTGATTCTTCTTTGAATGTCATTAGTTTCAACCTGCAATTCCTGGATCATTTTCATGACTGGAACACCCAAAGAAGAAGGAAAAACTGCATCAGTACCATAAAATATTTGATATGGTGAAGTTCCTATGGACTTTTTTGTAGTAACCCTGTCAGCCCAAAGGGCATATATCAGCTTCTTGTTCCATGTCTTTTTATTATCTTGGAGTAGTTTTTTGATGATGTTGACTAGACTTTTATTCGAGAATTCGGCCAAACCATTACCTTGGGGGTAATATGCTGTGGAATGACCTAAGGTAATATGGTATTTATGGCAGAAAGCAATTATCTTTTTAGATTTGAAAGCAGCAGCATTGTCTGTGATAATTTTGTGTGGGCATCCAAATCTAGACAAAATATTACTTTCAATGAATGAGATAATAATTGAGTCTATAGCTTGTCTAGTGGGAATTGCTTCAATCCACTTAGTAAAGTAATCAGTAGCAGTTAGAATCCATTTGTGTTGACCTGAGGATGGAGGATGAATTTCACCTATGAAGTCTAAACCCCATAATTGAAATGGTTTTTCTGTGGATATTGGTTTCAGAGGTAATGGCAACAGTTTCTTTTTACCTTCAAAAATCTGACACTTATGACAAGAGGTAACAAACTTTTTAACATCTGAAAATAAGGATGGCCAATAAAAACCGGCTCTGAGTATTTTATCAGCTGTGCTCTTCCAGTATAGATGTCCACCAAAGTCACCTGCATGAAATTCTTCAAGGATTTTGTCAGTTTCTGATTTAAATAAACAATTAAGTAAAATTATAGTACTTTCTCTCCAATACAGTGCATTATTTAAGATACAGAATTTCATTGCTTTTTGCTTGATAAATCTTGCCTTGGTTTTGGTAAGTCCAGGAGGAGCTTGTAATTTTGTTAGTACAAAGATTATATCTGAGTACCAGGGTGAGTCTTGATAGGCTTCACTGATCGATGGAGTCGCCATCTCCTCCTGTTCATCTACTTGTGCAATGAAATTAATGTCTAATGCATTGCAATTAGATTCAACCATTAGTCTGGCTAAACCATGTCCTTTGATGAGTTTAGTTGGTTTAATTTCCAGATCATATTCAAGGATTGTGGCTATCCACTTTCCTCTTCTATTGTCTGGTCCATCTTGAGTCAAAATGTCTTTAACTACTGCATTGGGGACATATGCAATTATATGTGAATGAAGTATATACACTCTAAAATCTTTTATAGCTTTAACCAGAGCCAAAGCTTGTTTTTCTATTATGTTGTATTTCAGTGGTGCATCTCTGAGAGCTTTACTGAAAAACGCAATGGGTTGTTCAAAGCCTTGATCATTCTTCTGCAGAAGAACTGCAGCTATGGTGTGTTCGGATGCAAAGGAAAATATTATAAAATCTTTTTTGTAATCTGGACTGATAAGGACTGGTGTTTTAGTTAAGGCCTGTTTGATATATTCAAAAGATTGTTTGGCCTTTATTTTCCATTTAATTGAGAATTCCTTTTTAAGCATGTTATTAAGATCTTTTATAATCTCAGCTAGATTTGATATGAATCTTCTTAGAAAATTGATCTTTCCCAAGAATGCTTGGAGTTCTTTAATGTTCCTAGGTGGTTGAATGTTTAGGATTGCTTCGATTCTTGCAGGATCAATTTTGATGCCTTCTTTTGAAATGATATGACCTAGCAATTTGCCTTCTTCTAGTCCAAAAATAGACTTTTTTGGATTAAGAGATATACCATATTTTCTGCATTTTATGAAAACTTGTCTCAGATGATTCAAGTGATCATTATTTGTTTTAGAAAATACCGTAATATCATCCAAATAAATGACTAAAAACTCATGGATTTCCTTGGCAAAGGCAATATCCATGGCCCTTTGAAACGTAACCCCTGCATTTTTTAATCCAAAAGGCATTTTCACATACATGAAAGTGCCCCATGGAGTAGTGAAAGCAGTTTTAGTTTGGTCATCTTTGTGAACTAGGATCTGATTGTAACCAGAGAAACCATCTAATAAAGAGATTCTGGAAGAACCTGCTACCCTCTATAAAATATGGTCCATTTTTGGCAAGGGGTAGTTATCCTTCAAGGATGCTTTATTAAGATTCCTAAAGTCTATGCATAATCTGATTTCTCCTGACTTTTTCCTAGTTGGCACTATATTATACCCAGTCAGAAAATCTGACTGGTGCAATTATCTTAGCATCAAACATTCTCTTGATTTCTTTTTCAACTAGTGGCAACAAAACCGGATTAATCCTTCTGAGTTTCTATTGAAAAGGTTTTTGATTTTATTTTAAAGGAATTTTATGTTGAATAATGTCTGTGTTATAAGTTTTTAAGTCCTCATAGCTCCATGCAAAGACATCCTGAAATTCTTTTAAAAGATCAATATATTTATCCCTTTCATCTGATGGTAAGGATTTGGATAGCTTGATTATTCTTGGTTTATCATTTGTCCCTAGGTTATATTCTTCTATGTCAGATCTAACCGACTCCATTTTTGGCCTTATGGGTACATCATTAGAGTTAAATAAATCTTCTAGAGGAGTTAAACCTCTGGGTAAAATGTTATTCTTTAAATCAATCAAATCTATTTCATCATCAATCAATTCCTCGATTTCTATTTTTTCCATTTCATCAATGTCACTTTGAGTAAAATAGTAGGCTTTTCAATCTTATGTACATCTAAATTTCCAAATCATCTATTTGACAGAAATTTAAATCTATATCACAAGGTGGATCTATATTACATTTGTTATCGATTTCACAGTTTTGAAATTCATTTTCATTATTCAAAAAGTGATAAATTTGCTCATCCTCTGAAAAAATTTGCCAATATGTTACATTATTAGGAACAATAGGCCTATATTTAATCTCAGCAGTGTATTTTTGCAATGGTGAAAAAGGAATTTTACAGCTGCTAGCAAAAGTAGCTAAGCAATGTGCCTGCATGTTCTGATCTCTAGGGATGACAGCAAAATTACCTTCTAACAATTCTTCAAGAAGTTCTAATACTGTTTCTTTGTATCTTGCAAGTCTAGGGTTATGAATTGAATATTCAGCATTGATTTGTTTTATAACTAGTTCAGAATCACCCGAAACCATTATTCTTTTTCCTCCCTTTTTTCTTATAATTTGCAGGCCTAAGATTAAAGCTTCGTATTCAGCCATATTATTGGTGCATTTGAAGTTTAATCTGAAAGCATGCCCTTCAGAATGACCTATTTCAATGTTTGTGATCCAAACACCAGCTCCAGCTCCAAATTTATTAACAGATCCATCAAAATCTAGATGCCACAAAGCTTCATGACCAATATAATCATCCATGATTTTAAGTCTTTTATCAGTGAGTTCAGTTGGATTTTCATTTTGATCAGAGTTACTAAGGATAAAAGAATCAAGATCAGTGGGAGTGGAATAAATTGGATAATTCATAGGTCTGTCTGCACTACTGATCATGTACTTCATCAAGGTTTCTCTATAAAGCTTCTTAGGCTGCCCAAATACAGAGATAGTAGCATAACTCATGTCCAGTTGTAGAGATCCCTGCAACTTTGCTCCCCATGAGCGAGAAAGAAGCATGCCATATTTTGGCGGGATGTCAGCTACTACAACGTCCATGATCATACTCTTACCAGGATACTGGACTAGGTTAACACAGATCTTTAATCAAACCAATACATTGTACTTTGGATGAATCAAATGAAAACAGGTCCTTATAAGGTCTAGTTATATCTAGATTAAGAGTTTCCATTATAGCTTTAGGCATTATATTGTGGGAAGCTCCAGTATCTAGCATAGCGTTATGTAATATTTGGTCATGTATAGTAAGACTTAAATAGAATGGGGGTACCGACCCATCTGAATGCTTGCCATCAACATTGGGACCAAAAATTAGTTCAGGCCTATCTTCATTCATGTTAATTGTATCTTCATTCTCATTGACATTCAACATATCAAAAATCATTGATCTATATAAATCATTTTTAGCTAGTTTTGTTAAAGGAACAGCTATTTTCAATTTGGATATTTCAGACTGCATATTAAATGTTGGCTGAGATCTACTTGTTTGAATCATTTCTTCCTTGGGAACTGTTGTTTGTGCGGATTTTTCTTGAGTTTCCACTGTTTTTCCTTTGTTCTGCGCTCTTCTCTTGTCTTTTGTCTGAGTTTCTTGGTTCATGCTATCTTTAGTCATTTTTTCAAGAATGATTTGAGGATTAACAGGAGTTTTATCAGATTTAGGATTCTCAACAGAAGGTTTAGGATCTGATATTTTAAAATCAGTAGGATTCTTTCTTGGCTCAATGACTGTTGTTGAATTGGTGACTTTGGGAGAATTATCTTTGGGAACATCTTTGGAAGATTGTGCCACCTCGTTAGTAATATCTACAATTTTTGGGCCTTGCTGCTTTTTAGGACTGCTTGGATTTGAACTCTGTTTTCCATCTCTAGGAAGAATTTGCAAGAATTTTGATTTAGAAGTATCAGACTTCTTTCTGTTTTGTTCTTGTTGCTTTGGAGCATTACTCTTTATAGCAGGATCAATGTTTTTCTTGCTCCTAAGGTTATATTGACTATGAATCTCATTTATTGCAAAATCATAACCTTGTTTGTAATCATAGGATTCTCCAGATCCTACTTTGAGCTGTTGAAGTTCAAAGAGTGCCTGGTCCTCCTAGGTGAAGAAAACGGTATTGTTCTCATCGATCCCCATAACAATGTTTATGTCTTCCTCCTCATCAACACTGTTTTGTGAACTTTCTGCAAAATTTTCTTGAAATGGGGTTCTTATATTCTGATTAGGGGAAGACTCCTTACCTTTCCCGGGGTTGGTGTTTTTTCTATAGTTGGGATTCCGGATCTGGGCTTGATTGTCCCATTGTGGTTTCTTTTCAATTTGATCTAGTCTATCAACTACTTTTTCTAGGGCTTTAGTAATGAAATCAAATTTACTATCCAAGTGAGATGCTTCCTCTTTAATATTAACCCTTCTTTCATTTCTCATTCTGGCCTTCTTTGACAGTATGTTGACTTCTACACCTATAGCATCTTTTTGCATTTGTTCTAACGTATCTGCATCCCTTTCCCTAAGTTGGTAAGCCATGTCTACGTCAAAACAGTCAGGGAATTTCAGTAGCACGGAATATGGGGTAGGTTTAAGGTCTGTAGGAATGGCATTGTATACGCTGTTATATCCTGTGCAGAAATCTTGGACAGTTTCATTTGGGGCTCTTTTGACAGCATCAAATTCAGATAATATTTGCATAGGGTTCTTCTTTTTCTCCCATTTATTGAGGAAGGCTCTATGGAAAGCAACTAGGTCTGCTATACTACCAGGTGCTAAAGATTTAAACCAAGTTTTCACCTCTCCAATTAGGCTATGAGCAAATAATTTCATTTAAACGTCAGACTCATCAATCTCATAAACTTCCCAGAAATCATTCATTCTAGTAACACGCTGTTGTGCAGTAATTTGTGAGAGATTATCAAACAGAGGAATATCTTTTTGATAGTTCTGGGGCATGTCATGGAGATTTTGAGGTAAGACCAAGGGAGCATATCGGGCTGCCATGGCTTGAATTTTAGCTTGGCTGGGAGGTAAAGTTGTGGTAGAAGGGATAGTACTGGTCACTGCAATGGATGAACTTGAAGAGTTGGGTAATGGGGATGAAACAGAAGTAGTATGGCTAATGGTAGTTGTAATGGGTTGGGTAAATGATGGATATACTACTTTGGGCTGCAAGGGCAACTCAGGGATGAATGGATCGGTTGATGAACTAGCAGTGGATTGCGGATATGATGAATATATGATTCGTTGGGGCAGAGGCAACTCAGGGCTTATGGGCTCTTGAGGTAAACTAACAGCAGAATCAATGAATGATGTGGCAGCATACAGAGTTGAATCTGATGCTGGAAAGACTATTGTGTATAGTTCAGAGACTGGGGGTTTAAATTTAGACAAAAATTTAGCTAACTTAACAGCTTCTTGAATGTCTTTGATTTTTGTAACACTTACCCTTTTAACTGGACTCTTATTTTCAGTTTGATCTGATTTACTAGGAACAGAGATAATTTTATGCTTTTCACTTACGTAAGAAGCAAAAACTGGATCTAAAACAATTTATTTTAAATCCGATTCAGATTTTGTTCTAAATAAAGATTTCTCAAACTTAATGTCAAAATCAATGTCTGATAAGCTAACCAATTCTTTGGGTAAAGAATCAGCCCTTTTCAGAGTTATTTCAGTTTTAGAACTATCACTTTGTTTTTTCTTTTTTTTTCCTATCTGGTCAGGATTATCTACTATATCTGGAGGATTAGGATTAGGGTTGTTTCTAGTGTAGTAGATTTTCTTGGGAGCCAGATTTTTTATTGGGTAAAATACCCACAACCTTTAAACTCAATCTTAAAGTAGAAAAGATAAAATTAAAGATCTTCCTTTAAGACTAAACTTAAAACTGGAGAGTGGTTAGTCCCCAGTATGGTCGCCAGTATGTTATCACCCTAGTAATTCTCAGGTTGTGGGATGAGGATTTTTATAGTTAAGAATGCCAGGGGTAACCAAGAACCGCTTTGGGAATTCAAGATATAGCCTTCTTGAACTCCAGAGAGGGATCTCTCTGTATGATTTAGCTTTGTTTTAGTAACAGATATTAGGCTAGCTATGATTGTGTTGTTGGGTTTGATTTTAAAAGATTGGTGGGAATAAAGAGATTTCAAGGTAAACCAGAAAGATCTACCAGAATATTGGGCAATGGAGTCAACTCTCTAGGCAAGTAGAACTAAGAAATAAGGCTCAGAGATGCAAATGTGCTAAGGGCAAGATAGGTGACCTTCTAAGGCTTTGTATAGGTTTTATTTGATTGAGTGGATGGAATCTGAGCAAAAGGGCACTTAAGAATCCTTACGCTACAGATAAGAAGATTGAAGAAGGGGATCTAACTGGGACTTAGAGCAATTAGGAATTCTATGGTCCGGTTATCAAGTAGAAAACATTTAAATGCCAACAAGTTTCAAAACAGGGAGCTTATTATCACTAATCCTGTTTAATTTTTCCTTAGTTGATCATTACAGACAAGAAACACATAATATGAATGAATGTAAACTTTAAAGAAATACACTGAAAACAAGGAAAGAACAAGACTTATCTTGTCACCACGAGAATCCTTAGCTATGATGTCTCTGATCTCTTTCCAGTCTGCTGCTTTCGCTAATTGACTCACCAACTTCAATATGACCAGCAACTAAGACTATAGTTGTCTTGAGAAATTTTTATTCACCCTGAATACTTTGAATTGTGAAGTATTTATACAAAAAAATGTTTACAAAATATCTCAGGAATTGAGATAAGGTTTTAATAAAAAATAGGAAATAAAACTTAATAAGAGGGACAGCTGCAAAATAGTTTTCAAGCTGTTACATTTTTACAAGAAAAAATAGAACTAATTATTCTAATTTGAACTGATTGTTGATGTGTTGTGAGTACTGCTGGCATTAGGTGCATCTTATCGTGGAAAGTGGTTGAAGAACTTTCCTTCCTTTATCTTTAAACGTTGATACTCTTTATTCCTCTGATCTGAGCTGTTTTACTGTGGTATTTAAAAAGTAACCAACAGTAACTTTATTTTCATTGATACTCTTTCACCTACTAATACACTTTAACCCTGTAATTTTTACCTTTGAGGTAACTGTAAAATATGAATTTCCAAGTGATTTTTCTGTTTCCTATCCATCAAATTCACAGCAGATCTGTGAATTCTTGCCACTTTTCTACAGAGGGGATCTTCATAGTCTTCAATTTTCTGTAACTTTCATCTGCCTCTGTATACTTGGCAAAATTAGGCTTTATAGTGAACATATGTTTGATCTCATTATCCAAAAAGAACAGATTTTCAAAATACTGAAGAAGTATTTTGCCTATTGGTGATCCTTGAGGCAGTGGTTGTCTGGCTTGCTCTTTTGCATGATTTCTAATTTTTAGATCATAATCTTTCTGAGGCATTAACTTGTCATTCAATGCGTGAATATCAGGCAAACCTGCTTCTGACAATGTTTTGTATTTGGCTAAAAATCTTGAGATGGATACATTCATGTCTTTACACCGGTCCTCTAGATTACTCATTATGTTTCTTTTGTTCAAGACCTTTTTGATTTGAAGAATGGTTTTTGTTCTATCAATAATTTTCAAATCTTCCAACTCTTCCCTATTTTTACTGTTTAAAAAAGCTATGAGTTGGATTGCTTGGGATGGTTTATTGTCAATTTCCTTCTTTGTCTTGTCAATCTCTGCACTAGCAACTTGAAGTAACTCTCTCTATTCATAAATTATCCGAATTGAAGGCCATTGAGAATGAATGCCTTCAATAATTTTGGTCCATAAATGATTTTTTATATAGGCCACTTGATCTGTAAGATTTACTTGTGCTTGCAGAATCTTTACCTGTTCTTGTAGTCGATCGGCCCTTTGCTCATGTCCTTTAGAAGTAATCAAGGCATCATTTTTGGAACTTTCTAAATTTTTAATAATGCCTTTCAAACTAAGAATTTCTTTATCTTTAATATATGTGTCCTCCATAGCTTTGATCACAGCTGCTTGGTCTTATAGTGTGCTCATCTGTGAGGATGAAGAAGAAGAGGTAGATATTTCCTGAGAAGTAATTGACACTGTAGTTTCCAGTACTCCTTTTGGTGCCAAGTGTTCTGCCAAAGTAGATGGTATTGTAGTGCTTACAGTGGGGATCACTGTAGGAATAACCACTAGTTGTGCTTTTCTTAGTTCTTCATCATCTTTCATTAAAAATTCTATTTGGCTTTCCATTGTTTTTATCTGAACTGTCATTTGATGTACAAGCTTCTTTAATTCATCATTCTTTGTTTTTTGCTGTAGAATTTCTTTTTCTTGAGAGTTTTCACTCTGAGGCAACTTCAGCTGTTTTCGAAGAGGAGCTATATCCTCATTTTTCTGTTTAATTATGACTTTTCCCCCTTCAATGTTGGCTAAGTCACCCCCTTCTTCAATCACTATATCTTCTAGTGCTTGTATTCTCAAATTATTATCATATAGTGAGGCCTTGTCCAACTTCATTTGATTCTGGAGGTTGAGCACTATTTTCTCAAGCTTAATTGATTTCATAGTCTTACTGACAATTTTGGAATATAGCATTTCAGTATTGCTCCTATAAAATTCAATTTGATACAATTCATGAATGGCATCTGCATCCACTTCAAAATCTATTTTGGAATAATCTTCCACTGATTTTGGCTCAGCCACTATAGGCTTTAAGAATGACATTACCAATTTATTAGATGAATAATCAAATGCTGAAAGAAGCCTGTCTTTGTTTCCAGGCTTTTCCTTAAGAAATCTAGAATATGCTCGATTCTTGATCTCTTCATTCTTCTCTTTAATCTGTCTGAATCTATGATTATGTATTGTCAGTTTTCTTAGAAGAGGGAGGAAAATCAACAGTAGCCTGGTTTTCCTTCATGACTTTATCTTTTTGTTGTGTTCCAATTTTTACATTTTGAAGCTATTTTAATGTTTTAGTGACTATTCTTGTAGCTTCATCATCTGTTTCATTATTTTCAATATTTACAGTCTTATCCCTTTCTTCTATTATCTTACTTCTCGTACTATAAGGAATTCTGAATTTTTTGTCCTCAATAGTCTCAACTATGAAACTATCTCCTTCCCTGTCTCTTTTATGTACATTATCAGTCTCTTGTCTTATGGAAGCCACCTGTGTTTGTTCAATCTACTTGCATTTGCCACTATCTACCTGTATTATCTGAACTACCTGTGAATCATCATCAAATAGGGTATTTGGCTCCCATTCAATTTTATTAGCATATCTTTCAATATGGGGCTTAGGATCATGCAAGTAAATAGGAAACTTGCATTTTACCCTCATTTTACTCAAAATACCTTGTGGGTCATAATTCCATGTAAAACTACATGGGAACTTGTACTCTTTAAGTTTGAAATTTATTTCATTGACAGCTTCTCCATTATTTACAATGAATGGCCCAATTTGATTCTTCAGCTTAAATTGGGTCTTTTTCCTAGAAGCTATGAAGTTGATTTCATCTACATTCAATAGTTGTCTCAGATATTCCAAAGAAAATATTCTTGTAGTAACAAATCTCGGTAATTTATATGGGGCCAAGGATGAGCCATACACTCTGATTTCTGTGTGATTTTTATATAAATACCAATCCCCAGTTTTATAGCTCTCTGATAGCTGTAGAATTCTTCTTGTCTCATCATTGATCCTCGGGATCTCCTCTTTTTCCAAAAGATACATAGCAGGAGCTATAAATGAGTCATTGAAATCTGCAAAACTAAACTCTCTGTTCCATTTTCTTAGAATAGATGACCAAAATACTACTGACAGAACTTTTCCTTCTGCATCCACTTTCTGACATTCAATGGGGAATTTATCTGTTTGATAATATAGGAAGAGATGGAGTAGATAAGAAGAGTATATGAAGACTCCTCCTTCTGATAACCTTGATAATTGATAATGCATGCTTTCAGCAATGAATCTAGCAAAATTGAACAAAATGGATGGTGATTGGCAAGGGCTTAGAGTTGACAAAAAACCTAGGATAGCCACATCAGTGAATTCATCACTAGTGTATCCTAGTATGAAGGAGAGCATTGAGACAATCTGTCTAGTCTCATCTGGGAAATCAAAGGTGTCAAAAGGAGGATTTAACTTAGAAATATCAACTTGCTTTGGACAAAAAGTCTGGTATATTTTGAATCTGGTATTGAAATCCAAGTCAAGATATAGTTGGGTTAAATCTTTTATTGATAGAGAAGCAGAATTGGGGTCATGATTCATTTGCAGCATGGAATTTATTGACTCTTCAATGATGTAAAACAGAATCTCTTTTTCTTTGTTTACAATACATCTTTGTTCTGGCATGTAATAGGCTTAGCATAATCTGATAAAGTCAGGAACAGAATGAGTGAGTGGGACAATATATCTAGGCAGATTGGATTCCCAAATTGGAATATCTTTATCACCTTTTTCCACTGATTTGCCATAGCACCAATTATAGACATCAAGCAGGTTAAATTCCACATTAGGGTCTAGTATTCTATAGTCCAGATCAATTAAAGGGCTATTCTCTGGGGAAATGACTGGAGGCTGGACTGGTCTGACCACTTCTGTAGAATCAACCGTGAGTGTAGGGGTCGGCTTGTCGATTTTGAAGGACTTAGGCTGAGGAATTTTTGTAGAAGACTTCTTTTGAGACTTTGGGCCTTCATTCTTGGGGGTTACCTGTTTCTTTGTCATTTTTAATCTGAACGAATCAAGCTTAAACGGTTTGCTAAGTTCCTTTATGAGAAACAGGGGTTTCTTCGTGAATTTCTACTGGAAGATGGGGTTTCTAAGCAGGGTTTTGGGTAATGCAAGAGTTTTAAAAGCTTAGAACGTATATTAAGATCGATTTCAACATCGAAACAGACCAGGGTATGGGAAAAACTGCGAGAAAGGGCAATTAGGGATTTCAGGGAAATTTTGACAAAGTTTCCCCTGTAAAATGGACACTTTTATGCAATTTAATTGTGCAATTTTGGCAATTTCTTTGAAAATAACGGGAATTTTGAACTCTTAGAGGACAAGCTCGAAGAAAAATACTTGAAAAGTCAGCAAAATTCGATTGAAGACGTTCACAGAGGTGCGCAATCTTCAATTCTTCGAAAATGTCTTCTCAGAGGACAATGTAGCACTTTGTAATTGAAATTCAGGGCAATGGGCATCGAAAAATGGTACTGGTTGTTTAAAAAGGCTCTGCGTGGTTTCTCAGGGTTTAATGGCGCAAACTCGAGGAAAAAAGGTTTATGGATGCTTTCATCAGTTTAAAAGGAAAATAGTGAAAATTTTGAATAAAACTTTAAGTTTTAATGTATTGAACCGATGGTGAAACCATAGTTAAATAGCATTAAACTCGGGTTAAGCGGGTTGGGTTTAGAGAATACCGCCAGTGGTATTCGCGTAGGTGAGGGGTGGTAAATGGTATTAAGCATTTCGAACGCGATACAACGTGGTGGCGACACGTAAGCGCGAGGTGGTTTGGAAAAACCACCCATTTCGCGCGGCTTTGCCGAAACATCAAACGTTTATGTTTGGAGCGCGAAAATGAACAATCGTCGTTGGATCGGGCCTTTGGGAGCGAACGGTCCAGAGTAAAAGGGAAAGTGCAGGGATAGCGTTTTATCGGATTAGACGTGAGCCGTCGATCTTGGGAAATGAAAAGGAGATCGAACGATGGAAATCTTACGCGATGGGATAGGGGTGAATGCATTGAGAATTTTCGCGCAAATGATTGACCGTAGGATTAAAAGGACTTTTGGGGATCGGACGGTCATAAATAACTGCGACGGGTTAAGTCATACTGTTTTTGATGGAAAATCAAATGATCGGGATGGTTAATCAAGGAATTAACCGAGGTTAGGGACTGGGGAATGTATAATGTATGCGAGGAAAAGGTAAGGTTAAGGTTTTGACCTTTGGTTAAGGAACTTGGGGCGGGAATTATACAAGGGAAAGGTTTGTTTTTCTTTGAAGTTTAGTTTTAACAAAACTTCAGGTAACATTTGTTTAAAACACGCGTAATACATGTTTTAAGATGTTTTTTCTTCATATTTTATCTATACGGTAAATTAAATCAAGAAGACTTAAAAACCATAGGAGCGGGATTATATATAAGGATAGACTTTAGCCAAAGGAGTTATAAGGGGGGTTTTATTCAAACATGTGGGAATAAATACTTTGGCTTAAGTTTTAATAAGCGGGTTTTTTTTTGGATTTATTTATAATAAAGGAGTTATATAATTAGAAAAGGTCAATTATATTAGGGAATTAATACATAAAAATCAATGTTAATATGACAAGGGGACAATGTATACTCAAAACACATTAATATAACTAAGAAAGTGAAGATTAAAAGCAAATTGCATTATAATAACTTCATCACTTAGATTTAGGATAAAATGTAGTTTTGAGGGCTTTTTGTGTTCAAATGATGTAGGAAGTTGACTAAATAGGAATTACAAATGTTTCTAAGCAAAATGAGATTTTACTTAGGATTTTCAAGGGAATGAGTGCATGAATGGTGAATGATATATTTAGGAGATTAAGATAGACATTTCACACTTTTAACTAACCAGTCATAGAGCCTTGGGTCCGGTCCCAACAAAAGTCAAGGAAATGCCTTGAGCCTTTCTTACTGATAGCTTGGAGTGCTTAATGGCTATGGGAAGGGAAAGTTAGTTATTTTGAAGCCCATGATGAATGATATTTACAATGAGATTTTTCACCTTCTTCTACCTAACCATCTTACCATACTAACATTTTTTCTTCTTTTTTATCAAGGTGCATTTAAGCTAGCAACCTTCACAACATTTATTCTTTCTGAAAGCAAGTAAACTATCTAACTTTACACTTATTTCATCCATGAATCCAGATTAAACTGTTGGATTCACTTTTTTTCTCTACCTAACGACTGAATTGTTAGGATTACACTATCTAACAACTCATTATTCTCTATCTACAACAAAGGGAATTGAAACAATAACAAGTTAAGATTGAACTGTTTAACTCATCATGGACTAATGGCATTTATTGACATTCTGCCATAGTCAAAAAGTAAAAAGTAGTGGCATTTATGCTTGCTCACTTTCATGTTTTATTCATTTTTTCTTTGGGGTATCTTATTTTTTCTAAGTCCTTTGATTGTTCTTTTAGGACTTTTTACCCTCTTTTTGATTTTTTTTTTTTTTTTCACAAAATATGTGAATACAACTTGCAGAAGGCAAAGTATGTACAAATTTACAAAATTACCAATAATCAAGTCAAAATTATGACCCCTATATTATAGGTTGCTAACAGTTGGTAGCGGTGTAGTGGGCACAGTGCAGAGTCAGCAGTAGTGCAGAGGCTTTAGTGATAGCCCAGAGACTAGCAACAATCAAAACTCGAGGGACAGATGCATCATACTAAACATAGTTGGTTCAGTATGATGGACATCTCTCAGCTGCAGTAGCAGCAGATGCGAGATAGTGGCAGATGTTGCAGTGGCAACAACAACAGAGTTGCAGTATAGATGCAGTGGTTGGCAGCAGTATGCAGGTTCAACAGCAGCACAGATGCAGCACAAAATCAAAGTCGTGTAGTAGTTGGTGGGTAGTGAGGCCAGACGTCAACAGTGTAGCATGAGGTGGTACAAAGTCAGAGTATTGCTATCAGGAGGGCAACAATACTAGAGCACTTTCCTTGCTAAGAGACACTGTTGATTTTTGTAGCATTAGATGTGCTCTAGCCTTGAGATTTTGCAGAGAGGCTAAGACACATGTATTCTCCAAGATCCAGAAAGCGTTTGGGGAAATTCCACTCATAAGTGACTTAATTAAAATAATTAATCATTTTTAATATCTCTTAAGTCTAAACTTAGGAAATATGATTAATTAAAGGGTATTAATTAAGTCGGGTGTGAATCTTCTAGATAGAGGCGTGGATCGAGTCCAAGTTAATTTTAATCATCGATAAAGATCTAATCATGGTCATTGATGTCTCAGCAAGATATTATAAGAAGCAACTTGATGGGCACTTGGAGAACACACCAAGAGAGAGATTGAACTTGATGGCAGATTGATTTTCTAGTGTAGCAGCGTTGAGTTGCCAGAGACAGAGCTAGTGAGCTCACAGCGGTGAGAGAGGGGCAAGGATAGTAAGGTCAGAGGAAAATTTTCCAAATATGGTGAGTGCATAGCAGAGAGGCAGCACAGAGGCCACGTAGAGGTTGCACAGTGCTTCAGAGGAGATCCACAATTTTGTTGGGATACAGAGTTGATTCATTGCCAGAAGCCGGAGAGAGTTTCCAGAGGTCGGGAGGGTCTAGTTTCCAAACAGCAGAAGATCAGAGGCAAGGAGAGCGAGTGCTCCTAGCTATGTGACGCAGCACTGCATAGGGTGACGCGGTCACTACGCAGAGGCAGCGCATAGCAGCTCTTTCAGAGCTAAGGTCAGTGTCGAATCACCTGTGGAAATGAGAATTTTCTCACTAGATTGTTTGTCAAATCCAAAGATTTGTGCTCATATTTGTTATTGCTTAATATTAGAGCCCTCTTCTACTGCACCGGTTTTCCCAAGTTGGGTTTTTTCTGGGGACTTAGTCCAAAAATAATTGTGTGTACATCTAGTCATTCCTGCGATGTAGGGGGTGGCACAAAGTCAGAGTATTACTATCAAGCAGGCAACAGTACTAAAGCACATTCCTTGCTAAGAGGGAATGTTGATTTTTGTAGCATCAGATGTGCTCTAGCCTTGAGATTTTGCAGAGAGGCTAAGACACATGTATTCTCCAAGATCCAGACATCGTTGGGGAAATTCCACTTAGAAGTGACTTAATTAAAATAATTAATCAGTTTTAATATTTCCTAAGTCTAAACTTAAGAAATATGATTAATTAAAGGGTATTAATTAAGTCGGGTGTGAATCTTCTAGATAGAGGTGTGGATCAAGTCCAAGTTAATCTTAGCTATTGATTAAGATGTAATCATGGTCGTTGATGTCTCAACGAGAGATTATAAGAAGGAACTTGATGGGCACTTGGAGAACACACCAAGAGAGATTGAACTTGCCGGCAGATCGATTTTCCAGAGTAGCAGCGTTGAGTTGCCGGAGAGAGAGTCAGTGAGCTCATAGCAATGAGAGAGGGGCACAAATAGTAAGATCGGAGGAAAGTTTTCCAGATCTGGTGAGTGCATAGCAAAAAGGCAGTGCAAAGGCCACGCAGAGGCTGCGCAGTGCTTCAGAGGAGATCCACAATTTCGCTGGGAGGCACAGTTTATTCAGTGCCAGAAGCCGGAGAGAGTTTTAGGAGGCCAAGAGGGTCTAATTTCCAAATAGCAGAAGATCAGAGGCGAGGAGAACAAGTGCTCCTAGCTGTGTGACACAAAACTGCATAGAGTGATGCAGTCATTGCGCAGAGGCAGCGCAAAGCGGCTCTTTCAAAGCTAAGGTCAATGTCAAATCGCTTGTGGAAGTGAGAATTTTCTCACTAGATTGTTTGTAAGTTATTTCTTTGTATTGGATACTCAGTCTGAGCATCCAAAGATTTGTACTCAGATTTGCTACTGCTTAATATTAAAACCCCCTGTCGTTGCACCGGCTTTCCCAAGTTGGGTTTTTCTGGGGACTTGGTCCAAAAATAATTGTGTACTTATGTGTGTGTGCATCTAGTCTTCCCTGCGTTGTATTTATTTTCAGCAATATTTATTTGTGAAGGTTGTAGTGTATTGATTTTGATATTTACCGTAGTACAGGATAAATAATTTGTTCAGTAAAATAACAAATAGAAGAAATCTAATCAGTGGTTGCAATAGGATTACAAGTAACGGAATTTTCACATGGAGTGGGAGGGGTAATTTATAGCCCCGAAGAACCACCAGTGTATAGGTTCATGTGGGATGTAGGAACAACAACAAACAATCAAGCTGAAATATGGGCGCTATGGAAAGGATTGGATATTGCAATAAGCAAAGGGACAAAGAAAATTGTGATTTTGGGGAACTCAATGGTTGTCATTAGACAAATCACCAATGCGACATCACATAGCTCCTCTATCCTCCATCCAATTGTACACAGGATCTCCTTACAATGTTTAAAATTTGAAGAAATTACTTATCATATTTTGAGGCACTTAAATAGTGAGGCAGATAAGCTTGCTAAACTTGGTTCTCAACTTGAGCAAGAAACCATTGAGACACAAGATGGAGTAAGATTTATAGCCCCAATCCCGTGAACTCAATATGGAGCCAAAGATTCAATCAAGGTAGTCGTTTCGATTAAAGCATGAGAACATTAGAACACTAGCGATAAATGTAATTGGCCAGGTGGAATTCCACTTAAATGGCTCTGTCCTCTCAAATGATCTTCCGCGTGGTCGTGTTGGATACTCCACATTTCATTCCCTCCACGGAGGAGATCACAACCAGTGCCTCTAGTCAAGAGGGAAGTTGCATATTAATGAGACTCGGACCCTTCGTATGATGTTGAAGTTTTGTCTACACTCCTCGGAAGCCATGAACATTAATGAATTGGAAAATTCCGTGTGTGAAGATTTTCTATATGGTTGAGGAGAATGTTTGGAACTCTCACTCGAGGCTAGAGTTAATGACTCTTCTCGAGGCCCATCACTATTGGAGAGCGAATTCAATGTTAAATAGAGGGATCTTTCGGGCAATATACACAGCTTCCTCCCATCCTTGCATTCAATCTGGTGGTACAATATTGGGAAAATTGTCATGGCTGAAGTCGAGAGTCAAGGTTCTCAAGCAAAACTGGCCCATTGTAAATAATCGATGGAGAGGCTGCTGAAAATATTGATGGGAATGCATGAGCTTACTGTTAAAAGGCTGGAACTTGTGGAGCGGGAAAGAGAAGAATGGAACAAGCTCATGGACCATAAATTTGAATGGCTACAGGCTCGGATGGATAGAAAGCTCTCTGGTTTAGAGACGGAGTTGTTGTTGTTGAAAACTGTTTGGTGAAACCTTCAAGAATGCTGATGACAATGACTTGCAGGACTTCAGCAATTCAGACTTGGACACGCAGAAGGCATCTGCCGAGGGAGCATCACATGGGGAAGGATGGTTGCGTGGCAAGCAGGACGCAATCGGGAACAAGAATGAAGTTGGGCCCCTCTGGGGTATCTTAAATAAATGACATATGTACTGTAAATTTGATATTTTTTTGGGACAGTTTTGTAAAGTCTTATGTGAGATTTCAGTGTAGAATCGTAGTGCAAAAAAGCCCGTAGAGGCAAAAAAAACTTGTTGTGGTGGTTGTACTGGAATGTGGAAGCAGTTGAAGTAACTGAAGCCTGTTATGGTTCTGCCCATGAAAACCAGTTTTTACATTATGAAAAATACTCCTTTTGTTTATTAAAATATATTACGAGTATAATTCAAGCGAAAATATATTTAGTAGAACAAATCAATCTGAGTAACCAGAGTATATGTAAACAATAACATGTTCGTCCAGCATGTGAAAAGGAGATATCCCAATGTTCCACCAAGTCCCCTAGAGGTGGGAGCGAGGGGGCGAGGGAGCGCGGGGGCGGACTATGCAAAAGCTCCCTACCAATTTTCAGGAAACGTGGGGGGACGTCGGGGTCATAAAAATTGTAAAATTTAATATTTATAATGTAACTGTGTTTTTGCAAGGAATGTATATACAGTCATCATACACTTACATCATGAAAGATAAATCATAGATGATAAAATTATATCGATGAATGATGAATCATATAAGTGAAACAAATTTAAAAGTTAAAAGTTAAAAGATACATCATGCACTCATACTTGTAAGTTTGTAAGTTTGTAACTATATAATCATTAATGTAACTACTAACAATGTACTATGAAAATAAAGTTTAAGATATCATATGACATATTATATCAAGATTCAAAATAAAGTTTAAACCGAAGTTTACAACTCAAGTCTGAAACATAAAACTTAAAAGCAAATAAGTCATCTCTGAAACATAAAACATAAAACATAACATATGAATATCAAATGATATCATCATAATGATAAATGAGCATAAATGCTCATGGTAATGCCCCACTAGTCTCTGCATCCAGCTTCTGCACGAATTTATCAGGATCAACCATGTCACCATCTGAATCAGAATCACTTAAATTCTCAAACATGCTAAGTGGCACACCAACTTTTAACACGAAACCATAAACTCAAAGGGGCGAGAGGGGAGCGTGAGGGGGCGTGAAGGGGGGTGTGCGGGGGTGTGAGGGGGCGTGAAGGGGGGTGTCCGGGGGCGTGAGGGAAACGTCCCCTAGAAGTCCCCAAGACCCCGGAGCGCGAGGGAGCGAGGAATCTAGACCCCTAGGTGGGGGGGCGAGACCCCGTGTAACACTGAGATATCCTATAATAAAGAGAACAATATGTGAAAATTGAAAGATGTGCCTCTAGCATATGAAAAAGAAGCATTATAATTAAAAGAACAGTGTGAAACCTGCAAGCTGAAGTGTTATGATTAAAAAAACAGTGTGAAAATTGCAAGTTTATCACCATGTGGAGGTTGTTTAAATGGACAACAATTTTTATACCACCTATTTTATCCATAGTATTGTACCTCAGTTGTATATGTTTATTAGTTTTATATGTGACCCTCAGTGGAATATATATTAATGATATATAATTTATCTGGCATAAATAGATGTGACAAATTTAGACTTGGGGCTCAGTTTGTATATGTTCCAATTGTTCAATATTTATACAAACTGAATTCAGACTCTAATAGTTGGTATTAGGAGTACAATATATTAGAACTGGAGATCTATAAGAACTACGTAAATAACGTAGGCCTTTTCGAAGACAAGTTTGTCAATACCTGGATCTTGCTGGAAATAGTGTGTAAATTAATTAAACAGCACGTGGGATTGAAGGGCAATCTCGAGAGTGTAATAGGAGTACAATCTCATTTTTCAACCACAAAAATTCTGACAGCAAAACAAAAAAATCCATAGATGCAGCTTAAACTTCAGAGACTAGAGGTCTATAGAACTGTGTAAATGGCCCAGGCTATTTCAAACACTCTGATGTCAATACTTGGATCTTGCTGGAAATAGCGTGTAAATTAATTCAACAGCAAGTGGGATAGAAGGGCAATCTATCCACAAGCATAAGCAAGAATGACAATCTCTCTATTTAAAATCATATAATTTTGAATTAAGGTAATGATAGCAATGTCAGTAGCTATTGTGGGGCTATCCTGGGTATAATAAATTCTTATATTTGGAGGACTAATAATTTAGATATATTTGTAAATATTAATATATCAATAAATACAGGACAAAATATGATTATTCATTTTAATAGTTTATTAAGTAACAACTGTATACAAAATGCGTTGGAAAATAGACTGATATGTTTTTCATATAAAATTTTTAGCTTTATGAAAAACAGTTCCATGGTTGGGGTTCTCTCCAGCAAAGGAGGCAATATCCTCGAATATCCCTTGAATACCCTGTTTGAAATTCATGTTCAGGATATATTTGTAAAAACAGCTATCATCAATATTGAGAAGCTTAAAAATCAAGTTTAATTCAATTTCATGGTTCTTCGTGGCATAACTTCCTTGTCACAAAATCATGCTGAAGGCCAGAATCTGATATTGATTTTCACCTTCAAGAATTTTTGGCTTTGCAAAGAAAGCAGATTATGGTTTGGGACCTTCAACAAGGCCGATCAAGCACAAACACGAATGCTTGTTGCTGTTAGCAGACAATTATCATTTTGATTTCTTGTTACAGTGAAGATTCACTGCAGATAAAAGCAACAGATCACACAACCCCTGGTTTGAATATCCTCACTGAATGTTTCAGAGGATCTAAAAGATCTATGAATTAAAAATTGGAACAAAATAATCATTACATTAGCACTCAAACCATGGCAAGATATATAAGTTCATCAAATAGAAGACACTGTTGTTCAGAATCCTCACTGCCAATGTTTCAAGGAATCTAAAAATTGTATCAATAAACAAGAAGGAACAAGATAATCAACATTAGCACTCGAACAATGGCATGAAAGACAAGTCAATCAAATAGAAGACATTGTGCCCCATGACACAAAAACCCATCTTGCAAGCCAAACACTTTCTTTTTCAGCCAATTCAGTGCAGAAAATTCCAAATGGCTGTCAAATTTTAAGCTTGATATACACTGTACAGCACTGTTACAGCATGTTAATTAAATCAACATCGTCTTATAAACCATACATAGACAAATTTCAAAGCACAAGGGTGGAGGAATCTCAATGTCTGAGCATTTGCTTCTTCTAGGGTGAACATGGCCCTTTTGGGACCCCCAAATGCAGCTGTTGCATGTGTATGTCCTGCTCTATTTGATCTTCTGACTAGAAGGAATCACTGATTTCTCCTTGTGCACAAATTATTTCTTTCCATTATGGAGTAATCCACGCAGATGCTCATCACATCAGAAGTGGAATATAAGTGTAATTCAAATGCAACTCAAAAGAGGGGTCACGTACTTCAATATGAGTCTTATCAAATACTGGGAGTCCTGATGGAGCATCCTTTGCTGTAATGTCGTAAAATGGCCCACAAGAAAAGGAAATCTGTTTCCATGAAATGTCAATGCACCACACATTCACTTAGAGGGCATTTTGCAACATCAAGTGGCGCATCATACAACAGAATAGACCATTTAGAAGAAAAAGGGGACACGTCATATCTTGATGGACCCTTGTGGTTGTCTCATAGAAATAAGAACCTACAGCCATATCCCCTATATCTGATGAGAAATATACTTCAATAAAATTCACCCACCTCTGCCATTTATGTTCGAATTGTTCTTGAATCTTGACTTGTTTGGCTGGGCATTGTATTCAGAAATTGCCTGTGTCACATGCCCCAAAAATGTTTTTCTTTGTTTAGAAGAAAATGGAGACATGTCCTATCCTGATGGACCCTTTTGGCCGTCTCATTGAAATAAGAAGCTAAAGCCATATACCCTATTACATCTGGATGAGCATGATATGCCTTTTACGTTGAAATTGATTTTTGAGTTTAATTCTTGTCCTTGTCGATTCTTTCTCAAACACTTATTTTTAGTTTTCTCTCTAACTTGTTTAATCTTTCTGTCTAATTCTTGTCCTTGTTGATTCTTTCTCAAACTTGTATTTTTAGTTTTCTCTCTGAATTGTCTGATTGGGCGGCAGCACTCAGAAGTGCCCTTCGTCACATGTCCCAATACATTCGCTTCGAAATCTCTTCTGCATGTAACACCTTTGAAATTCAAAAAATAAATGAAGTCAGTGCAATCATTTGAAAGGTTTCAAATAAAATGACATACTTCAACAGAATGATTCTCACCACTTTTTATATCTCTTCCACAATTGCAGCAGTCTCAATGTTTTTGCATTTACGTAAGAAAACAAGCTCTATAACATATCCAAAGTTATATCGATGTGTGCCAAATTTTACCGAGTTTTTCAAAGATATGCTAAAACATCATATACAACTATTTCTGTGCTTATGCACAGGAACCCATGCACATTTAAAAATGTATTCTCACTCACATAAAAAAGGGGTGAAACTTGAAGTGTCATCTGATTTTCTTGATAGAAGTAATTTTATACTGTATACTGAAATCAATAGATGTCCTAAGAAACTAATATAGGCATATTTAAATATAATATAACAAATGCGAAGGTACTTCTAGGAACACATATTTCACATAAATAAACCTGTTCTTTCCTGAATCAATGGATTCAGTACTACTATGGTGTAGTGTAGTTTTCTATGCCCCTCTCTAAAGTTTCCAACTTTTTGTCCATCAGACTCTTAGTGCTTTATAAGTACATGACCTAAGCCCACTTCAACAATTGCCTATATCATCTAACATCAAAAAAACTCGTCTTCCCTCTATAAATTTAAAAGATTCGTATTAGCCCCTCAAATAATAAAAACTCGAATCATTTATTTGCAGCTTCTGTTTCAGGGAAGCTTTGGAGATTTAAAACTCTAGCTTCACAGAAAAAATAAAGTCCGAGAAATATGCATAGAACTTCCTCTGGGAAACATGAAGCTGCTAGTATGATTGCTCAACATCTGTAACAAAAGCTCATTTCATTAAAAAGCTTGTGCTGTACTGTTAAAGTTTGTGCTGTATCGTTAAGTTTATTTCTGAATAATTACTTGAGCTGTTTCCTTGTTTATTTCCATGTAGATTTTAATTTCTATGGCTGGTACTCTAGTCCAACCATTTTTGGATTTAAATTTTTGGGTTAAATTCTTCTTTCCTTCAACCCGCTCTTTCTGAGTTGAGATTGTTATTTTCCAGGCAATACTGGATAGTTTCAGTATTTGCAACGAAGGAATTTTGCTAGGAGAGATGTAAATGATGATGACTATGTTCATCCGAGGTAACCTTCCCATCATCAAGCAAAAGAGCAATGGTATTTGCCCACTTATAATATAAATCCCCCCTACATCTGCCCCTACATGGTCTGTCTGAAGGTGCAAAGAAGCAGTTACAGGCTTATATAGCCTTCATGTGGGTTGAATTGCTCCTTTATAGGGCGACAACATCAGGCAAGGGCCAACTTGGTGTTGTGAAAATTATACTGCAATGTATTGGTTTATTTCCTCCTACTTGATTTAATTAATACAAGTTATTTTCAAAAATTAGATTCCGAAAATAAACACAACTACAACCTACACATGCAGATCATTTACTAAATAATACACTCATGCAACAAAGTGACACATGGATTTTTGGACATAAGTCCCTGGAAAAACCCAAAGCGAGAAAACTGATTTAGCAGATATGAGGGTTTATTATTAAGTAGTTCTGAGTACAGCAAATCTGGATTCCAAACTTGGAAAACCTAAAAGAGAATAAAAGATATCAAATCTGCAGCTAACTTGAAGATCTAGTGCCAAATATTTGACTGATCAACGCCCTCAAACGGGATTTACAGGACTCAGCTTGGATCTGACCCTATAAACCCTCAATGTTGCTTCAAAAACCCCAGCGTTGCCCTAGAGGGCCTGCGTCAGCCTTTGCGTGGCCCTAGGAGAGCCTACATCACCTCGAGAGGATCTACACTGCCTTTGTTAGGCCAGCGTCAACCCTGTGCTGCCCCTGTTGGACTGTGTGGCTCTGAAGACGCTCTGCTGACCTTGTGTTGCTCCTTTGCCTCTTGGCCCTGGAATCAGATCATTAACTTGGCCAATACTACCCCTCACTGCAAGAAATTCCTCTAGAAATTCTTAGCAAACCCACCCTAGAATTCCAGATCTATTCCTCAGTTCTACCAAAATTGTGTGTCTTCAACTGACCCTCAAGCCTTTCTCTTATACTTTTTCATTGAACCCTTCAACGGTCGAGATTAAATCATCCATCAACGACTGAGATTAAAAGACTGCTTGATCCATGTGACTTAAGACAATTTCAACACGTGTTAATTAATTCACTTTAATTATTTTACTTTCCTAAGTTAGACTTACGAAATCCATTAAAAATAATTCATTATTTGAACAACTTGAACACCAACTGAAATTTCTCAAATCCATTTTTGGGTCTTGTAGATCAAGCGTACTCTAGTCCCTCCACAAAATTTGGAAGCTAGAGCACAACTGGTGCTACCCCAAATACACAAAATCTCAACACTCCCTCTTAGCATCAGGAGTGTTCTCTAGCAATACATCACACCATGTATCACAAGATCTTGAGTACTAGATTTGTGTTGTTGATGCTTGGCCTGCTGCCCTCCGTCTACTGCACTGTTGCTCTTTGTACTGCTTCCCATGCCACTAGCACTGACACTGCCACATCTGTACCGCAGCTCCCTCTCAAATTGTTGCATCATGCTGCCCATAGCACTGCCACTGCTAACTGCTACACTGCAACTCAGTTGCTGAGAAGTAAGCAACTGAAAGACTCTGCCTAACAGTTTGACAGACAAGTCAAGTTGCCCTCCATCACTGAAGCTCCCTGGATGTTGAATCACGATGTCTTCTTGGAGACACAGCCATGCTGCAACACTGCACTGCGTGAGCCCAACTTCTCTACGTTGCTGAAGTCCCATCAACCTCTCTGCATTGTTGCCTCCACGCTACTGCTACCTCTGCATTACATTGTTCCCTCTTCAGCTCTACAGCTCCCTCTTTTGCTTCAATGTGGCCAACTGCAACCATCCCCCGACTCATCCCACTACAGTTTTAAGGCTCTCGTAGCTCGTATGTGATCCAAGAGTAGGGTTGACTCAAGGATCCTGCCAATCTGTCTATGGATACTCTATATATCCATGTCACCCCACCTCTTCTCTCGAGGTGCATGAGCACTCATGCCTGCATCATCATCAGAGCCATCGTCATTTGCTATTGCAGCCTTGGAATCAGAAGGTCCTTTGTCCTTCTTCTTAGGACAACTGTTGGCGAAATGACCAAGATCACCACAGTTAAAGCACCACACCATGGAGAGGTCCTTCTTCTTCTTCCCTTGCTTCTTTCCCTTGATGCAAGGGTTGCATCCTCCTCATCTTCTTTCTTCACTTTAGCTGATCCGCTTCCTCCACTAATAGACTGTTTCTTCGTGATCCTCCTGATCTCCTCTTGGCGGAGAATAGCCCACATATCTGCCCATGATGGTAACGCTACCCTTCCCAGAATGCTCTGAACAAATGTTTCCCATTCTTCAGAAACAGCATTGAGGGTCATCCTCACTAGGAGCCCTTCATCTAGATTAGCACCCATGCCAATCAGCTGGTCTCGAATAGCTTGAAGTCTTAAGAGGAATGGATCTAGCTGCCTTTGCGTTGCCCTGTTGGACTGTGTGGCTCTAAAGCCCCTCTGCGCTGACCTTGTGTTGCTCCTCTGCCTCTTGCTGCCTCTTGGCCCTGGAATTAGATCATTCCCTTGGCCAATACTACCCCTCCCTGCAGGAAATTCCTCCGAAAATTCTTAGCAAACCCGCCCTAGAATTCCAAATCTATTCCTCAGTTCTACCAAAATTGTGTGTCTTCAACTGACCCTCAAGCCTTTCTCTTATACTTTTTCGTTGAACCCTTCAACGGTCGAGATTAAATCATCCATCAACGGTTGAGATTAAAAGACTGCTTGATCCATGTGACTTAAGAGAATTTTAGCACATGTGTTAATTAATTCACTTTAATTATTTTATTTTCCTAAGTTAGACTTAGGAAATCCATTAAAAATAATTAATTATTTGAATAACTTGAACACCAACTGAATATTCTCAAATCCATTTCTGGGTCTTGTGGATCAAGTGTACTCTAGTCCCTCCACAAAATTTGGGAGCTAGAGCACAACTGATGCTACCCCAAATTCACAAAATCTCAATAGGTGTGGAGGTGACAAAATTCAAATTTGACTCAAATATAATTATTTTTGCATGATTCAAAAGCCCAAGAAGAGTCTCGTACGTTGAGAATTTGGCAGGGCATAGTTTAATTCAATTCTCTGCTTGATAATTACTTGTGAGCTTACTTTTCTTACTTAGGTCTTCTCTTTATTAGACCTTTCATCAAGTCAATTACCAAAAACACAAGAGACAAATTTAGGCTCTTCAAGCCAGGGCCAAAACCTCTCCCTCTTGGAGAGGAAAACCCGCAAGTAATTCTTCTTATAGACCTTCAATTGACGAATACGAGGACCTTGACACAGACCCATGACACAAGCATTCCTCCAAGACCTTTATCACTCTCCTTCATTAATCTTCTCGGCTTCTTCTTCGATCCTTCTTCTCTGCACTGTACTACACTATATGCTAGAGAAACTCAGTCTCTATATTCTAGTGCTCCAAGACTGGTGATCCTGCATGGCTTCCATAGATTCTTCCTCGGCTCCTTTAAGCATCCTTCACGGTCTCCTTGATAGACCCTATATGGATCTTTGATTGCCTAAGAGAGAAGTCTCTACATGCTATGATAGCCCTTGACTCTTTTCTGGAATATGCGAGATAGATTTCAAATTTAAGATCGAACTATATCACCCTTGCTACTTCACAGATCTACCTCCTTTCTCGCACCATGACCTCACACTATACTTTCGCACTTTATTGCAGAATTGTCCTCTTCTTTGCATACCTTGTAGCCTTCTTCTTCTCGCCGTATATCCCTTTCTTAATGCACTGTAATTTGGACTTAGATTATAGACCTTATCCAAGATTCATTTTCTACAATTAGATCGTATTAAGTTATATATAGTGACTGTTTTCTGCATTTAGGGACATGACCTTTTGTAGGTAAGCCGAATTCATCGTGGAGGACCCTTATGGTTTTTAGGCTGACTTGGAGAGGCCTAGTGACAAGGTCTTGGAGGATTACTTTTCTATAGACAAATGTGTCTTCTTGAAAACATAACATGACTTCATTGACATGACAATGACTCCACTATCTGTTATGACAAGATGAAAAAATCCTAAAGACATCAAGAAGAAGTCTTTGACCTATAAATAAAATCTTTTGCTCATGAAACCAATGATGCAAGCAATACAATAAATACATTTTATTTTTCTTTGTCTCTTCTTTACATAAAATCGTAATTAAATGTCATTATGAAGACCGAACCTAGTTACACTTTCCAATGCCATAAAATGTACAATGACTGTAATGACTCAATATAAATCTAAGGAGTCCTCAATGGGGATTTTAACTAATAAAATGATGACCCAAGCATGAAACCCATGCTTTAATAAGTCATTGTAATAATAATAATAAAATTATTTTTCATTCTTTTGCTAAGTACATTTCATAATGACTCAAATACAATTATGAAGACCGAACCTAGTTACATTCTTCAACAATACCTCTTAACTAGGGAGGTATTCATAATGACATATACAAGTACAAGGAAGATCTCAAAACATATGAATTGTGATGAGTTTAGGCACCACAATGCCATGGACAAGATTCTTGACCAGGGCAATCTATCTAGGTCCCTCAACAGTTTAGGTGCTCACAATGCCACAAAGTAGATTTCTGATCAGGGCAATCTATTCGGGTGGGGCTAAGATGGACTAAAGCTTTCAGCCACTCTAGGTACCATCAGGATTACTTGCTAACCATCAACCCAGGGATCTAGGTGTGTATCTGAGGTCAGAGCTCCATGACCAATGCCACCCTCCCTACTTCGGGATCCAGGCATCAACACATAGTGTCAGCCAGATGTCCTCCCAGGCAATGTGTATCACACACAAAGCGCCTCAACAAATCTCTTCCAAACTTTTATCATCATCAACAAGATCAGCAATATCAACTGAACGAAGCATGCTTCTAAGATATTCAAACTTCTTATTAGGAAGAGACTTTGTTAGTATATCAGCTACTTGATCATTGGTCGAGACATATTGTAGCTTCATGATCCCATCCTACACCAAGCTCCTAATGTAGTGGAACTTATTGTTGATATGCTTCGTCCTAGCATGAAACATGAGATCTTCAGACATCTTGATGTAGAGCTTTGCTTGTCACAATTTATCAGAGTGGGACTTAGAAACTTCTCAAACAAATTTGTCAGAAGTTTCCTCAACCATACAGCCTCCTTTCCTTCTTCACATGCAGCCACATATTCTGCTTTAGCAATACTCAAAGCAACGGTATATTGCTTTCTACTCATCCATGAGATCATGGCAAATCCCAAACTAAAGCATCCACTTGTAGTGCTTCTTCCATCGGTCTCACTTCCACCGAAATCAAAATCTGTGGAACTTGTTAGCTTGACTTCCTTGCTATCGTACTTTAGGCAATGATGTATAGTGCCACGAAGATATCTCAATATATGTTTGGCAACTATCCAGTGATCATGACGAGGCTCCAACTAAAATTGACTAAGAATGTTCACAGCAAAACATATATTCGGCCTAGTATTTACCAAATATATCAGAGAACCCACCAACTTATGATAGGAGGTAGGATCTACGAGACTTGATTCAAAGCTTCTCAACTTCTTGAGATTGGTGATCGTGATCATGGGAGTAGTCATGCGCTTGGAATCCATCATCCAAAGTTTATGCAACAACTTGATTATATACTTTCCTTGCCCTACATATATCTCCCTAGGTTTCTGCCATACTTCCAAACCTAGGTAATAGTGCATCAATTCCAGATCCTTCATCTCGAGCTCGGTTGCCAGCATCTTTTTGCATTCTCGTATCCTTCGCTCCACACCTGTGATGAATAGATCATCCACATATAGTAGAATAATGACTGGCTCATTATCCACAACCTTGATGTAGAGATTTGGATCAGCAGTACTTTTCACGAATCCAATTCTTAGAAGGTATGCATCCATTCTTGCATTCCATGCCCTTATAGCTTGCTTCAAACCATATAGAGCCTTCTTGAGTTTACAAACATGAGTTTCTTTGCTATTTACTTCAAAGCCTTCAGGTTGTTCAATGTATACTTCTTCATCGATGGTCCCATTCCCGAATGTTATTTTCACATCCATTTGATGGATATTCCATCCCATTGTAGCAACCAATGAAACCAAGGATCTAATAGTAGTATACCTTGCGATAGGTACAAAGGTTTCTTCACAATCTATACCTTCCTTTTGAGAGATACCCCTTTCAATGAATCTAGCTCTGTACTTGTTTATGCTTCCATCAACAACATGCTTGATCTTGTAGATCCATTTGAGGGGACAACCGATTTGTCACTTAGTCTAAGAATGACTTCCCAAACCCCATTCTTCATGATGGATTGATATTCTTCCTACATTGCCTTCTCTCGTACTTCTTGAAAAGCAACTTCTTCAAATGTAGTTGGTTCAGCTTCTATTAGTTTTTTCATGTATGCAACGTATCCATAATATCTTTTTGGTCTTTTGCTTTCTCTAAAGGTTCCTTTCGCAACTCCATGTCCTTCAGCATCTTCAAGAATAGCTTTTAACCAATTTGGCCTCTTCCTTATGTTCGGTATGATCACAAGTTGAATAGGATCACTTGGTCCTTCTTCTTCTTGAATTGTAGTAGGATTGTCGTGGTGTTCTTCTTCTTCAAATGTTGGTATCAATGTTTTGAAAATCGCGATCGGGATTAAATCGGCGAGGGGAAAAAATCGGAAAAATCGAGAAAAAATCGGCACATACAAAAATATTGATTTTTTTTCAATTTTTTTAATATCTAAAGCATCTACAGCATAAAATAAATGCATTGACACATAAATATGAAAAAAAAAAAAAAAAACTAATATATAAGATGTGTAATATCATGTCTAGTGCTACATCACACATAAAACTGAATCTTGTCCTGAATACTAAGTCCTGAGTCTCAAGAGTCAACTCAGCCTCAAAATATCAACAAAAAAATATAATAATGTATCTCATATCATGAGTCATAATGTCATATACAAAGGAATGTCAATGCACCATATAACCTATGGTCCTATACTACTGATTTCCTTTGCCCCTCTTGCGAGAAAATACAACAGCTTTGTCTTTCCCTCTAGATGAAGAAGCTGGCAGGAATGGCAATGGACTCTGTCGTGCTCTAGAAGTAGCAGCAGAATGGGAACCTGAAGCACTAGGAGCTAAAGGAGGCAGACCACGTCCTCTACCGGTAGTAGTGGTAGGTGGTGTCACCTCCTCCTCCTGCTCCTCCTCCTCCTCCTCCTCCTGCTCCTCCTCGTCCTCCTCCCCCTCCACTACTTCCTGCTCTATCCAATCAGGGGCTGACTCCATGACGGGCCTCTCAGCCTCAACCCTCCATTCAGCAGTGGTGTCAATCGCATCTAAAGAGATGGCCTCCATATCAGGTGTCTTCTCAAGTTGTCTCACCCACAATCTAAGATTGTAGTAGACATAAACCATGTCATTGAGCCGCTGGGCCTCCAACCTGTACAAGGGTCATAAATTAATAAATTAAATATTTTAAAAAAAATATTTAATGAATTCAAAAAATCAGTTGGAATATTTTAAGTTTTTTATCTGTTGCGCCTTTTGGTGTGTATTTTTTCAAATACACTCCAGTTGCGCTCGCATCCTGAAGAGCTACATGTTTGGCTGAGTATTCTAATGGCAAGTTTTTGGAGTTTTGGTAATTTGCCACCGTAGCTCCTCCACCATGCATCTACAAGTTACAAGTTACAACAAATAAGATAAATTTATAAAGTTACAAACATAAGAAAAAATTTAAAATAATGAAAATCTTACCTGGCATTTTAATAGTCCTATCCTGGACAGCCATGTCGAAGCTCAAGGTGCCACCTGCCATTCTGTATACCTCCATCTCTTTGGATATCTCTGCACGTTCTGATGGATTTGGCACCATCTTCTGAACACAAGTGAAAAAGCCATCCATGACCTCAGCATCAAATAGGAAGCCACATGAATAAGAAAATGCGGGGTTCAGGAAGACCCCTGCAGCATGAATGGGACGATGGAGTGTGTTGTTCCATCAATCATCAATCACTTCCCATAAAAGAAGTTGTCTTTGAAACCCCTCATCACCCTTATCATCATAATAGCTGCGAACAGCTTCTTTGGCCCTATCCATGGCCTCATACAAGTAGCCCATTGCGGGCTTGTCTCCATCCACCAATCTAAGAACCTTTACCAAAGGTTCAGTAATGCTGCACACCTCTTCCACTCCAGCCCAGAAACTTTCCTGATATGACACCAACTTGCAAATGGCCTCTCCCTCTAATTTGCGGCTGATAGTCAAAGCACGCCACTCATCTGAAACAAACATTCTCTTCAAATCCCACTTAGAATTCAAGAGGGATTGAAGAGATATGAAACTAGTGGCGAAACGTGTAATGGCAGGCCGCACCAACTCCTTCTTGTTGGTGAATGTCCTCATCAAACTAAGCACAAATGCATGATTATATATAAATTTTGTGATGCTCTTTGATGATTCTACAATATCTTTGACAAAATCAATCTTTCCGATGTCCTCCAACATCAAATCAAGACAATGTGCAGCGCAAGGTGTCCAAAATATGCTCGGATACCTCTCCATAAGCATCTTGCCAACAGAAACATAGTTTGCAGCGTTGTCCGTTATGATTTGGACAACATTTTGGGGCCCAACCTCCAAAATGAACACATCTAATAAATCACATAATAATCTTGCATCTTTGACATGTGCAGATGCATCAACAGATTTCATAAACATTGTCCCCTTGGGACAACTGACCAAGAAGTTAATAAGGGTCCTACCTCTTTGATCAGTCCAACCATCTGACATCATAGTGCATCCTGTGATTTCCCATGATGCCCTTAACTCCTCTAATCTCTTGGTGCAGTCAGCTTTCTCATTTTGCAGAATGCGCCCTCTACAGTCATCATATGAGGGGGCTTTGTATCCTGGGCCAACAACAGCGATAGCATCAATCGTAGCCTGATAAAATGGATTGTGTCTGGCAACAGTGAAAGGAATATCACTCCAAAGAAACAATTTGTCCAACAACCTATCAGCTTCTTCCTTCTCCTTTTTTTTTTAATAAGGGAGGAGATAGATGGCTGTGCCCCGGGAGTGGTTCTAAGAGCAAAAAATGAGGAGGCAGCTACGGGGCTGCCTGTAGAAGATGCTGATGCTGAACCGCCACTACCACTCTCACGGTCAGCTCTAAACCCTAATATTTGACTCTTCAGGGTTGCCTTGTTGAGTTTAGTGGTTTCTATTCCTTCCAATGAGTTCATGGCTCTTTTGATTATTTCTGGAGTGGTATTTGTGCAAGGGCCTACTTCATGCCCAGGAATTTGTGCCAGGTGGTATTTCAACCTCTATACCCCCCCTGTCATGTGTTGACCACATAATGTGCAAGTCAAGTTTGCTCGATCAAACCCCTGATCAGGTTCACCAAATTCCCATAAAGGATCTAATTTCCTTGGCGTGTTGGAAACTTTGAACTTTGAAGTTTGAAAGTTGAAATTTGAACCTAGGGCACAAGAAAAATTGCCAGTTAAAAAATAAAATAAAAAAATTACAATTTTACATACAATATTTTGATTTTTTTCACAAAAAAAAACTCTCAACTCAATGCAAAAATAATAGGAAAAAATACATGTTGAAACCAATGTTTTAAAAAACGGAATCGGTCAGCTACCAGGCCGAGGTAATGACTCGGTAATGACTCCGAATCGGTAATGACTCGGTCGACTCGGTTTCAATGACTCGGTTTTTGTAAAAAATACATTAAATATTAATTTTTTTGTACAAAAACATAAATTTAAAGATTTTTATTCATGTTTCCAAACACAAAGCATTACAATATAGATAAGTCACAAAAGACAACATATGATCAAAGTACGCTCATGAATATATCCATTATATCAAAATTGCACCTAGTGCACTGTCCAATACAGGATGATGATATAGAGATCAAAACAAAAAACATAACCAATGTCACAGGTGACTCCTTTTGACAAGACATCAACCCTCTAGAAGGCCTGTGGTAATTCAAAGCATAAAGAACCGTGGATTAAACCTACAGTGTTAAGTTCTGTGACCTGATTGAAGAGGGTTTCATTGTGTTTTTCTTCAAATAAGAAAGCATTTGCAATTGAGCCACAATAGCCTTCAGACCGAGTTATTAAGTTCCCTATCTACGTTGAGAATTTAACGTGGATCAATTCACGACATCTTTGTACATTACTTTGAAGGCTTGATTCTAAGTATAAAAAAGGTATTTCTGCCCCTCGTTTGAAGCAATTATGGAGGACTTCTTTGCTCAAGTAGAATTGAAGGGTATTTTTCTTCTGTTTCTCTTGACAGTGCATCCTTGTTATGAATTTGTTATTCTCATTGTTCCGAAGAAAGTTAAATCCCCTAATCTAAAGAAAAATTCGGTATTTGACATTGTGGTCACTGGACTATGAGGACTTAAAAGGTGACTTCATTTACAACTAGAAGGGTGGTATCCTATCAATGATCGTGAGGAGGACTTGTCCTAGAATTAGAGGCACATCATTATAAAGGACAATTCTAAGGCCCTCCATAATTTAAGGAAGCCAAGATCTTGTATACATACGTTTGCAAGGTATGAATTGTAGCCTTAAAAAGACAATTAGCGGGCATCCTTTGTGATCTATATCAATAAAATCAAGGAACCCTATTTTGTGTATAGAAGAAGAGGCTGAGTCCTTATCACTGTTACAATCTCTCTCTCTCACACACACACAAGTATTATAAGCTAGTTCCATCGAAGCCGACTTGTAAATCAATAATTAATATATATTCATGTCTTTGAAGCATTCATAAAAGGTGCCTTGAAGTCAATGAAAATACAAAATGCAGTTATGAGAAGGGATGGTCTCTTTAGACATCAATTTGAAAATGATTTTGAAGAATAGTAAAAGCCCTCCATGATGTCATATTGTTGACTAAGCTGCGCATTATCTAGCAACTGATGTGATTTTAAGAAGGTTTAGTGGCAACCCTTCATGTGATTCTATTTTTGTCTAGCAGTTGAAGCAAAGGAAGTTCATCTAAGAAAAGTATGTAGCTCCTCTATGTTGGCACCTTTGGATAAAGATGATAGTGCCCTTGAAAGTCTGACAAACAGAAGAAGTGCAAGGCACTTTGAAGCAAATCCCTGTAGCAACTTGTATGAACGTAAAATCAGAGGTATGGTCTCTCTCATAGTATATGTAATGCATTTATTTATTTTTATTTGTTTTAAGGCTATTTTGATGGAGGGTTTAATTTGAATAAGAACCCTAGATGGCTCATGGAAAACCCTAGCTCACATATGAAACCCTAATTTTTAGGGTTTGTGGATTCTAGGGTGAGGATGATGTTTTGAATTCCATCCTCCGTTAGTGTATTAAAACCCTATATTGTATCTCATGCTTTTATGATCACATATTGTTCTTGCCACTTGGTCGTTGTCACTAACATCATGTCATCAAGGTACATAGAGGGATTGGTGCTCTTGATTAAATACGAGTTCCATACCCTAATACATGACAAAATTCGATGGAAACATTGCAATAACCCAATCCCGAAATCCTGAAAAACTGATAAGTCTGCTGGATTTTGAATGAGATCTAAAATTCTACTTTCTCCATATGAAATCCAATGAGGTCGGAACCACTCTCAAACATCCCGAGTCATTTCATGGTAATGTTAAAAATTTAAGTAAAAGGATGAAAATGAAGATTAAGGAGAATGTCACTTTTACTTTAAGAATTTAACATTACCATGAAGCTGCTCCAAAAACCAACTCCACAACTCTTCAGAAAACCTCAAACAAACCTAACAACGGAATAAAATCCGGTTTCAAGTCCACAAAATCCGATTTTTTGGGCCCACCGGCCGGCAAAAAACCTCAAACAAACCTAACAGCAGAATAAAATCCGGTTTCAAGTCCACAAAATCCGATTTTTTGGGCCCACCAGCCGGCAGATTTGGCTCGGCCAAGTTAACTCGGGCCAGGCCTGGTCGGCCGGTTTGTTACCAAGCCAGCCGAGCCGGTACAAAAACCGGTCGGCTCGGTAACAAACCGGCCAACCTGGCTGTTTTTGTACCTGGTCGGACCGGCCAGCCTAATGGCTCGGTCAACCAGGCCTGGTCGGAGTCGAAACGGCCGATTTTTAAAACAGAGGTTGAAACACAAGCAAAAATAATGGGAAGAAACTAAGAGCACAAGAAAAAATATAAAGAACAAAATTTAACAAAGATTTTTTTTCATTTTTGACCAAAATAAACCCTCTCCTCTCAATAAAACAAAAACAAAAAAAAAACACAACCAAATGCAATCACAAATGATGAAAAATACATGGGTGATAGAAACCCATGGAAGAACAAGAAAAAAACAAAAAAAAATGGGTCAAATTTGATGCCCATACCTGGAAAAACGTTTTGCCGGAGACACTTGGTTCAAATTCGATTTTTGTTTGCTTGGTTTGCAAGAAATTCTTCACTTTTGTCCAATCTTGGGCTTGTAGATGATTAATCTCCCTCCTTGGCTCTCCTCCTTCACTCCTTAGCTCTCCAAGCAAACCTGTCAATGTAAAAATGACAAAAAAAAACTTCAAAATCGCACTTTAAAATCGTTGTTTTCGGGCCCCACGATTTTTACTGCTCGAATCGCGATTTTTTCATAAAAATCGCGATTTTTTGGCGATTACCGATTTTTTGAAAAAATCGCTGATTTAATCGTTGCAATGAAAAAATCGCAATTTTCAAAACACTGGTTGGTATATCTTCGTCATCAGAATATCTTTGGATCTTTTGTAGCCATGATTTTCATCAAATATAATGTCCTTTCTTACTTCAATATGCCTTCCTTCCTTGATGTAGATTCTATATACTTTTGAAGAACTATTGTAGCCAACGAAGATCCCTTTTATGCTTGTAAAATCTAGCTTCTTTTGTTTGTCCTTTGGAATGTGGATATAAGCGTGGATACAAGCGATACACCCAAAGATTTGGAGATGGTCCACACTTGGCTTCTTCCCTGTGAATGCTTCCTTAGTTGTCATATTCTCAAGAATTCTATGAGGACTTCTATTTTAAATAATATTGTTGTCATTATTGCTTCTACCCATAGAAATTTTGGTAAGTCTTGATCAAAGATCATTATTCGTATACCTTCTTCAATTGTCCTATTTTTCCTTTCGGCCACTCCATTTTGTTCAGGATAATAGGGAACAATGAGCTCCCTCTTAATTCCTGCTTCTTTACAATATGCAATCAATTCTTGTAAAGTGTATTCCCCACGATTGTCTGATCTTAAAGTCTTTATTCTTCTTTCGGTTAGGGTTTCCACCTCGGATCTAAACTCCTTGAATTTCTCAAATACTTCATCCTTTTTCTTGAGAAGGTAGAGCCATGTCTTTCTAGAGTGATCATCAATGAATGTCACATAGTAAGATAACCTCCAAGTGATTTATCAGACATAGGCCCACACACATCTGAATGAATGAGGTCTAATATTTCTTTAAACCTTGTTTCACAGTTTGTAAATGGTTTCCTTGTAATCTTACCTAAAGCACATCCCTTGCAAATCCTTCACGAACTTTTTTGACATTGGGGATGCCATTTACGAGTTGATTAAGAGAGGGAATGACCTTGTAGTGTAGATGTCCATGTATTTTATGCCATAGCTCAATGGGATTGATTTTCATATGAACTAGGGCTTGAGGAGATGGTGTTATGACTCTATATAGACTTCCTTCACGGACTCCAATAAACCTAGCTTTATTGTTGCTTGAATCTTTTCCCCAAACCAAAACCTTTCCATCAACAAAATTGACTCTATCTCCTTTATCTTCCAAGCAAGAAATTGAAAGCAAATTCTTTTTCAAACCTAGAGCATATAGTATATTGTTGAGATGTAGCTTAGCTCCATTCTCCAACTTCAAAGAAGTTGATCTCAGACCTCTAACTGCATAACTTTTGTTGTCTCCCAATTCAACTGCATGAGAAGATGGCTCCTTTGATAGAGTATGAAGTTGTTTACTTTCCCCTGTCATGTGCCTTGATGCTCCACTATGAATAATCCATGCATTGTCATCATTGAGTGAACCTATAAGTGCAGCCAAGAACCTTTGGCTTTTGACCTTGTTGAATAAGTAGCAGAAGATATTCTTGATCCAATTTCCTACAATATTGAGTCTCATTTTCATGTAGCTTATCATAGAGGGAGTAACCATTTCTTTCGAGCCAACAGAGTGATCTCCACTCTTTCTTGACCTTAGCTCTGATACCATGTTGAGAAATCAATGCTATTATAATTAGGGTTTGATTCCTTTTAATTGATAATTACTTGTGAATTATGTTGCCTTTTACTTCTATATTAGATATTATCGTTCATCAAGCCGCAATTACCAAATCATGTGTGTATGAAGATCACAAGACCAAGAGACATAAGATGTAGGCAATCTACTAGGGCAAAACCCCTATCTACGGGAAATCTCAGTCAAATATCTTCCTTCAATAGTTTTCCTCCAAGACTGACCTTAACACAAACTTCCTCTAACCACCAAGTCAGCCCTTCCTGCAGCTTCTATCTAGACTTTCAACCTTGCAGCAGCAAAACTTCGATCTATGAAGCAGTAGCACTTCAACCCTAGCAACTTCGACTTCTACAGCTTCAACTTTTGTAGCTTCGACCCCTGCAACTTCGACCTCTGCAACTACATTACTTCAATCCTGCAACTGCCCAATAACTTCGCAGAAAAGAGAGAGAGAGAGAGAGAGTGGTAAAACTTTGATCCTGAACTTTTCCTTCTCCTCCTTGTACTTCGCACTTTTTACTGCATTGCTTCTTGTGTATATCAAACTTGTTGAGTGGATGAGCAAATAAACCGAACTACACTTGTATATATAGCCTTCTTGTGGGTCGAATTGCTCCTTTGTAGGTCGACTTCATCAACCAAGGGTCGACTTGGTGTGGAGGTGACAAAATTCATATTCGACTCGAAAATAATTATTTTTACATGTTACAAAAGCCAAAGAAGGGTCTCAAAAGATGTACAATGACTCTAATGACTCAATATAAATCCTAGGAGTCCTCAATGGGAACTGACTAATAAAATGATGACCCAAGAATGAAACCCATGCTTTAATAAGTCATTGTAATAATAATAAAAAATTTATTTTCCATTCTTATAATAAGTACATTTCATAATGACTGAAATATAATTATGAAGACCGAACCTAGTTACATTCTACAACAATCCCTAGGGAATAGCACCCACCCACCATTCTTCGTCATGGCACTCCATCATCGAAACAATTTATTTGAAGCAATTTATTTTCCAACAGTGACAATATACAAGCGAGATTGGCCCCTAGTTAGACTACTCCGAACAAACAAATTGAATCGTAAAAACGTTGTACGCCCAAAGCAGACCACGTTGGCAAAGGTTTTGGGGAGAGTTAAAACATTTTGAAGAAACATGTGGAGCATGGTTATGAAAATAAGAGCCTAGTTAGACATTGAAGAGCAAGTTCGAGATCTCAAATAGAGTGACTTGGAATCCGGCAGAATGGGTTTTTGTCGTAGAAGAAAACAACCCACAGCAGGGAAGTCTCCATAACATACTTTTTACTGCACTGCTTCTTGTGTATATCAGAACTTGTTGAGTGGATGAACAAATAGACCGAACTACACTTGTATATATAGCCTTCTTGTGGGTCGAATTGCTCCTTTGTAGGTCGACTTCATCAACCAAGGGTCGACTTGGTGTGGAGGTGACAAAATTCATATTTGACTCGAAAATCATTATTTTTACATGATACAAAGGCCAAAGAAGGGTCTCAAAAGATGTACAATGACTCTAATGACTCAATATAAATCCTAAGAGTCCTCAATGGGGACTTTGACTCATAAAATGATGAACCAAGAATGAAACCCATGCTTTAATAAGTCATTGTAATAATAATAAAAATTTTATTTTCCATTCTTATAATAAGTACATTTCATAATAACTGAAATATAATTATGAAGACCGAACCTAGTTACATTCTTCAACAATCCCTAGGGAATAGCACCCACCCACCATTCTTCGTCATGGCACTCCATCATCAAAACAATTTATTCGAAACAATTTATTTTCCAACAGTGACAATATACAAGCGAGATTGTCTCCTAGTTAGACTACTCTGGAGTCCGAACGAACAAATTGAATCGTAAAAACGTTGTACGCCCAAAGCAGACCACGTTGGCAAAGGTTTTGGGGAGAGTTAAAACATTTTGAAGAAACAAGTAGAGCATGGTTATGAAAATAAGAGCCTAGTTAGACCGTGAAGAGCAAGTTCGAGATCTCGAATAGAGTGACCTGGAATCCGGCAGAATGGGTTTCTGTCGTAGAAGAAAACAACCCACAGCAGGGAAGTCTCCATAACATAGTCAATCTAATTATGTACAATCAACCTGGGTTATCCGTGTCTGACACCCAACATGTTATCTCTTTCTATGAGTTATTTCTGGAGATAAACTGTGGAAGAGTGAGAAACGTATGCATACGTCTCCAGAATATACTATACAGTACTCATATTAAGGATATTTTGCAGTTAAATATAAATCTTGGCTGTGTTATGTAGTATCCAGACTCAGAGGAGAGCCCACAGGCCTTCTCGGCTGCAATCCATGTAATATTATTACCTAGGGTTGATTTATTGAGTAATACAGATTTTTTTTCTAGCCTCAAAAAATAAACAGGCGTGAAATAATATAAATTCAAAATATATTAAAAAAGGGTTGGAATCGCTAAAATATATTTTACAAAATTTATTAGAGTCGTTGGCTTCCAAAATCCATGGTGTTCGCTAGTAAAGCTGATAAGATTATAAGACATACCCATTTGCTCCAATGCATTCAACACGCTTCTTCCCAACTCCACCCATTCCAGATAACTCTCTAACACCACCTCCTCTTCTTCTTCCTCTGGGCCATTTTCCAATATATTTACCCCAACTATCTGTAAAACCAAAAAATAACAATTTTAATTTTCTGAGGGGACAAATCAAGACAAGTCATTGACGGATAATAACAGTAAAAATCCATTGCATTTAACCTTGATCATCAGAGCCCCTTTTCCAAAACTCCATGGAAGCGAGCAGTTTAAAGCATTTGCAGAAACATTGGTAAAATAAATAAAAATGACGGCCCTAGAGCTGATTAGTGTTTCAATGATATAACTAGAGTCAAGTCAGGATAGGGTTTCCATGATAAAATAATAGTGACTAGAGTCGGGTTAGGGTTTCATCGAACACGCACAGCGATCGTCGCTCTGACGGTTACGTGGTCGTCATCTAGCTAAATAAATATGGGTAATTTTTTAAATTAAATGTTATTTCCTGTAAGTGTTCAAAAGTATTTTTCATTATTTTCTTAATTCACAGAGATATTAATATTTTCATACTTAAAGAGAGGACGAATCCTTTGAGCTATCCAGAGTTAATGGAAGAGGTTGCACCATTTGGTAGTAATCAAGGCATGGTGTGGTGTAACGAAATCTTCTGCGTGAACTGATTTCATAATTTGATGAAATTTCAGAAGAGCAAGATCGATATGAGTTAAGCATTTTATGATTTATGCTATCAATATATCTTAATTTATATTATTAGTAATTGCTCCAAAAGAATCAAAGCAATGTCGATAGAGTTGTTAAATTGGAATTGTTGAACTCTAAAATTTGTACTTTGATTTGAAATAATAATTGTTGTATTAGAGTTATGTTGTTTAGTGTGTTTCTGTTAAGTTGGTAATACACAATTAAATTAATAATTGAAATATTGAGATGAACAACAAGGGCATATTACTTTTGCCTTATTTCAGGCCTTGTATGTCATTTGATGAAAGGCATTTAATATTTTTTTTGCCTATATCTGATATGGTGGCATTCAAAATGTATGTTGTATTCTTATTCTATTTTTTATTCCCTATTATTAATGATTATATCATTTAGGAAATTATCTATAATTGTTTTAAATCAATACAATGTATTATTACTTTGTATAAAGTTGAGCTCTACCCAAAGGATGACAAAATAGAAGAACCCTACTATTGTTGTATATTGGTTGTTTCAATAGTAGGTTTTGGGTGACATTGTTTACTTAATGTATTAGAGCCAGTTACCATAGGTTCTTTCATAGTGCATAACATTCTACATGTGCATTTGTGGAGTAACTCAAAAACAATATATTACCCTATATCCATGGAGTCCCATAGTTTTTCGATATATATCAAACAGTCCTTGGTGCCATATGCACCCTTTTCTTAGTAATGAGAAATTATATCTTCTTTTAACCTACAATATAAGATGTGGAAATTATTCAAAGGATGCTTCTTATATTTCTAGCAATGGAAACTTTTATAATTCTACATCATCTAATGGACTCTCAATGCATTGAGTTTTTGTAAGAACTCTTTAGTATGTTATTCACCTAATGTTTTACACTACGAACAAAATAATTTGTCACTTCAAAGGTAAGTTGAATATATTCCCACTTGTAAGTAAAGACACCCTTATTGTTTACAATTACGCATAGGCAACACTTATGAGCATCATTTAGAAACCATTTACTTAGGTTTTATATTTTCATTATTATTTAATAGTAAACCAATAAACATAACATGTAACCCAAAAACAAAACAAAAAAAATAAATTAAATAGTTTTTAATATTCAACCAAAAAAAATCTAGCCCATAACCTATTTTTTTAAATCCAAATTAAATACTTTTGAAAGATCCTGTTGTGCTATACAACAACCCCTGTTTATTTTTATAAATAGGGATCCTTTAGAAATAAATAGGAAATTCTTTTAAATTTTCTAAAACAAAAACTTAGGAAATAAATATTTTTTTTTTAGTTTTCCCCTTTATTTTCTTGAGCGCATCACAAATCGCATATCTTATGGATTTAAAAGACTCATAAACCTCAAAATGTGCGAGCTGTGATATGCACTCAAGCTTTTCCGAAGATATGTTCAAAACTTTGAAAAAAACTTCAATCACCGTTATATTTACTTTATCGCATCGCACCTCACTTAATCAATAAAAAAAACATGAAAATAAAATTGATATATGTTGCAACTCCATGGGCCCGAAGAGAAAATAAAGAAAAGAATATAAAACCTTCGGAAATCGTGGTCATTTAAGTTTTGAAAAAAGCACAATTAGCATTTCACACAACTTATAACATACGCTAAATTGTTATCCTATAAAAGTTGTGATCTGCAATTTGCGCAGATCGCATTTCGCAGTCTTTAAAGGGTAAGTATTACGAATGGTTATAAGTTATAACTTGCGATATGCGCACCAACGCCATTTAAATGGACCAAGTGTGTGAAATAACTTGTGTCATATCAAAACGAAATTCAAGGTCTTAACGGCTTTAAATTGATTGATATATTTTACGCGTGAAGGTGTATGAGTTGATATTAATTCAGATATTATGACTAATGATTGATGTTATATCTTGATAGATTTATATATTCTTGCGTGTGTTTGAAATAAATGTTAGATTTGTCTCTTTGATACTCTATACTTGTAAAAATTCGCTTTGTTTTCAAGAAACCAGTTAATAGTTTGAGGAAGAGAAAATTGAGTAAAAAGGGTAAAGAAATTTCTCAGATGTCATCCACTAAAGATACATAGATGTCTCCATTATTTTCAGATACAATCTGCAACAAATATTGTGGCAGTTTGACATGGGAGGCAATGTATAAGCTTTTTGAAAGTGAAGAACCAAGGATGATAACCAAAGTTTCTTCAACAAGCACTACATCTACCTCCGACGCAACTCTTTTTGACATTGCATGCTCATACGTCCACAGGATAGCTACAAGGCCAAAAATTCTCCCGTATACATACATGGTTAAGTGTGTCATCGATCGCTTTAATATTGAAGATAGAATGTTCAAGAATTCGAAGGGAGAAACTATGGGTTCTTTTAGGGCAGAAGATTTAACAGCAATGTACCATCTACCACCCTTGTAGTAGAAATATGACAAAGAATTTTTGCAGAATTTCAGAAGAGAACATCCAGATCTTATAAAAGTCATCCAAGAATGGAAGGAGAATCAGGGGAAGTTGAAGCAAGATAATTTTGGTACGTACCCAATTTCTCAGATTCCTAATCCTTACTGTTATGTTGCCGGTATGTTATGTAGATTATTTTCCAAACCTGATAGCACTAGATTCTCAAAAGAATGGGTTCCCCTGATTGACGCAATTGTCAATTCATCAATTTTAAATTGGGCAGACATCTCATCCAATAACCTAGCCAAACACATTACCGAGTATAGGAATAAAAGGAGTATTTCATTCAGAGAGATAACTCCCTTTTATATGTCTGCCTATGTCATGGACGCTATCTGTTTTACTTCTAGTTTTCCTACCATGGGATGGAAATGGGCTACCCAAGACCCTACCCCAATTCACATTCACCATAGAGAACTCTGGGATTCAGACTTCCACCTACACTTCTATAAAATCTGTTATGGAGTCATATTGCCTATGCACCAAATGATTTTCAATAAAAGGGCCCCTAGGGTTTCTGAAGAAGCCAATGCAGACATTCTTCCTGTAGCTAGATGGTTTGCATAGGAGAATTTTACATATATTAGAGTATTCGGGAGTTATGCTTCTCCCCATGTTTTACCCTATTACGTTCCCGATAACTTACTTGCAAAAGAAATAGCCTATCAGCTTGTCAATGGTGTTACGAAACAGCTGAAAGATGCTAAAAAGGTTATTTGGCCTAATTTCCCTATACAATGTGGCACTTTTGCACTGTCTAACATTGGCCATACTTACAAGGAAGTTTCCAAAATTCATTTATTGAAATTGGCAGTAATGCCAAAAAGGTTATATGATCCAAATGATGTAATTAAAAATTACATCATAGAGCTTAAGTTAAATCCTTTTGTAAAGGAAGAAGGTGGATTTGATGATCTCTTCCAGGGTATGGAAAACTTTTCAGATATTATCAAGTATGTATCTAGTCAACAAAGCAAGATGATTTTGAAGCTTTCCAAGCATACAGAAACAAGAGACTAGAGAAAGTACCTCTCAATTTGTTAACTATTGAAGATGAAAACAAACACACTCCAAGTGTCAGCCTAGATGATGAAGTAAAAGATATGTCTGAAGATGAATCAAGCACTACAAGGAAAAGACCCTCTAGCAGAGGTTATAAATGAGGCTTTTAGTGTTATAAAATTGGCCAAAATTGTCAAAAATACATATGCTACCACATCCGTTTATGGTTACGGAGGTTTTGGCGGAGCTTTTAATGGAAATTCAACACAACTAAAAAAAATGGGCGGCCAAAGGTTATTATGGATGTTTTTTTCCTAAAAGTTAATCGTGCTTTAACGCACCTAAGTAAGGCATCAGACTGCCCTGGGGCGGTGGAAGAAGAATGCACTGGGCCGTTAAGGTATAAAACAACACCGGGCGTAGTGTTGGTGATACAACGCACAAGGCCGTTATAATTGGTCTTGGGATTTGAGCGATGCCCATAGGTCGTATCAACGCGCCGGTGCGTAGACTTATAGAAACGCACCGGTGCGTCCTTTCACACAAATGCACCGAGATTTATTGGTATCGGTATTTGTGCGGTGCAAATATGTCATACAAATACATGAGTGCGTATAGACTCTTAAACGCCCCAGTGCACAGTATCACACAAATGCACAGATATTTATAATTGGTATCGGTATTCGTGTGGTGCCCATAGGTCGTCTAAATGCACCGATGCGTATATACACAAAAATGCCCCGGTGCATAGTGTCACACAAACGCACCGAGATTTATAATTGGTATCTGTATTCGTGCAGTGCTAATAGGTCGTAAAACAACACCGGTGTGTATATAGACATAAACGCACTGGAGCGTCGTACCGCACAAACGCCTAAATATTTTTAACCGGTTTTGGTATTTGTGTAGTGCCCATACGTCGTAAAAATGCACCGGTGCACTTAAGAATACAAGCGCACCGGTATAAGAATACACGCACCGGATTTCATTTTGTAGTTTTTAGAAACATCGACTTGCATGTTGCAATTATAGTGATTGCTTTAAATTCATTATTCATCAAAAGTCGACACATCTTATAACAATATTCATATTAATTAAATTTTTATTAATGCATTCGAATGTGATGTTTGGATTAATTTGTTATATCATATCATAATTATTGTGGTTTTTTAAAATTCATTATTCATCAAAAGTCGACACATATATATCTTATAACAATATTCATATGAATTAAATTTTTATTAGTGCATTTGAGAACAACAATGGAGAACGCAATAGAATAAATTAAAACATTTTCTATTATATATATATATATATATATATATATATATATATATATATATATATATGAATAAGACATTCTTTGTCATACAAAATGGGACAGTTATTGGTATCCCTTTATTTTTCAATTGGGACACTATGTCCATTACATTAAAGAAAATGTCTGATTTCATAGACATTTTTCAAAAAATACAACGTCTTGCTTTGATATCCAAACATAGTGATCATCATTCTTCGCTTGAACTGCTATCACTGCTAGAGCTACTTCCATGACTTGAGTTATTTTCAGGAATGTTTTGTTCATGGTGTTGAATGTTTTCTTCTTCACCTTCCATCTACAAACATAAAAATAAACTGTAATGAGTGTATATACATTGGTGAGAATAATGAAAATTGCAATATTAAATAATATACATCAATGTAAGTCGAAAAGAAATAATGTACCAATGTAACAATTGACTTATAAACTATACACATTCTTTCAAAACCATGTAACATGCCATCTTTCAAGATTTGATCTATTGGCGCAGTGTCATACTTTGTTTCCTGCAAGTTTTATACCCCATAACAAATCATATGTTTAATATAAAAGATTTATTTTTTCTATTAATTATAGACGAAGCTAAGTAAAACAAGATCGATAAATGCTTACAAATTCCACAATTAAGTTTTGATATGCCAACATATACTCACAACCCATATTTAACCCAATTTCAATCAATTCCTCTGATGGTTCTTCTTTGTATGTTAGCACCTGTTTGAAGACATTTAATCATGATTTTTGTAAAACAACTTAAAAAATACAAAAATGAAACCTAGTTAAGTTGTTATAAGGAAGTAACAATTACTCACAAACTTAGATATCAATCTTTTTCTTCCTTGTCGTCCTGTTTTATGTGCTGAATGGGTTCCATTTTCTTTTCTTTTCTGCAAGAAAATACTTGAAAATTAATATTTAATGCTAAATTGTTTATTTATTGTACCTAATGATCGAAAACTTCAATGAATACATATTACATTTGAAGCATATTGTTGTTGAGATGGCTCCTCCCGCGATGCAATTTTCTCTATTTCTTTGACCATCTCCTTGTACACCTTTTTGGACACTCCTACTCGCATATTTCTGATATCAGCTCGTTCATCTTTTGAGATTTTCATAATCTTCCTGAAAATGTAACATGACAATAAACTATTTAATTTTTGTATTGATATATGAAAAGTAAGTATAACAAAAGTGATATTTATAAACAATTTTAGACAAACATCTAAAGGAATATTACTTTTTTATTCCTTCTTTTTTGTTGTTGTACATTTTTGCTATTAAAAGTCTGATCTGTCTCATTGACCGATTCCCTGGAAACTCTTCCTGTAGTTTAGATAAAATTTGGTTCTTGGAACCATTGAATTGGTTTTTGTATTGTAAGTGGAAAGAACATTTATACATTCGTTCCACTAGATCCCTCAAACTTTTGTAAAAGTTTTTCCCCCTTTTGTTAACCTCCAACACCACTCCAGATGAGCTAAGGAGCAATTCATTTTCATTTGCATGTTCTATTTCTTTTCTTTTCTTAGAACAACATTCATTTTCCGAGTTGTTTGTCCCTGTAGAACAATAAACAAGTGTGAATTAATAGATTGTTTCACACATGTTATTTAATAATTTTAATTATATGATTAATGAAAACTAAAAAAATAAACTCATATTGGATCGATAGTATTTTTCCATTCACCTGATTCATCCTTTTGCAATTTTTCCATCAAGCTTTTACGCTCTTCTGGTCGTATATCATAAATAACCTTATCGAGGTTCGTCATTTTGTAGTTTTGCATGATACATAGTAAAGAATACATATTAGTTAAACTTACATATAGTTCAAAAATAATATTTTTTTTTAAAAATTTACAAAGAACTTGCCTTTTTTGCTTTTCTTGATGTGTTATCAATATTTTTGTTACTTGATCTCTTGTCAGTCATTTCTTTATCAATATCAAACCTGTAACATATCATTCATTAATATATTTATAAATAAAGTGTCAACTTTTTGAATAAAAAAAATAAATCTCAAGACACTGGTGCGTCATTCATGGTGTACGCACAGACGCCGGTGCGTGGTTGTCTTCCAAACGAATCGCACAAACAATATAATAGATTGTACAGTGCTCTATGTGAACAAAGAGCACTGATGCGTTACGTGTCAATCACTGCACCGATTAACCATGATAAAATAATAAAAATCGTCGAGTGTTAATTTTTGTAGCATAAACTAGTGCCATATTTTACATATGGTGCACCGATAAAAAAATTTGTTTATTGATTTTTTATCACATTACTTATGCGGTGTGCTTGGACAATACAGAGCACCGGTGCGCTATTTTACGCAAGGTGCACCGATTAAAAAAAAAATTGTTTTTTAAAATTCATGCAAGGGCCCACATGGATTGGGATCCGACTATGGTAATCGTCCCTTCGGTTGGATGTCTTAGGTCTATATTTAGCAATACAAACCCTATAAATCTAAATTGAAAAGCCTTAATTCTAAAATCACAGAAAGAAGGAGAAGAAAGAGCATAAACAAAAAGAATGTAAGTTTTTTTTTTTTTTTTTGAAACAGAACGTTCACGGTGCGCCTTAATTTTTTGATCAGTACTTATGCAGTGCGCTAGGATAATAGAGTGCACCGATGCGCTTAGGTACACAGGGCGCACCGACAAAAAATATTATTTTTTAATTTATGCAAGGGTCGATATGGATTGGGATCCGACTATGCAGGTCCTCCCGTGGGTTGGATGATTTAGGCTTATATTTAATAACACAAACCCTATAAATATAAATTGAAAAGCCCTAATTTTGAAATCACAGAAAGAGGGAGAAGAAAGGGCAGAAAATAAAAAAGAAAAAAAAGGTTTGTTTCTAAAATGGTTTTTTGGTAAAACAACACGTTTGCGGTGCGCCAAAATGAAATAGGACACCGGTGTCGTATGTTACATATGGTGCACTAATAAAATAAAAATGGTTTTATTTTTATTTTATATCACTGTAATTTCGCGGTGCGCTGGTATAATAGAGCACATGGGTGCGCTATGTTACGTAGGGCGCACCTAGGAAAAAAATCTGTTTTTTTTTAGATTGACGCAAGGGCCAACATGGATTGAGATCCGACTATGCAAGTCTTCCCATAGGTTGGATGTCTTATGACTATACAAACCCTATAAATCTAAATTGAAAAGTCATAATTCAAAAAAAAAAAAAAAAAAAACAACAACAACAATAGGGTTTTGTTTCTGAAAATGAATTTTTTTATTTTATTTTGTTTCTGAAAACTGTAGAAAAAGGTAAAAAAAACTGCAGAAAAAAAAAAGGTAAAAAAACAATAAACTTTGATTTTGTTATTTTACTTCATAAAAAAAACTACAGAAAAAAAAAGAAAATAAAGAAAGACAGATATATATATATATATATATATATATATATATATATATATTTGTGAATTTAGTAGTGCCTTGCTATTTTCTATTTATCTTTGAAAAGTAGGTTACAGAGATATAAAGTTAGCAGCCTCAACCTGTCAGTAGGAAACTAGGTCTGTTGGCCACCTTAATGCGTTAAAATCCATCCAAAACTGAAAAAAAGTTTCATTCTACTTCTTGTTTCATATGTTATCTGACTATTTACTCTATTATCAAAATAACTGTTTGGACTTATAGTCCTTAGCAAAAAACCAAAATTCATGTCATGAAAGAAACTATACTCCTATCCATCTGAAGATTCAATTGGAGCAGGATCCTTTGCAGTGGACCCTAGCATATCAGCTTGTTGTAGTAATTGAATCTGCTTTTCCATTCTTCCAATACGATCATCAATTCTGCTAATGCGGTCAGTGGCTTGGTACTGAGTAACCTTAATGTGTTGCAGTTGATTATCAATATCTTGCAGTAGATCTGACACCTTTGGTTCTGGCTTCTCTCTGGTAGGATGGAAACTCTGCATGGCTTTGGCTATCAGACATTTAACAATCCAATATGTGTGGACTGTTTGGTTGAAAAGAGATAGGCGGCCTCTGGTATTGCCGAGATCAGTCACAAAATCCAGAATCTCTGCTTCTGCATCACTGTCTTCCTCATTTTGCTGGATTTCTCTCTCCCAGCCATGTATTTCCTGTCTGACTTGTGAATAATTTCCAAGTGAATAGGTGGTGAAGAGGTTCAGTAACACCTCTTCTTTTGTCTTCCTCCCTCTTTTCTTATTCTTCTCTGCTGGTTGCACCATCTTCTGTTTCCCTTTATCCGTTGTTTGGGTTGACGAATTTCGTGTTTGCCTCTTGACCATTATGGGCTGCGTTTTAGATAGCCTGTGCTCTGGAATGATAACAATCAAATAAGAAAGAGAATTAACAATTGAACTTTGTAAGTTGATGCCCATGACAGCGTTTGGACGGTTCTAAAGCTCCTCGACCATAATATGAATCCGTTGAGTTCGAGTATGATAAGAAAGCCAGTGAACAATGAAGCACCTACTAATAAATGTTGCATGACCAAGCGTGTTTTGAAGGCGACGAGGTGGAGACAACATATGATAGGGACCCCAGTTCAAAACCAAGCACATATGAACAAATGTTGTCTGACCAAGACTGTTTATAAGGCGACACAGTTGAGACCACATATGACCAAGGATAGGGGATGTCCTGTCCCATAACCCGCGGTAATGACTCCTATGCATTTTAACCAAATTACTAAAACCTCCCCAGCTATCAGACCCCAGGATGAACTGCGCTTTCGATAACACATTGAATCTATTTGCCTTGACAGTAAAACTTAAATTCGCAACCAAAAAGCAGGACATGCAGTTGTAATCGTGTAGACTGCAGCATACCTTCCTATGAGCGTTCTGGGTATCAATATAAACCTCCCTGCAGCCTTTAATTTTGACAATTAAACAAGGATGACGTTGCCTTCTGTCAAGCGAAAGGTTATTGGAGTTGTTATAGCAAGGGTCACGGAAACAGGGTTTGACCACCGGTAACTGGACTAACACAGACCTTAACTGGACTAACACAAACCTTAACTGAACTAGCACAGACCATAGAAAACAGCAATTGCAAGGATTTTGTGACTTGTTTCTAACCAGATACATTTCCCCAGTTTTGATGATGAACATTGCTTTAGGGAGGAAAATTACATACCCCAGTAGAAATAGGAACCTGGTGCTGATGAAGACCACTACTGTCCTTCTGCTCCTCTGTGCACAAGCTACAATGGATGTTCCTTTGCCTCTGTTACTGATTAAACTGACTCGAATCCGTTTTGCAGGGTTAATGTTGCCCTTTCCTTTCTCTGACAGCATAGGTTGTCTTTCCTTTCCTGCATAAAAAAAAACTGCAGAAAAAAGTACAAAAAAACAATAAACTTTACTCACATCGTTTGAAGTTCTATGGTACAAGGTTTGAATCACCAGAGGTTTGGAATTCTGATTGTCTGAATACTTCTGTTTGAACGTATTTCCCTGTTCCACAATGCTCTCGTGCTTTGTTTGCTCCAGGTATGTATCCTGCAAATCTCAGGCTGATTTTTTTTGCAAAAATAGTGAAATAATGAGAAGTGTTTAGTATTTTAAGAAATGTTTTATGAAATTAGATTTTCGAAAATATTTTGCCGCCCATTTTTCAATTTACCGCTTTTTTCTTTCACTTAAAGAAAATAGGGTTGCGCTTTTTTTATTTGCGGTTATTCGTTTACCAGTGCGTCCTTTAATCGAATCCACCGAGAGAAAACAAGCAAAATTCAAACCCTAACAGTCCGAAAAAATAGTCTAGTCCAAAGATTGTTGATATCACTGATGAGGTGGCTCAACCCTCCAAAGATGCCCAAAAGGCTAATATTACAAAGGCCACTAATTCAGCCAAAACAACAGTTCTTGATCCAAAGAAGAATCCTGCTGATTCTAAATCAGCAAATCCCAAAACTGTTAACACTAAAACTTCTGCTGAAAATTCAAAGTCTGAAAAAGCTCCTGCTGCCCCTGAATCTGTCCCTGAAAAGAGAACTAAAGACAGCAGAAATCAAGAAACTCAAATAGAAGATAAAAGAACAAATCAAGCTAAAAGTAAAACTGTTGAACCTTAAGAAAAAATCACTCAGTTAACAATCACAAAAGATGAACTTCTACAGATTAGTAAATCTGAACCAGCATTCAACATTCAAGCTGAAATATCCAAGTTAAAAATACCAATTCCTTTAACAGAATTGGTAAATAATGACTTGTATAAATCAACAATCAATGAAACTTTAAACATGAATGATGGTGAGGATTCAATTAATCTAAATGATGATCAACCTAAATTAATTTTTGGTCCTGATGTAAATGGTACACATGTTGATGGAGCAATCCCTCCTTTTTACATTAGTCTTATTATTCACGATTAGATATTACACAATGCAATGTTAGACTCAGGAGCTTCCCACAACTTAATGCCAAGAGCTATTATGGAAACTCTGAATCTAGAAATAACTAGGCCATATAAATATGTGCTCTCATTTGATTCCTCTAAAGTTAAGTGCATTGGATTGATAAAAATTTTGTGTTTCAATTTAGTTCAATACCCAGGTAAAAGCATGATCATGGATATTATAGTAGCTGACATCCCACCAACGTATGGCATGCTTCTTTCTCGTGCATGGGGAGCTAAGTTGCAGGGATCTCTACAACTAGACATGATTTTTGCTACTATCACAGTATTTGGACAACCCAATTTTTTTTACAGAGAATCATTAATGAAATACATAGTCAGTAATGCAGAAAGGTCCATAAATTATCCCATCTATTCAACTCCAACTGACCTTGACTCTTTGATTTTATGCAACTTTGATAATAATGATATCCAAACTGAATTGATTGACAGAAAACTTGAACCAAACAATGATAATATTGGTCATGAAGCCCTTTGGCACTTAGATTTTGATGGCTCAGTGAACAAGACAGGGGCAGGAGCTGGAGTATGGATCACCAACATGGAAACCAGCCATTCGGAAGGACATGCCTTTAGACTCAACTTTAAATGCACCAACAACATGGCAGAGTATGAAGCATTGATCTTAGGCCTCCAAATCATCAGAAACTTAGGAGGTAAAAGAATTTTAATCATGGGTGATTCAGAATTATTCATTAAGCAAATAAACGTTGAATATTCTATTCATAATCCTAGATTAGCCAGATATAGAGATGCAACAATTGATTTGGTTGATGATTTACTAGAGTTTAAGTTTGCTATTATTCCCAAAAATCAAAATTTGCAAGCACATTGCCTAGCAACTTTTGACTTGGTTGATGATTTACTAGAGTTTAAGTTTGCTATTATTCCCAAAAATCAAAATTTGCAAGCACATTGCCTAGCAACTTTTGCTAGCACATGTAATTTACCTTTTCAACCAACACATAGATATACTGTTGAAGTAAAATACAGACCCATTGTTCCTGACAATGTTAAATACTGGCCGATTTTCTTTGAAGATGAATAGATTTTCAATTTTTTGAATAGCAAGGAAGAATTTCAAAACTGTAAGATAGACACTGATGATAATTTAGATTTTGAATGTAACATAGATAATGATTTTAACTATGAAATAAATAATGTAGATGTACATAAATATAAAAAACCAACTATATTTACTCAATTAGATATAGATAACTTACAAAAAGTAGACATGGAGGGAATAATTGAAGAAGAAATAGACATGCTGGAATTGAAAGATAATCTTTTACCTAAAGGTTTAACTCCTTTAGAAGACTTGTTTGATTCCAATGATGTGCCCAAAAAGCCTAAAATGGAACCAATCAAATCTGATATTGGGGAGTGCAATATAGGAACAAAATTACATCCTAAAATGATAAAATTGTCTAAATCTTTACCACAAGAAGAAAAAGTCAAATACATTGATCTGTTGAAAGAATATCAAGATGTATTTGCATGGAGTTTTGAAGATTTAAAGGCTTATGACACAAATATAATTCAACATAAAATTCATGTAATAGATGACCAGAAGCCTTTTAGACAAAAATTAAGAAGGATTAATCCTGTCTTGTTACCTTTGATAGAGAAAGAAGTCAAACGAATGTACGATGCCCAAATAATTGCACCAATCAGAAATTTTGATTAGGTTTCTAACTTAGTACCTACTAGGAAGAAAACTGGAGAAATAAGATTATGTGTAGATTTCAAAAATCTCAATAAAGTGTCTTTGAAAGATAATTACCCTTTGCCAAAGATGGATCACATCTTGCAGAGAGTAGTTGGATATTCAAGAATTTCTTTATTGGATGGTTTCTCAGGTTATAACCAGATACTTGTTCAGAAAGAAGACCAACCCAAGACAACGTTTACTACTCCTTGGGGCAATTTCATGTATGTGAAAATGCCTTTTGGATTAATGAATACTTGAGCTACCTTTCAAAGGGCTATGGACATAGCCTTTGCAAAGGAAATCCATGACTTTTTGGTTATTTACTTAGATAATATTACCATGTTTTCTAAATCAGATAATGAGCATTTGAATCACTTGAGAAATGTATTCATTAAATGTAGGAAATATGGTATATCCTTAAACCCCAAAAAGAGTCTTTTTGGACTTGAAGAAGGTAAATTATTAGGACACATAATTTCCAAGGAAGGTATTAGGATATATCCAGCAAGAATTGAAGCCATACTAAACATTCACCCACCTAGGAACATCAAAGAGTTACAAGCATTTTTAGGTAAAATAATTTTGTTAAGAAGATTTCTTTCTAATCTAGTTGAAATCATAAAAGAACTTAATAACATGCTGAAAAAAGACTCGGTATTAAAATGGACAGTTGAAGCAAAACAATCTTTTGAATCTATTAAACATGATTTAACAAAAACACCAATCTTAATTAGCCCAGACTTCAAAAAAGATTTTATTATCTTTTCATTTTCCTCTGAACATACCATAGCTGCAGTTCTTTTGTAAAAAAATGACCAAGGTTTTGAACAACCTATAGCATTTTTCAGTAAAACCCTTAGAGATGCACCTTTGAGATATAACATAATGGAAAAACAAGCTTTAGCCTTGGTTAAAGCCATAAAAGATTTTATAGTTTACATTTTTTACTCTCACATTATTGCCTATGTTCCTAATTCTGTAGTCAAAGATATTTTAACACAGGATGGGTCAGATGGTAGAAGAGGAAAGTGGATTGCCACTATTCTTGAGTATGATATCGAAATCAAACCAACTAAGCTCATAAAAAGACAAGGGTTAGCCAAATTAATGGCTGAATCCAACTGTAATGCCTTAGATATAAATTTCATTGCACAAATTGATGACCAAGAAGAGATGGTGACTCCATTGATCAGTGAGGCCTTTCTAGACTCACCATAGTACTCTGATGTTATCTTTGTACTCACACATTTACAAGCTCCTCCTGGTTTAACTAGAACTAAAGCTAGATTTGTCAAACTCAAAGAAATGAGATATTGTATCTTGGATAATGTGCTTTTTTGGAAAGAACATAGTGGAATTTTACTTAATTTTTTACTGAAATAAGAAGATGACAAGATTCTTGAGGAATTTCATGCAGGTGACTGTGGAGGACACTTATACTGGAAGAGTACGACAGATAAAATTCTTAGAGCTGGTTTCTACTGGCCAACATTGTTTGCTGATGTCAAAAAATATGTTACCTCCTGTCACCAGTGTCAGATTTTTGAAGGGAAAAAGAAATTGTTACCCTTGCCCCTAAAACATATTTCTACTGAGATGCCTTTTCAACAATGGGGTTTAGACTTCATTAGAGAAATTCATCCCCCATCTTCCGGATAGCATAAATGGATTTTGACTGCCACAAATTATTTTACCAAGTGGATAGAAGCCATTCCTACTAGGCAAGCCACAGACTCAGTCATAATCTCTTTCATTGAAAACAATATTTTATCTAGATTTGGATGCCCACACAAAATTATTACTGATAATGCAGCTGCATTTAAATCCAAGAAAATGATTGCCTTTTGCCACAAGTATCACATTACCCTAGGCCACTCTAGTGCTTATTACCCTCAAGGTAATGGCTTAGCAGAATCCTCTAATAAAATCCTGGCAAACATCATCAAAAAATTACTTCAAGAAAACAAAAAGACTTGGAACAAAAATTTGGTTTATGCCCTATGGGCAGATAGACTTACCACCAAGAAGTCAATTGGTACTTCACCTTACCAGATAGTTTATGGAATGGATGCAGTTTTTCCTTCATCATTGGGAGTTCCAGTAATGAAGATTATTCAGGAATCACAAGTTGAGATTAATGACATTCAACGGAGAATAAATCAAACCATTCATTTAAAGCAGACAAGGGAGGAAGTATATGAAAAATCTCAAATAATTCATGATAAGATCAAAAATATTTTTGATAAAAGGAGTAAGGAGGATGATTTTTACATAGCAGATAAAGTGTTAAAGTGGGATTCCAGGAGAGAGGAAAATGGAAAACATGGAAAATTTGACTTTTTATGGAAGGGACCTTATGAAATTTATGGGCACAGAGGTAATAATGCATTTTTTATCTGAAATTTGGATGGAACAGACATTCCAGAAGGACCAGTGAATGGTAGGATGCTTAAACACTACTATTCCTCTAAGTTAACTAATAGCTAGTTCCAAATTGATTCCTTTTTTACATCATTGTAAATATTCATTGCAAGTGAGTAGATTGGATTGGATGTTTTCTTTTTCAAAAGTTGAAGCCCGGAGTAAAGGCCCTAAGCTTTGAAGAGTAAAATATCATAAGTATGAGTTGTTGCAGAAATTAGAAAACAGTTACAGGATCATCAAGGTTAAAAATTCAAGGCTACTGATCTTAGAGTTCTTGACATTTCACTAGGAAATGCCATCCCCATGTGAAGCCGTTGTTATGGTCCTATAAATATAGGATTCATAATTTGGAATTGGCTTATGATAGTCTTGTAAATATGTACATACTTTGCCTTTTGCAAGTTGTTTTCCCATATTTTGTAAAAATAAAAAAAAAATAAAAATAAAAATATATATCAAAAAGAGGGTAAAAAGTCCTAAAAGAAAAATCAAAGGACTTAGAAAAAATGATATACCCCAAAAGAAAAAAGATGAATAAAACATAACAGTGTGCAAGCTAAATGCCACTACTTTTTACTTTTTGCAGTTGATTATGGCAGAGTGTCAATAAATGCCATAATCCATGATAAGTTGAACTGCTTAATCTTGACTTGTCATGTTTCAATTTACTTGTTTTAGATAGAGAATAAAGAGTTGTCAGACAGTTTAATCCTAACAATTCAGTAGATAGGTATAGAGTAAAAAGGAACCCAACAATTTGATCTAGGTCTTTGGATGAAATAAGGTAGAATTAGATAGTTTTTACTGCTTTCAAAAGAATAAAATGTTCAAGGTTGCTAGCTCAAATGCACCTGCACAAATGGAAGAAAAAATGTTAGATTAAAGATTGGGTAGGTAGAAGAAGGTGGGAAAATCATTGTAAATATCTTTCACCATGCTACAATAACTAATTTCCCCTTCCCCATAGCTAATTGACATTCTAAACTTTCAGTCAAAGAAACTCAGAGCATTTCTCTTACTTCTGTTGAGACCAGACTCAAGGCTCAATGACTGGCTAGTTGAAAGTGTTAAATTTCTATGTTAATCCCAAAATTTTCATCGTCTACCATTCACGCATTCATCACCATGCAATTTCATAAGTAAAGACTCTATTTTTACTTAATGATACATAAAGCCCCCATTTGATTAACTACCTACATCTCATAAAGCATAAAAACCCTCAAAGGGACATTATATCCTAAGTTAAAGTGATAAAATTATGATAATAAAGTTTTGCTTTAATTTTTACTTTCCTTAGTTATAATTGTGTATTTTGAGTATTCATTTTTCCCTTTGTTATATTAATTTCATACTTATTTTATTAATTCCCTATAAAATAACCTTCTCATATTTATATAATTCTCCTTTAACTAAATATCCCCTAAAAACCCACTATTTTAAATCTTTAGCCAAAGTTTATTATCCCACATGTTTTAAATAAACGCCCACAATAAACCCCCTTTGGCTAAACTAACACTATGTAAATATCCCGCCCCCCTATAGTTATTAAGCCTATTTGGTCTAATTAACTATATAATAAAAATACAAAGGAAGTTTTCGAAATACAATGTATAGTTGAATAAAGGTATTTTCGATGCTTATTACATTGGTTTAAACCAAGGTTTAAAGTATGAAGCCTTTGATATATTACTATACTACATATACATTAAACCCGCATCATGCATTTTTAACTCATCCACATCTCCTCCTTCTTCCCGGCGCCTTCACAGTTATCTATAGCCCTCCGATCAACTATGAACCTTTACCTTATATACAAACTTGGTTTATATATATAACTCATTATCCAAACCCCTCACCTATATAACCTCCCATATATTAGAAACTTTGGTTATAACCACATGATACACAAAGTTTTATTATATGACTCATTGTCTGACTTACATAACTGCATGGGTCCCACCCACCCTTCTACCGCAACTTTGAAAATGATCTCAACCGTTCGCTTGATCAAAGCAAATCCAACGGTGCGCATTCACTTTCGCGCTCCGAAAATGATCGCTCGGTGTTTGTCCAAATTCACGCGATAAAAGTTGTATTCAAATAACACCTGATGCTACGTGTCCTTTTTTTATTTGATCGCGTTCGAAAAGGTTAAAACCACTTACCATCCAAATGCAACGCGAAAACAAACAACGGTTTTTTGCAATCGAAAAACCAAACCCTCTCCCGCCTTTGAACAGACCTGTCATTAATGCTAAATATAATGGTTTATATTCAAAGGTTAAACTTTGATAAGTCATTGTTTTATGCGTAATTTGTATCCCCGACTGGTTAAAAAAATCCTGCCCCGACTGTTTTAAAATAATTTCGAGCCTCTGTTGACTAATTTATAGCCCCGGAGCTAAACTTTACCACTGTGACTGCATCTGAAAGACCATTAAAGCTACCCTCTGCAGCGTCAAAGATCCAATTTTAACTGAAGATACCCTATTGGCATAACAAAGTACATTGTTTTGACCCCAACAAATCAACGGAAGTCCAAATTCGACCACAGAAGCTTCAAAAACCCTGTCAAAGCATCAAAATACCTGCAAATTGAGGTATTTTTCAAATTAAAACCCTGCAATCAATTCTGAAACCGTCTTTAAGTAAAGCAAGCTTTTAATTAGAAGAATCCACTGGATGAACTACCCAAAAACGCCCAAAAGAAGCCAAACCCTGGCCATTTTTTCCCAAGGAGCTCTATGTTCTGGAGCCAGTCTTTTAAAGGTCGGTTTCCTCCGTTTCTAAGCTCCAAAGACCAAAATTCAAAGATTTAAAGGGTTGAAAATCTGAATATACCCTAGAAACTCCTTCTCTCAGTCAAATCCACTCAGAAAACTCTCGTTTTCTGTTTTATCCCAGTTTACATCCTCTGAATAAACCTATTCCCACAATTATACCCACTGTTAGCACTGATGTTCCTTCTACATTGGAAGACAAGTTGGCACCTAAAGGGTCATTGGTAACTGCAGTTTCAACGCAATCAAATATTACTTCCCCACAGAATCATCCACTACACAGGTACATCAAGCAGGTGAAACAACAAAAATAGGGAACAACAAAAACAAGGAACAACAAAAATAGGGAACAGCAAAAACAGGGAACATCAGATAGGGAACAATAAAACAGCAAAGATAGAGAGGAGCTTGAAGAATTGAAAATACAAGATAGGACTAAAACAAATTAAGAAAGTCCTAAATAAAAGGAACATAATGAATAATTTGGAGAGGACATAAACCTGTCAATAACAATTTTTTGAAAAAATACACAATGCAGGGCTCCCAGAAATCTAAGCATGACAGAGAAATGACATGACAGTGAATTAATTTTTTCTACCACAGGGAAAATTTCATTTTACAGCTGTCAAGAGGTAAAAATAGCAGTTGAAAGTGTATCAGATCAAAGTAACAGGGTCAAAGTGTATCCGAGCAAAAACAATTAGCTAGTTTTTACTATGGTAAATTCTACATTTTACTAGCAGTAAAGTGACAAATGAACAGAGTAAAAGAGTATCAGGAAGAAAAACAGCGTTAAAGGATATAAAGTGAAAGAGTATCAATCAAGCAATCTTCAAATAGATATCTTCTAAATGTGCCAGCAAGCATGTACACCTAGTCAACAAACTATTGTAATTAGATAAGATGGTTCTATTTTTTCTAGATAAGAGGATAGCTTGCTTAAGTTGTTAAGCAGCTGGCCCTCTTAGTGTGTTAAGATATTTTATTTTCCTAGAGTTATTCCTAGATATCTCTAGGATATTTTGTAATAAAAAATTGTATAAATACTTCAGTTTATGAAGTGTTTAGGGTGGAATAAAATTGTTGAGATTATTATAGACAATTTTGCTGGTACTTTGGAGGCTCATGTGTTGATTTCATAGCAGTAGTCTGGATAATAGCCAATTGGACTTCATAACTTAGGATTCATGCGATAAGCTAATGAGTAAAGTGATTTCTTACTATCATTGTTTCCTCTTCTGAAGTTTCATTCAATTTCATATATGTTGTTCAATCTGAATTGATGCAGGAGCATCAAGACCTTTTTATCCATTTGTAAATATGGGGTGTGATAATATTAAATTGTAAATATGGGGTGTGATGATTTCTAATATTTTATTAATTAATTTGAATTAAATAGGAGAATGTGAGGATTTATGTAAATATCTTTTTATTAATAAAAGGATATGAGGAAATTTAATAAATTGAAGGATTCTAGGGATAAAAACCTATCCTTTAGGGATGTTGAGAGATTTAGGGGTTTGTTGAGGATTTTAAGAGATTGAGCATTTAATGTGATGGCTTTTAGAAATTGTATAAATAGGAGGGCTTTTTGTGAAAGAAACCATGAGAGATTGTGAGAGAGTGTGAGGCTGAAAGCAGGCTTGAACAGCCAAGGCTGTAAGCCTTCAGCAATTGTAAGGGCCAAATGTTGAATATCTGGCCACAAAGAAAATTTGTAAGTATTTTTAATGTTAAGGTGAAAAGTGATTTCAGAAATTATATGGTTCGATTTATGGAGTGGTGTATTTTTCTATAACTGGGTTTAAAACAGAGAATGCACGCTTTGTATTTTGTGTGAAATCGTTGTTTATGAGCTTAAGAACAACTAAATGAATCCACATATCAGTATGGATTAAAGCTTGTGTAGCGCGACCTTTGGAATTCATTACTTAGCTTGAAAACTGGTGGTTCTTTTATAATTGGTATAACTAATTTTGTGTGAAATCGAATTCTGAAGCTCATGTTGAAATCGGATTCTGTGTGTGAAATCCGTTGATTAAACTACTGTTTAATAGAATTCGATATATGGAAGGTCGATAATCATAGACTGAAGAAGTTGCAGGAAATAGAGCAACGCGTGGAGCTGGACGCAATTCCATTTAAAATGGTCGAGTCCTTCGATTGCAAACTGGATCGATCTGGAAGTAGATCGAATCAAATTCAATTCAAATTGATATTGACTTCTGGAAATTCGATATTTCTGTTCGAAGTTGAAAGGGCGCAGGTGATAGCATTTACAATGAAATTCGATTTTTCAAGCTGTGGAAAATTCGATGAGGCTGCTGGAGTATGGTGTTGAAGACAGATACCATTGAAATGTCGAAATTATCTGTGAGTGTTCCAAATGCAGTTAGCAATTAGATATATAAGTTAAATCGGTGTAGCCTTTGACATGGCGTTAAATTGTACTTTGACTCTTTGGTGATGGTACAACTTTAAAATCTCGTGGCTTCCTCATTCGGATCCTTAATTTATTTTGTTTAATAGGATCTGTAGTCATTTGCAGGTTACTTGCTTAACGACCATGTCATGTTAGTGTCAAGCCTGTGTGTTGAATGAGTTTCAGGCGAATATATACATGAAATTATGAGCGGCAGTTGAGTTGAAAGCATTCATAGTCATGGGCGAGTTGGGCAGGGGAATCAACAATAGCAATAACAACAATAATAGCAACAGGCCGGCATGGCTTCAGCATTTACTCAAAACAAAATCATCAATCACTGGCAAATTCATCCCTTTAGCATTTCAATGTGCGGAAGTTTCCATTATATGGTTTTATGGTTTTAAAACCATGACCATGAAACCATCTTCTCAAAAACCCATTGCTTTCATTTAAACCAAATCTTGGATTTACATGCATTTTTTAAGTTAACATTTAGATACTCACCTATATCAGATTTAGAAAATCTGAACTCCTCATTTCAGCCTGACCTTAACATGGATTTCAGCCGGAATGCTCTGTTGGAATGTTTATCTTCTGAATGATGACAAGAAGGTTTTTGTTAAACTGGAATATATTTCTGAATGTGTGATGAATGATGAAGTAGCAGATGTGCATGCAGGCAAAGGAGGTCAGATTCTAATCTGACAGTGAAAGAAAACCAGAGTACAGCTGAAGAATTGAGCAGAGGAAGCAATGAAGATTTGCTGAAACAAATTTGCAGGAGTGGTGAAATTCTGAAGGTAGTTGAAGAGTTTGAAGACACAGCTGACAGCTAAAGTTTGCCAGATCAAGCCAGAAGGTTGGAAAAGAGAATCAGATTTTAAAATCTGATTGACAGTAAAATTTTGCAGAGTAAGCATAAAGATGAAATTGAAGTACAGGAGAATGAAAGGACAAGATCAGACTGAGATCTTGAAGGTAAGGTGATCTGGGTTTATTTGAATTTGAAGATTGTAGTCTTTGCATTAAAGCAGAAGTATTTTTGCAACTCCCAAAAGGAAAATCCATAGAAGATATGTTTAAAATTGCTAACAGAAAACTGGTGAAAGCATAGGTGGCAGAACCTTGAAGAAATCCAATAGAGATTGGATAAGGAGGACAGTTGTGAACAGGCAGATGAGTTGAAGCCAAGAAGAGCAAAGAGAAGTGCTCAAAGGAGGTTCCAGAGGTAGAACCAATTGCTTGCCAAAAGACCGAGTGAGGAGGACTTGGTGAGGTAAGTGGCGGCAAAACAGGACTTGCTGCTGAAGAGGCTTTAGTGCAACTCATAGTAAAGTGAGTAAGGAACTCATAGAGATGGAAAGGATAATGAATAGTGACAGTCATAATAGAGGTTCTGAAATCAACCACAACAAAGGACAAAAGAAGAAGGATGCCAAGACAGTTGGCATACAGAGACAGTTAAGCAAAGAGGAATATGAAAGGGAGAAAGCTGAAATAGCAGTTCAGCTTGAGGTGTTAATGGAGATGTTGCAAAGAAATGAGGAAAACCAGAAGCATGGTTATGTCATGAGAAAGAAGTTGAGATGGCAGAGGCTACAAGAGAAGTGGAATCATCAGGTAAATATGCAATTGATAAAGGAACTAAGGGAACTTGAACGGGTTATAGATGCTAGACAGAAGAAAGAGAAGCTCAAAACAGTTGAGCTACAGCAAAAGGAAGATGCTGAAGAAGATGTTGAAGTTTCAATATGTTACCCAGAGAGTGGACCATTACTTTTTGAAAGTGATGAAGAGCTAGAGAAGTTGAATCATATGAATGATTCAAAGCAGCCCGAAGACTTGATCACTGAAGCATCAAATAAGACCGTAAGGTCTTGTGATTTTAAAACTAATGATTGGTGTGTGATTGCAGGTTTGGAAGAAGATAGACAGTCTTTTAAAGCTGACAAAGATGTGAAAGAGTACCTTCCAGAAGATGAAGGTTTTGAAGCAGAGGCTGGAAAAGAATCAGTTCACTACAGTGGACAAATGCTGGAAGACATCATTGAAATAGCCGATGAGAAGTGGAGACTAGCTGACAGTCTCAAGAGTTCTTTGAGTTTGGATCAGCGTACTGAAATGCTGACAGAAGAAGAGAAATCAACGCAACATACTGAAGTGTTGCTAAAGGGAAAAGAGGTACAGAGGCCTTATTTTTTTTATTATAATGATTGTCTTATGATTGAAGATGTTGTTGCAGACGCTAGAACATATTTGGCACAGGTGGATAGTCAAATGAAAGAAGAAGAGGAAGAACATCTACTGAAGGATGTCCAGGATAGATTGCCGAAGAAGGATGACAAAGCAGTTGTCATAAATGATAATCAGGAAGAAGTTGCAGATGACGAGCAAAGGAATGTTGCAGAGGGAAAGGAAGATTGGGAGGCCACAACATCCACAGTGACAGCAAGAGCAACATGGTTTATTGAAGATGTTGGAAACAATCAACAGACAGAGGACATACTAGACAAAGAAATTGAGATGATAAGGAGGTTAATGGTAAAAACATCCCAGAGAAAGACAGCCGAAAGAAACAAAAGGAACAACAACAAGAGAATGACAGTGAAGGATTGCAAGAGCAGAGCAGGTGGAGCACTTCAAAACAAAGTATGGAAACCTGGAAGACAACAGCAGATGACAACAGCAGTGAAGCAATCGACAAGCACGGAAGATTTACAAAATAAAATCTGGGATCCAGGAGGAAATATCCAGACTTATGACCAGGTGGTCATGAATTTTCTTACATGGGGAGTCTGATGCAGGAGCATCAAGACCTTTTTATCCATTTGTAAATATGGGGTGTGATAATATTAAATTGTAAATATGGGGTGTGATGATTTCTAATATTTTATTAATTAATTTGAATTAAATAGGAGAAGGTGAGGATTATGTAAATATCTTTTTATTAATAAAAGGATATGAGGAAATTTAATAAATTGAAGGATTCTAGGGATAAAAACCTATCCTTTAGGGATGTTGAGAGATTTAGGGGTTTGTTGAGGATTTTAAAAGATTGAGCATTTAATGTGATGGCTTTTAGAAATTGTATAAATAGGAGGGCTTTTTGTGAGAGAAACCATGAGAGATTGTGAGAGAGTGTGAGGCTGAAAGCAGGCTTGAACAGCAAGGCTGTAAGCCTTCAGCAATTGTAAGGGCCAAATGTTGAATATCTGGCCACAAAGAAAATTTGTAAGTATTTTTAATGTTAAGGTGAAAAGTGATTTCAGAAATTATATGGTTTGATTTATGGAGTGGTGTATTTTTCTATAACTGGGTTTAAAACAGAGAATGCACGCTTTGTATTTTGTGTGAAATCGTTGTTTATGAGCTTAAGAACAACTAAATGAATCCACATATCAGTATGGATTAAAGCTTGTGTAGCGCGACCTTTGGAATTCATTACTTAGCTTGAAGACTGGTGGTTCTTTTATAATTGGTATAACTAATTTTGTGTGAAATCGAATTCTGAAGCTCATGTTGAAATCGGATTCTGTGTGTGAAATCCGTTGATTAAACTACTGTTTAATAGAATTCGATATATGGAAGGTCGATAATCATAGACTGAAGAAGTTGCAGGAAATAGAGCAACGCGTGGAGCTGGACGCAATTCCATTTAAAATGGTCGAGTCCTTCGATTGCAAACTGGATCGATCTGGAAGTAGATCGAATCAAATTCAATTCAAATTGATATTGACTTCTGGAAATTCGATATTTCTGTTCGAAGTTGAAAGGGCGCAGGTGATAGCATTTACAATGAAATTCGATTTTTCAAGCTGTGGAAAATTCGATGAGGCTGCTGGAGTATGGTGTTGAAGACAGATACCATTGTAATGTCAGGGTATCTGTAAGGTATTCCAAATCGAATTAGCAATTCGATATAAGTTAAATCGATGTAGCCTTTGCTGTAGCGTTAAATTGAGATTTGACTCTTTGAACTGGTCGTACAACTTTAAAATCTCGTGGCTTCCTCATTCGGATCCTTAATTTATTTTGTTTAATAGGATCTGTAGTCATTTGCAGGTTACTTGCTTAACGACCATGTCATGTTAGTGTCAAGCCTGTGTGTTGAATGAGTTTCAGGCGAATATATACATGAAATTATGAGCGGCAGTTGAGTTGAAAGCATTCATAGTCATGGGCGAGTTGGGCAGGGGCATCAACAATAGCAATAACAACAATAATAGCAACAGGCCGGCATGGCTTCAGCATTATGATTTGGTGGGCAAAATCGGGGAGGACACCTACGGTCTTGTATTTCTCGCGTGGAGCAAATTGCCCAACAACAGAGGTCTCCGCATTGCAATTAAAAAGTGAAGGTTGTTACATTTGTAAGAAGAGGTATGGAATATGGAATAATGATTTGAATAGTGAGTTGTTTGAAAAATCGATGTTTATGAAATGGTTGTGATGGAAAGTTTTGAAAATGCCACGGATTGATATTATATGAATAGGTGTTAAAAGATTTTGAACATATATTGGAAAGCAAGCGCAGGTTTTAAATGGAAAGGTGTGAATTGGAAAAAAGTGAAGTATGTGAGTTTGAATGGTGGTTATGATGAAAGTTGGAATGATGGGTATTAATAATGGTTTCATAACCATTGTTGTTTTCAAAAGATGATGTAATTGCTGTGTATTCAGATATTGTTTGAGATGCAGGTTTGTATATGTTCAAATAAGGAAAAGATCCAGTGTATAAATCAGTGATCTGTGGTGCGCAAAGGATGAATGGCAAATAGAAAGTTGACAGAAAGGAAAAAGCTGACTGCATGGGTAGTCACATATGTGTTGTTGAAATTTTATAATGAATTTTGTAAACATTGGGGTTCCATAATGAAGATGGTATTGGAAGCTGTGGCGTGAAATGTTTATTTTGATTGTATTAAAAATCCATGTTAAGGTCAGGCTGAAATGAGGAGTTCAGATTTTCTAAATCTGATATAGGTGAGTATCTAAATGTTAACTTAAAAAATGCATGTAAATCCAAGATTTGGTTTAAATGAAAGCAATGGGTTTTTGAGAAGATGGTTTCATGGTCATGGTTTTAAAACCATAAAACCATATAATGGAAACTTCCGCACATTGAAATGCTAAAGGGATGAATTTGCCAGTGATTGATGATTTTGTTTTGAGTAAATGCTGAGTATGAATTTTTATGTATGGGAATATGAAGATCCTGGAAAGTGCAGAGTGGCCTAGCTTGCGTCATGAATGATTAATTAGGAATATTATTTCAGGATTAGTGTAAAAGCTCCCCGTCTTAACTACTTAATCATTTAAATGTTTTATGCTGATTTTCAGACTTAGGAATTCTTAATTGCTCCCAGTCCCATTTGACCCCTGCCTCCTTCCTCTTTTTCCGGATCAAAGGATCTTTCACTGCCCTTTATCCCGAAAGCAAGCCATCTCATCAAAACACACTATTCAAACCTCCGAGGGTTATCTACCTTGCCATGAGTACGTTAGCATCCTTTTGGCCTTGCCTTCCAGTTTTGCTTTCTACATCTTGACTCCATAGCCCAATGGACTAGTAGATCCCTCTTTAATTTGTCTTCAAGTAATCTTATTTCCCACCAAACATTTCAAACAAAAAACCAAGTGCCCAATCATAACTAGCCTAAAATATTAAACAATAAACAAAGTTAAATCTGAAAGAGAGAGCCCTCTCTAAAATTTAGGAAGGCTAGATCCTAAATTTCCAAAGTAGGTTTGTGGTTACCCCTAGTTTTCTCAAAACTGAACAAATCCAAAAGCCCACAATATTTAGAAATTACTAGGGTGATAACAAGAGGAAATGGAAATTTTGGAAGGGGATGGATATGAGTCATAAGAGAAAAAGGAGCGAATTAAACAGATGGAAAATGAAAAACGGAGGATTACGAAAGAGGCAGAAGAACACTGGAGACAAAATACTAGGGCTATATGCCTCGAGACTGGAGATGAGAATTCAAAATTCTTCCAAGATTATACAAAGGGCAGGAAAAACTCAAATACCATTTGGGAAATGAGAAAATAAGATGGAGGAATGGAAAACTCTTTTGACGAGTTAGCCTCTATAGGAGTCTCACATTTCAAGCATTTATACAAGGCCCCATTAAAGGCCAGTATTGTTGAAGCTATTCAAGTGGCCTAGGCTTTTCTGAGTTTTGTTGAGGAGGATGATAATGAGTTTCTTATGTCCCCAATTACAAAAGGGGAAGTGGAAGGGGTCATAAAATCTATGCAAAAGGATAAGAGTTCGGGCCTTGATGGCTGGACTGTGGAATTTTTTTTAGCATTTCTTTGAGATCCCTGGGGAAGAATTGGTTGGGGTGGTGGAAGAATCAAGAATTAGGGGTTTTGTTCATGAACCCCTCAACACAACTTCCTTGGCACTAATCCCGAAATTAGATGGCCCCAAACGTTTTGATGATTATAGACCTATCTCCCTTTGCAACTATACATACAAAATTATTGCAAAATCTACCGCCAATCGTCTCAAACCTATCCTCTCCCAAAATATCTCAAAGGAGCAATTTGGTTTTCTTGATGAGCGACAGATTCACGAGGCTATTGGAGTAGCTCAAGAATCTCTTCACAGTATCAAAAAACTAAATAGAAAAGGATGTATTATCAAAATTGATCTATCAAATGCCTATGACAAAATCAGTTGGATGTATCTTCGCCTTCTTCTAACTTACTTAGGCTTTGGAATTGGATTCATAAACTAGGTTATGGGGTGCATAACAAATGTGAGCTTTGCAGTACATATCAATGGGGCAACCTCCCCTATTTTTCATAGTCAACGTGGGTTGCGCTAGGAATATCCACTCTCCCCTTTACTTTTCCTTCTTGTAGCAGAACGACTCAGTCAACTTATTCATGCCTATTAGGAGGTGAGATTTCAAGGGTATTTCAGTTGCAGTAAACCTATTTATATCTCACCTTCTATATGTCAATGACATTATCTTTTTATGTGATGACTCTCGAGGTAAACTTATTTTTCTTCAATCCACTCTCGAATTGTTCTAAAAGGCCACTGGTATGAGCATAAATGCCCACAAGTCATCCATATCTTATAATGGACTCTCGAGGGAGGAGATACATCCTACGCAATCTATGTTCCCTTTTGACATAAAATCTATCTCGAAGAGCTTCAAATACTTGGGTTTCTTCCTAAAGCTGGACACTTACAGGAAAACTGATTGGAAATGGTTAGTTGCCAAAGTAGAAAAGCGAGTAAAACAATGGAGCTTCAAGTGTTTATCGAGATTTGGGTGTTTGGTACTTATAAAATTTGTACTTATTGCTACTCCAATTTACTGGATAACTTTAACATGGGTTCCAAAAGGAGTTCTTGAATAGATTGGGAAAGTATGTGGTCGTTTTCTTTAGGCAGGGTCAAAGGCAGATGATGTCCTCCCATGGGTTGCATGGGAGAAAATAGCTCGCCCAAAGGACACGGGAGGGTGGGGTATAAAAGATTTATCAATTTTCTCGTGCTCATTAGCGGCCAAATCAAGGTGGAGACTATTGAAAAAGGAGAATCTTTGGAAATTAGTGATAAAAAAGGAAATATATTGACCCTATATCAATGGATGTTTGGCTACATAATCATGATAAGAAAACAAAGAACTCATCAGTCATTTGGAAGACTACTCTAGCTTCTTTTGACCTGGTAGTTGAAGGGCTCTCTTGGCAGGTGGGGGATGGCAATAGAATAAGAATTGGGGTGGACTCTTGGGTGGGTTGTAGTGAGGTCTATATTCTTCCAGTCGATTTGAGGGAGCACCTTAACGCTCAAGGTATTTACTATTTAAGCCAAATTGCGATGGAGGATTATACTACATTCTGGAATCAAGTTGGAAACAGGTAGAGGATTTGTTTCTTGAGGATCATTGGGGTGAAATATGGCAAGGCTATATCAGAGAACTAAAGAGAAAAAATGTCATAATCCGAGACAGAGCAAATGAACTCAGATGGGTCTTCTCCCCTAGCGGGTTTTATGCAACAAAGTTTGGTTACAAGTATATATCTGACAGAAGGTTTGGTTGAGTACAGGAATGGTGGTATAAGTCACTTTGGAAATCAAAATGCCCGAAAAAATATAGAATCTTATTTTGGTGCATTTTGAAAAACAAAGCCCCAACATGGGACAATCTATAGAAAATAAACAAACACTGTTCGAGATGGTGTAGTTTATGCAAAAACTCGGAAGAATCCTCTCTACATCTTTTTGTTAGATGCCCTTTCTCGATCAAGATATGGGAGAGGCTGCAAAACTTATTAGGTATCAGATATGCCTGGAATAGATTTTCGATAGGGGAAGCCTGACAAAATTAGTGGTCCTCTTCTAGGGAGGAACATCTAAGGAATATCCCTTCGATCTTTTGCTGGGGTATTTTGCTCGCTCGAAACAAAATAATATGTCATATTTAGATTTCAAATGATTTCTCTATTACAATGGAACGTGCCTCAATATTTACAATGATTCCTATGACGCTCCCTTCTTCAAACCAAAGGAACATTAAAGCAGAACAATTCAACCCTCTCATTCCCAAGGCATATTTTGATGGGATTTATGATGCCCAGGACAGGTGTGGTGCTAGCATCATCATTCATGAAAACAATCATAGAACACTAAAAGCATAAGTGGGCATTGGTTTAGGATAAAATAATTTTGTAGAAATACAAACTCTAAAAATCCTTTTATGTTGGTTGAGATAGTTGGGCATTGATTCAGTTCAGATTTTTGGGCAAACAATTTACAACATTGTCAAAATATGCTTTTGGTTCCTATATTAGAGGAAATAAATTTCTTTAAAGTTGGTTTTGTTGACGTTTCTATATGTCATTTATACAGGGAGCAGAGCGTTGAAGCCCATTACTTTTCTAAAAAAGGTTTACAACAGGATTTGGGCATCTGGAATATAACTGACCATATGGATGGACATGTCTCAGAGACATATCAACTCTCTTATCAGACATAATTGTTACACAAGTTTTTTCCTTATTATGCCTTTTCTTTGGGATTTTTTTTTGTATGAACTATATGTTTTTATCATGTTTTTTCTTGATACACAAACAATATTTATATATTTCGGTTATAACTTATGGTTGATAGTATAATTTTTTTGAGATAGTCGGGTTGTTTTTTCCTTTTTGGGAGAGATCCAAAGAGGTTTCTAGTGATTTGTATATCATGTATATCTCTCCATGGTTTTTTTGGCATTTTTGTTGAGATAGAGTATTTATTTCTCTTTTACCCAGCATATTTGTGTTTTCCTTTTTTGCGGATTGCAGACTCACAATTTTTTTGATGAATGCTTAACTGCATTTACAATGTAACTTTTATTTCCACCAGAAACAATAATAATAATAATAAATTACAAAAACACAAATCTAAAATATTTAAATAAAAAATATATATATATATAAAAATAGAGATGTTTTTCATGAAATTCTCTCCACGTCAGTGTAAAGAAGTTGGGTTTTCTTAACTAAAAAATTTGAGATGCTTTTCAAGAAATTTTCTTCACATCCACCTCAAATATTTGCGTCAGTGCAAAGCAGTTGGGTTTTATTAAAGTTTGAATGTTCATGCTTCAATTTAAGGTGTCATCTTTATTAGAAATCGACTCTATTACAAACTATACATAATCATTTAAAATAATTATTTTTCTTGGAAATATTATAAAGTTATTTTTTTAAATACCATGAAGAGCTGCAAAAACTTTGTTTCAGGTCGTGTGCGACATGTAAAATTCTCTAAAAAATCAATTTTGCAGCATAGTAAGGATCATTAAACAACAATTCCTAATCATTTTAGTATATTTTTGCTTCCATTTTTTTAATTACAAAATATGAAGAAATTGTTGTCAGCATAGATTTATTTTTATGTCATGTAACGATGTAAAATTCCTTTGAAATTTCGAGTTTGCAGGGTGGATAATAATTTTAGAAGTTTAATTTCGTATCTTTTAACTACATTTTTGCTTTCTTTTTAGTTTACACGTTTTAGTCTCTTTATTTTTTGAAATACCATTAGAAGCTATAATATTGAAACTAAGTCTCACAAGGTGAAAGCCTAATAGTAGGCAATAATTAGTCCACAATGGCCTCTATAGTTTGAACATAACACAATTGATGTGAACTTTCTTCTGTATAGAGCTAGGAGTCATCCTCTGTATTTATTGACATATTTTTTTTTGGTAAATGAAGTTAATCTATATTAATTTGAAAATAGAAATAGTACATATGCTACAGCTGGGTTGGCAAGATATGCTTAACCAATCCCAGCCTTTGTTGTGCAGATAAGGGGCTGCCTCTATGGAGGAAACCAACCTAGAAAATACTTGAACAAGAAACTACAAAATGCGTTAAAGCGTTGGTGTAACTAGAAATTACAAAATGTGTTGAAGCATATGTATAACTAGAAATTCCGTGGTGATAACAAGCATGACAAAAAACAAGGAAGAACTGAGCTGCTTCGCAGTCCTTAGTCTTCGGCTTCATCATCGTTTTCTGGTTCTTCCTCCACTATGGGGCATATGTACACCTACGCAGCAGCTTCCTCTGTATCAATGGGTGGACACGAAGGCTTGGGGACCGGTGCGCAGAGAATGGGAGCCACTGGGTATTTTGCGTCAGGGACGCGTGTCCAAGTACCTTCAAAATCCATAATCCAAACATCTATATCATCACCCTTGTCTTCCTGAACCGGAAGAGGCTCGGTCTTGTGAGGCGGAGGGTGCACCTAGTGCGCCATGGTGGAATTCCAAGGTACACTTCTGCCTCTTTGAGAAGGCTGCACAGGGGCCTCCTCCTCCTGATCAGGTACGGGGCTCTGTCTAGCATAAATGCCTGAGGAACAGCCTTCAACAGACTCCAGGCGATTATTCGTCCCTCGGTGGTAACGACTGGGGAGCGCCCCTCTCTCACCTCCACGGATGGTTCTTTGGCACAGCCTAGGTGCCATGGTCAACAAAAGCAGAGGAGTGGCAGAGCTAGGGGAATTCTCAACAGGGAGGGAGGTGCGAAGCATGGGAGGAGTGAAAGAGGACAAGGGGGAATGCTGAGGGGGATAGCGCGTCAAGGGGTGCGGGATAATGGGTGCGCGAAGACTTATGAGACTCGCAGGACAGATGGAGTTGGGGTAAGATGCGTAAGTGGGAGGAATCACAACACAGGGTTTTCTGCACAGCGCAGCTCTAGGGGGAGGGCTGCGCAATGGACTGGGCTCGAAGGAGGGCGAGAAGGGTAACAAAAAATAAACCTGAAGGGGCTGACTGTGTGTCTCTTTGTGCTGAGGGGCCTTCCTTTTAAAAGGCCTATGACACATGTGAAGGGGTAGAACATGATTGTGCCTCGCACACAGTTGTGTGTCATAACTATTTTCATGAGTGGACTCGAGTGAAGAGTTATGGCCAATCGGTGTGTCAATCCAGGTAATCATTTAGAACGATTGCTGCAAAGAGGTACCCTGGAGGGGGTGACGTTGTCCAAGCATGTCTCCATCATACCTTATCTCTTTCATATCATGCAGATGATTACTAGCTTGAGGTTCCACATTGGGTGAGGACCTGTGCTGTAGATCTTCGTCCTCGTGGGCGTGGGTGAGACGATTGTCATTCGTACTCCTGCGGTCACCCGCATCCGGGGTTTATTGACATATTAACAAAGTTGTGTTCTAGTAATTTTGCAGATAATCATCAATATTTTCAATTTTGAAATGTTCACAAAGTCTTTAGATATCATAAACTTTAATTCTTAATGTAATTTTCTTTTGGTTGGATTTGGAGAGCCATTGTCAATAGAATAGTGGAAATGAGAATCCCACCAAATTTGTTTTACTCATGGCCAATTATATCAAAACAAAGAGTGCTTACAAGACTCTAAACATACCCAATAATATATAATTGTTGATCGGAAACTATATGAATATTTCAGGTTTTTCAGGGGCTAAAACAATATCCGTAGCATTTTTTCATATGACGAGAAAACTTGCAGTAGAGGGGGGTGTTTAAGGCGTGTCTTCTAATCCGTTAAATTTATCCTTTATTTTGATTTTCATGTTTTTGTATTCTTCATTTTTTTTTAATTTACATTACGGTGGGAAAAGCGCATGGAAATAAACTCTTTTACTACTTTGTCACATCGGAAGGAAACCCTGCCGAAGACCCACTCGTTCTATGGTTAAATGGGGCCCTGGTTTCTGTAGCTTGGATAGTTTCATCTACGCGCATGGTAATTTACATTAGAACATTTCTAAAATAACCTTATAAAATCATCATGGTAAAATGATATCTATTTCATGGAACGTTGAGGTTCATGGAGAGCTTCGTTCAAAGGGCCCTTCAACTTCAAAAGAGGGTATCAACTTGGGAGCAAACCAGTTATTGAATTGAATCCATTTTCCTTGACAAAGGTGATGAACGTGTTACAAGTTTTTCTTTTTCTCTTGAATCTCAAGAAAAACAAAACTGCAAATTTATCATGTCAGTTTTGTAATCGAATAATTGCCTTTCATTTTTTTTCTTGGATTGAATTCGAGGCTTTTCCTCTTTTCATGTACCTAATTTTCAGTTGGTTAACTTCCTATATTTTGATTTTTTGAAAGAAATATACTAAAATGATCAACTGGAAAATTTGTTCTCACATATTTCAAGCATCGTCTATCTAGAATCACGAACAGGTGTTAGGAATTCTTACTCAGATACGGAAAATGACTATCCCACTGGGATCTGACAAAATTCTTAACAAAAAGGTATTCCATTAATTCACAAAATTAGCGACGAGAACCAATTGTTTCTAGCAAAATCTCTGGCAAGACCATTGAATTGGAAGGTAAAAAAATGTTGAAATCTGCTCATAAGAGGAAAAAGGTAGAAGAAACTTTGAGGTTAATTGATTTAAAAGAAAGGCCTATTGGCCAAATTAAATAATAATAATAATCATTTAATTTTAAAGTTATATTTAGCTAGATATTAAATTGGTGTTTGTTTTGATACTAAAAAAATGGTTAAGAGTTAATTTTTTTAAGATTTAAGGAAACATGTTATTTGGTGTATTTGTTTGACCTATTTTGGATTTGAAGATGTGATATTGTAAAAGGAAATACATATTTTTAACCATTAAATCGTAAGAAGTTATTTTCGCTTATATTAATGCATAGTGCTATTCTGTCATGTTTTGGTTTTTTTAGGCATTTTTTTTCGAAAAAATACTCGAAATTAGGTAGGGAATTGTGGGATTTACATCATTGATCTAGGTAGTATGCACAATCCAAGAGCCTCGAGGGTTTTTGGGGTGTTGAATCCATTTATACGTTCAAAAATGTGTTTTAATCGCTGAAAAATTATAATCTAACAAAAACATGAATTGCCTAATTCCAATTAAGAAAATCAAAATGTAAAAATAGTTGAACAAGTCTTTAACTACCACAACAATATAAACTAGCGTAGTTCCATCTTAATCTAGATCAACCAAGTGTTGAGAGGGACTAAGTCTAAAGTTAAGATGGATCTAAGTTGGTACTCTTGCATTCCATAATGAATTTCTTCAAGCCCTTGAATAGCCTTTATTACAACAAATATTATGGGCTTGTAAATCACCATCAGTAAGCCATCACATGACTAACTCAAACTTATCTTAACAATTTTTATTTTTCCTTTTATTATATATATATATAATTTGATTGAGTCAACATAACATTACATTACATAATGTTTTACAACATCTCTACCATATTGGGTTGTAGAGCGCCTCTCGATGCAATTATAGGGTTGGTAAACATCAATAGGCATCAAAATACTTATTTTATGATACATCTCACATTGCAAAAGTTTTAAAAAAAAAATCATAAAAAAATAACTAAATTAAAACTATTTTAAATTATTTTTAGTGTTGTTGTTAATTATAAGAAGAATTAATTATATAAGTTAAGCATACATACATATAAAAAAAAAATTAACAGGAATCTTAACCATGTATATTTTATGATGGAGGCTTTGTTATAATATTATGGGCCAAGACCATGGCTTACTAATACCACATGTCTAAAAAACTTTAACTCATAGGCGTCGTCTACTAAGGCAATAATTTTGCTCGGACAACTATTTCTTGCCATAATTCGACCATTTTTTTTTCAAAATCCAAACAGTGGCAGTGTTTGAACCGTGTTTCTTATGGTAAAAATGGATTCAATGTCATAAAAAAACCATGGGGCAACCAAAATCCTAAAGCTTGACAATTGTAACCCAAATTTCCAAAAATTCCCGCCAAACTTTGTCAAAATCGTGCCCAAATTTTCATTGGTTTTCGGGCAAAAATGTCCCTTCCTTAGACTACACGTAACTTATATTCATATGACACTTTTTTTAATTAATCAATTTAACTAGAGAATACAAAATAAATAACTAATTTTGTGCTAAATTTCAACCTTTGATTTGTGAATTCTATTAAAATATTCTAGAATATTCTATGTAGCTTAAATCCCTACCAACCACCTAATAATTATTGATAATTGTGTCGAGAGGCACTCTCTATTCTAGTATGGTAGATGTTGATTTTTGGGTAGCATCTGATGTGCTCTAGCTCTGAAACTTTGTGGAGGGGCTAGAACACATGAGATCTCCAAGACTCATAAATCGTTTGGAGAAATTCCACCCGAAGCTTAAGTTATTCAAATAATTAATTATTTTAATGGAGACCCTAAGTCTAACTTAGGAAAATTAAAGTGAATTAATTTAAACATGTGGTTGAGAATGTTCTAAGTGACGAGGATTAAGTCTTTTCTAATCTTAGCAGTCGATTAGATATTAGATCACAGTCGTTGATTCATCAACTGGAAAAGTATTAAAGGAAGACTTGGGGTCATTTGGAGAACACACACAAAGTGGCAACACTTGAGCTAAGTCGAGATTCTGGGGCGCGGTTTGCTGAGAATTTCAGAGTGAGTTTGCAGTGCAGTGGGGGGCAGTTCGACAGCAGGATTTCGAATCCAAGGCTGAGAATACAGTTACAGATATGTATATCTACACAGGAGAGACAACACAACCCTTGAGAGGGTGACGCAGGCCCAACTGGTCTCATGCAGAGCTGGTGCAGAGGCTGAAGCAGGCCCAGAGGGGTGACACAGTCCAAGAGGAGGTGACGTAGAGCTAGAGGTTGTAATGTTGGGGTTTCTATGGGGCATATCGATCTCAGATTCAATAGATATCAGAGGGGTGACACAACCACTAGGAAGGGTGACGCAGTATCAACACAGAGCTTGTTGGGGACTGCGTAGGCACCTGTGGGGTTCTTTCATTCTAACGCTAGATTAGCCATAATATCTGTCTCTAGATAGAGGTAATTATACTAAGGAAATTCTTTGTTGGGTGAGCCACATTGGCACCCTAGTTTGTATTCACAAATCTGCATAATAATAAAAACCCTCAAGAGTTGTTGCATCGGTTTTCCCGCATTGGGTTTTTTTGGGGACATTTGTCCGAAATTTTGTGTGTCTATTAGGTCCCTGTAATTTTTCAGATTGGCAAGACCAAATAAACAAGGGTAACATCAAACCAACTTTAGAGTCCTAGGACCTAGCCTTCCTGGAATCAGAGAGGGCTCTCTCTATATTTGTATAAAATATATAACTTGATTGATTTAGGATGCAGATTTTAGGCTAGTTAAAATGATAGGGATTGTTTGTTTTGTTTTGTTTGGTTGCTTGTTAAGAAGAACAAATAGAGTAAGATAAATTCAAACCACTGGGATATGGAGTCTGTGAAAGGTTTGAAGAGTAGAACAACAGATCAAGGGTGTTCCACAGGGCAAGCTAACAAAGCCAAATGGATCTTAATAGCTTATGTGGGTGTGAAATGAACATTAAATTGTGAGTTTAGTAGCTTAAAGGGAAATTAAGAATCCTTTAACATGTACTAGAACAAGAAGAGTCATTAAGATTACTATTTTTAAGAAAGAACCAAAGGACAGGGCATACCATAAACTTCTTTGGACAAACTTTGCCAAGTAAACATTAAGACAACAATCTAGCAGACCTTAGAGAGCAGGGAACTCCTAAATTCTCTAGCTATTCACTTTCAGACAAAGAAAACATTTAAGATAACAATTTAGTAAAGATTAAAAAGCAGGGAACTCCTAAATTCTTCAATCAGACTTCAAAGACCTTTAAACTGACTTTTCAAGATAGAACAAAGGACAAGGCAAACCATAAACTTCTTTAGCCAAACCCTAGTAAGTAAGCTTCAAGAACAACATTTCAAGCAGAACCAAAGGACAGGGCAAACCATAAACTTCTTTGGCTGGACTATACTGAGTTAATCTCAAGAAAACAAACTAGATGGAACTGGAGAGCAGGGAACTCCTAAACTCTCCAATCAGACCCAGCAGAAGAAAACATTTAAATAACAAAAACCAGACAGACTTAAGGTGTTGGACAACATATCTTAACCTAAATTTTATGCTCTGTTATAAAGAAAATTGATATAAAAAATGGAAAACATAAGGAAACAATTACAAGAGTAGAATAACATCAGCATCTCACAAATTTCATGAACCTTGTGGATGTGCTTGTTCCATTAATATCCAGTCCAAAACAGTTACAATGCTCCATAGCCAAACTTCTTTACAACTCAAATTCTATGAGGTATTCAGCTCAACAACCAACTAACCAACCAACAAAAAACATGAAGCATCCATGCAATATTTATCTGCAAAATGAGGAGGTGATCCTAAGCAAGGGTTTCAGATTTGTATTTATTACAAAGTTAATGCATTTTTGACCTTTGAGACCATGCAAGGCCCAAGGCAAAATATCTACGACCAATTCATTGTAATATTAACTCCTAACTTAACTTCTAAGCTAAATTTGGAATATGTTTGACTTTAAGGCTTCTCAATAAATTTTACAATAACTCCTGGCAAGGGCGCAACGCCAAGGTACAGGGGGGCAACGCCGGTGCAAACGCGCAGCACCAAGGCACAAAAAAACCTATCTTGCGGCCAACTTTTGGAGGCCTTCCCAATGTCAAAATGAGCTCCATGATGGCTCATTGGAAAGGTCTTTGAGTATATTTTCCAAATATGCTTTCACTTTCTAAAATGGTGCCCATGTTTGAAATCAAAAATCACTTCTCCCAATACTGGTAAACGGGCAGCACCAGGGTAAAAAAGAGGGCAAAACATGATTTTTTGATGGTTTTTGGCCTTTTTGAGGGACCAGTTTTGCTCCAAATATTCTGAAACTTTCTGAGGTTGATGTATTTGTCATTAGGAACATGAATATGCTGACCTTTTTCCATTTGGATGGCCCAAAAAAGAGCGCATCACCAGTGGCGTTGCGCGTTTGGCCAATTTTCTGCATTCTAAACTGTCAAAAATCAAAATGTGCACAAAAGTGCCAAAATTGGAATTTTCCTTGCTGATCAAGGTTTAGAGGCCTGGAGGGACACCACAGCAAGAATATTTAGCTTCTCTTTCTCTTTTTCCTCGGTTAAAGCCCGAACCTTTGCATGGGCTTGTTTGAGCTTGGCCCTTGCAATCTCGTTTCTCATGGCATAATGTCTTGCCATCTTCCTCTGAACATCAATGTCTCTCTTTGCCTTCTATAGTAGGCCCTCTAGATGCAAATTTTCCCTCTCAAGCCAAGACTCTCTATCCCTGCTAATCTCTTTGGCAAGCAGCTCACTTGGGGTGAGCTACTCTGCCAATTCTGCCTCTTTCTGCCTTTCTCGGGCTAAATCCCTCTTCAGTTCAATGGTCTTCGGTCTCTGTCTAGGAAGTTGATCTTCCTCATCATCACTACCATCAAAACTGCCCAAGGTCTCATCTAGCAAAGCCTTGGCCTTTCCGGCCTCTCTTTGAGCTCTGATTGCCTTGACCTCACTGATGATCTGTTTTGTCTCTAGTTGCTGATTCTCTAACTCAAGAAAGTTAATCACATTCTTTGCTCTACCAAGATTAGCTTAAAGCTCAATAATCTTGGCATCCTTGCCTGTGATCAATGAACTAGTAATTCTCTCCTCATCCTCATCATCAAGGTCAATCAACTGAAACACCTGCTCAGTTTCATGTTTATCCTCCTCCTCAACAATGATATGTTGTGTAATCTTTTATTTTCCCTTATCAACTTGTTTTGCTGATGAAGAAGGCACGACCCCTTTCACATCAAGTGAAGAAAACACATGCTTGTGGCCTCTCTGATATGTCAAAGGAAATGGATCAATGTAAATATTTGTAGTGCCAGCTATCTCAATGTTCCTTTCCTTGCTTGATGCTCTGGTATCATGATATGAGGGTGAAGGATTGTGGAAAGGTGATGAGGTGGGATCAACATGAGGTGACTGGATGTGAGTGGATGGTGATGTATGACCAGGGGGATGTGATGGATAATTGCATACGGGAGGATGAGATGATGAAGGGACATCCTGCTGATGATGGCCAAGTGGAGTAGTGAAAACCTCATTGGCAATGAATGCATCCCATGAAATTTTTTTCTGCTGAAGCTGATGCATGACCACCATCTTGATGAGTGAATGATGAAATAGGCTCTGCATTTGCTGATTGTAATCTCTCTTTTGCACAATGTAAGCCATCTTATCAATGCTACAGAATTGATAACAAGGTAAGTGTAGCATTCTAAATCTAGTGAAATGTATAAGAAGACGGATATGGTATGAATAGAGGCGGGAAAACCTCCCCTCACAAGTGAAGTATTTCATTATTATCCTCATCATGGGCACATACCGGTCAAGGAGATGAGAAAAAGGGAAAATGGACTTGTTGTGATCTTTGTACCTAGGTTGGAGGTATGGTTCATAATAGCTCATGTCCAAGTTTTCTTGTTTAAACCACCTCTCTCCCACACTAGGTATCCCTGTAGCAGCTGCAATGGCATTGGTGGACATCTCAAAAGTAACCCCAGCAAGATTGACCTTCTTGTTATGTAGATTGATGATGAATAGTCTTGTTAGCTCCGGGTGATTTTGGACTTGCTGCACTCTCTCACAAAAGTCAAAACAACCCACATGTTTAAAGCAAGAAACAGTGAGAGGAGAGGCCATGAGTTCCCTTGTATTGATGGGTTCAAACCTGTTTATCTTCCCTCCCTTATGATCATGTCTCCTTTACATTTGTGCCTCACCAACAATGCCATTGTCTTCTTCCTCTGACATCTTCAAATTCTGATTTGGAAACCCTAGGGTGGAAGTGAAATGAAATGAGGGGAAGGGAATGAAATGGCAGCTTGAACAAATGAAGGGTATGAGTGAAGGGGCAAACTAAATCAATGGAAACCCTAAATCAATGTAATTACCCTTGTTTTTTGACTAATATTTCTTTTAGGAGGGTGGAACAAGGTTAAAAACAGTGATCACAAGCTAAAATTTAGGGCTTCCTTTAGGGTTTCATTTCCATTCAATTAAGAATCACTAAATGGCATAAAAATAGGGCTCATGTCATGTACTTACCATTAAGAGTGCTTGGATGACTTTGGCAAGAATTTGGAGAATATTTGATATGATTTGAGTTGATGGAACAGTCACCAACCTTCCCTGGCTAAACGCGCAGCACTAGTGGTAAGCGCACAACGCCTCTGCAAGGGCACAACGCCTTCAAAAAATGCGTTAAAAGTGTCGGGCAAGGGCGCAGCACCAAGGAATTTGGCCCGAATTCTGCTAAAAAACTCACAAACTTTTCCCTTGCTGAATGCTTCTGATCATTTGAAAGGCAACAATGATTCTCTTGAAGTGTTGAATGACCTTTATATTGAAGTGTAATTTAATTTAACTTGGAAAAACCCACTTTCTAATGTTCAAAGTCTTTTTCCTTTTCTGACTGATACTCTTTGACACTTTTTTGCATTGCATGTTGTTGAAGTCATGAAGTTGGCTTTTCTTTTGCTAATTGGGGTTTGACATGTTCACTTTGACAACCTTGGGATTTAATTATTACATCTAATAGCATCTTCAAAATCTTCTGTAGTTTCCACCATAAAATTCAACTCATCTTTTCCACCCTCTCTGGCCACCTTTTTCAAATCTCTAAGTGCCTACAGTTCTTTACAACAATCATCAGTGTTGTCTTCTAATTTCTCTATAGCCCTTTCAATTTCATTCATTTCTGTCTAGTTCACCTTACCTTTTTTCCATATTCCATCAATATTTTCTGATAGAATTTCTTCATGTTTAGCCTCGTGTGCTTCCTCCATGTTATTTTCCTGCAAGTAATCACTACTTTGGCACTCAAATGGACTATCAATTTTATAGCCCTTGTCATCTACAAGACCAAGTTTTTCCCTTTTCCCTTGCTGTAAATTGTTTTCATTCAAGAGTAGATAGTCTACATCATCAATACTTTCTACGGATAAATCTTCCAAAACCTCTATAGAAGTGCCAAAATTTGTCCCATTTTTATCACTTGCAGGTTCTGAACTGAGAAGATAATCCTCCTTGGAAATTTTAGGTCCTTCTTGAATAACCATGTCTCGACATTCTATTACATCTGAGCCAGATTCTAGCAAAGGAAAAGCAGTGACTGAAACATCCAAGGATTTTGGGGAGCCAGAAGAATGCTTGTCATAATCAATCCTTCTCATATGTGTGTTGACCTCATCAAAATGAAAGGATGATCTTGAAAACTGAAAAACCCTAATGACCTAATGGGAGTGCTTTTTTACCTGATTTTGAATGAAATTTGACTTAAAAACTTTCAAGTGAAAAGAGCATTTCCAAAAGTGCTATTATGCTCAAGGGGACATGGGAATGAGCTAGCAAAAAGAAATCTTCGAGGGAGGGTGGAGTTTATAAAAAGGGGAAAATGGGGAAATGAGGCTTTAGGTAGGAAAGAAGGATGAAAATGAGAGGTATAAGCCCATAATGAGTCTTTTAAGAGCAACAGGGTGACTTTGAGATGGAAAACTGATAGATAGGGAAAAGGTTTTGTGAAGATAATGAAGGCAGTGAGATTTCTGAAACTCAAGATATTCAAGGAATATTTTTTTTTCAGAAAACTATAACCATTCTCTAGTCATCCAAAGGTAGTGAAAAATAATGATGACTAACAGTGTCCTTTGTCTGCATGATTTCTTATTCTTCAATACTTGATCTATATAATTGTGTAGGATGCAGTGTATTTACTTTGAGGTTTTCATGAATAATTTAGAAAATAACTAACAGATAAACAAGTAGGAGAAGTAAATCATATTTTCTGCAGTAGGATATATGTTTAGAAGATTCAAAATTTTTCACATGGTATCAGAGTTGTTGCAGATCATTTAGTGTTGAAGCCATAAACAAAGAGACGAAGAGAAAAATATTTTTTGTAGGAAGGCAGTTGTCCCGAGTGAAAAAACAGATCCAGAAAGAGACAAAGAAGGGTGATGCGGTCACTAGAGGGGCTAACGCAGAGCCTGTGTCATCTAACTAGGGTGACGTTGTAGCGGTGAAGAGGCAAGGCAGTGCTTGCTGGGCCAACACATAAATTTCGAGTCTCTGTCTTTCCAGTTGTCAGGCCTGGAAGAGAAATTCATTTTTTCTTCACTAGTTGCTGTGGGACATTGTTTATGTTGGTGCAGAATAGTGTGTAGCGGGGCGTGGAAAAGTAAGGGGAAGTAGTTCCTCAGCAGACTTCTTACCAAGGAGTCTAGATCTAGTGTTGATCAACAACAAAGAGTGATTAGAGAGGGTTGATTCGACATTAGTTGGCGGAGGATTTCCTGGAGGGAAACCGTTTTTCAGAGGGAGTGGGTTCCTTAAAGAGTTTCTAGCACCAAGAAACTTAGATCCGAGTTTGCTGGGGCAACAAAAAAAGGAGAAGAGAACCAATTCTACATCTTCAATTGAGTAGAGATGGTCACACATGGACTGAGGGATCAAGACAAGTTGGATGGAGCATCCAACTTTGTCATCGAGAAGGCCAGAATTTTGTCAGTACTAGACGAGCATCATATCAAGCATCTTGTCGAGAGCACGGTTGTTGTTCCTATTGACGTTGATCCGTTGAAGAAGTATGGAGAAGCTCAAGCGAAGGCTAAGCGCTTGATCATGGAGGGAGTCAAGGATCATGTGGTCCCACACATTTTTTATAAGGACACAACACATGAGATGTGGAATTCTTTGACCACACTATATCAGGGGACTTCTCTTCAGAGGAGAATAATTTTAGAGAATCAACTTCGACTATTGCAGATGCTGAAGGGAGAAGAGATCGACCCCTTCCTCATTAGATTGAAGGTGATCCGTGATCATCTGGTTATCGTGGGGGCCACAACTGATGAAGGTCTTATGGTAAGGACTACTTTGAATTCAATTACCGATGAGTGGGAGAACTTTGTCCAAGGCATTTTGGGCAGAGCAGCACTTCCAAGTTGGGAAAACTTGTAGGCAGCTCTTCGACAAAGAGATCAGGAGGATGACCAAGGTGGGCATGAGCACCAGAGGGATCAAGATCAAGAAGGAGGAGGAGGAAGATGCGTCTCTCGCATCTAAGGGACAACATGGGCAACAAAGGAAGAATAATAAAGACCTTTCAAAGGTCAAGTGCTTCAGGTGTGGTAAACTAGGACATTTCGCCACACAATGCCCTCAGAAGAAGAAGGGTGAAGACAGAACTAATTCAAAGGCTGCCACAACTAAGGACAATGATGGAGATGATGACTATGTGGCCATGAGTTCCCATGTGCCTCGGGAGAAGAGGTGGGGCGACATTGATCTGTAGTTCTTTCGAATTGAAATGTTCAAGGCAAGATCCTTAAGGTGTCACAAACTCTTGGATCCCACACGAGATACGGGAGCCCTTAAAGACAGTAGCAGGATGGCTAGAGTCAGTTGATGCGGAGGATGATGGAGCAGCATTGGCAGAGCTAGGACATTGAAGTCTTGAGCAGCGAAAAGCAGAGGCAACATCAGCGCAGAGGTTGATGGATTTCAACAACGAAGAGGCAGTGCAGAGCAACAACAGTGCAGAGCTCTAGAGGGTCAATGCAGATTAGCAGTAGAGGGTACTTTAGCATCGAGGTGCACTTAGAATGACTTGTATGTCAAGTCTTTGGGATGTTTCAATTGCTTAACTATCAACAATTGAGTTGCAGTGCAATAGTTAGCAGTGGCAGTGCTATGGGCAACATGATGAAACATTTTGAGAGGGAGATGTAGTACAAATGGGGGAGTGTCAGCGGCAGTGACATGGGCAACAATACATATAACAGTAAAAATGAAGGGCAGCAGCCGAGCATCAACAGCACAGAGGACCGATATCGTGAATCAGGGTGATGCTTCAGGTTGAAGTGTTGCTAGAGCACATTCCTCGCCAATAGGGAGTGTTGATTTTTGGGTAGCATCATATGTGCTCTAGCTCTGAAACTTTGTGGAGGGGATAGAACACGTGAGATCTCTAAGACCCAAAAATTGTTTGGAGAAATTCCACCTGGAGCTTAATTTATTCAAATAATTAATTATATTAATGGAGACCCTAAGTCTAACTTATGCAAATTAAATAATTAAAGTGAATTAATTTAAACTTGTGGGTGAGAATATTCTAAGTGACGAGGATTAATTATTTTCTAATATTAGCCGTTAATTAGAGATTAGATCACGGTCGTTGATTCGTCAACTGGAAAATTATTAAAGGAAGGCTTGGGGTCAGTTGGATAACACACACAAAGTGGCAACACTTGAGCTAAGTCAAAATTCTGGGGTGCGGTTTGCTCAGAATTTCAGAGTGAGCTTGTAGTGCAGTGAGGGGAAGTTTGTAAGAGGGATTTTGAATCCAAGGCGAGAATACAGTTGTAGAGAGGCAGATCTACCTAGGAGACACAACGTAGCCCTTGAGAGGGTGACGCAGGCCCAACTGGGCTCATGCAGAGTTGACGCAGTCCCAGAGGGGTGACACAGTCAAAGAGGAGGTGATGCAGAGCCAGAGGCTGCAACATTGGGGTTTCTGAGGGGTAGATCGGGCTTAGATTCAACAGATAGCAGAGGGGTGACGCAACCACTAGGAAGGGTGACACAGTCTCAGCGCATAGTTTGTTGGGGACTGCGTAGGAACTTGTGGGGTTCTTCATTATGATGCTGAATCAACCATAATATCTGTCTCTAGATAGAGGTACTTCTACCGAGGAAATTCTCTGTTGGGTGAGCCACATTGGCACCCTAGTTTTTATTCATAAATCTGCATAATAATAAACCCTCAAGAGTTGTTGCATCAGTTTTCCCACATTGGGTTTTTCCGAGGACATTTTTCCGAAAAAAATTGTCCTTTGTCTGCATGATTGCTTATTATTCAGTACTTGATCTATATAATTGTGTAGGCTGTAATGTATTTACTTCTATGTTTTCATGAATAATTAAGAAAATAACTTGTAAACTTAGATAAACAAGTAGGAGAAGTAAATCATATTTTCTGCTGTAGGATTTTTGTTTAGAATATTTAAAAAATTTCACAGTAGAGATGTAATCTAATGTCATGCAAACATTTTGACTCGGTCAAAATAAAATAAAAATAACCCTATGTTAAAATAAAAGTAACTTCAAGCTAAAATAATAAAAATAATCCTTGGATTTGGGAGGCCAAGTCGCATATGAAAGCATTAAAAACTTTCATGACAGACGTCACATCGACAATTAAGGTGAGAGGATGGCGGCACTCCAATCCAACCATCTCCGTAGGCCTCAGGAAATGCATGTGCTAGGGTGGCAAGGTAGTAAGAACTTGGCATTTATTTCCAACTTGGGATGATCAACATTGATTAATAGGAGATAGCTCATTCAATTTCCCATCGGCGCAGAGGAAACTGAAGTGAAGGTTAGTGGAGCTTCCTCGATAAATTATAATCACAAAAGATCAACAACAATGGTGAGGGAACAAGGTCATCCCAGGAGAGGGGAAAGAGGCAAAGGCCGACAACCTCCTCCTTCTTGGCATGGCCTGACACTGAACGTTTTGACAAGGACCTCCTGAGAAGCATCCAACACATGGTGGCGAATATGGAAGCTCAGAAGCTTGGTAACATAAGGTGCAACCTCTAGGCATTGGGAAATATGTCATGATGCCAACTTTGGGATCAAAAATAAGTTATGGTAGTGGTGGAAGGCCATGTCTTCAACCTAAAATTTCACATGGTTCAGGTTGGGGCCACTCTATGGGTTATAGTTGGAGCCATGGGAGTCTAGTTTCCCACCTCCTCCCTCACCTCCAGTTACCACCAACACTTCACACAAATATACTTCTAAGAGTTCAAGGGACTTTATCTCTTAAGGCACTAAACCCACCCAGTCCCAAGAAGCTAAAACTAATGAAAGAGGGAATAATACTTCGAAAACCTCAGCTTCTTAGCAATAATATGGAGAAAAATCACGGGGAATAAGAACATATGAGTAGTTAAGTGACAAAATCAACGACCAATAGCTAGGAAGTAGCCATCGATAAGTAGCTAGGGTTAACCCACAACGGGATGCAAACACATGTTACAATTTGACTCTCGTTGAATAAGAACGACCTTCCTAGCCGAATGACGAACAAGAGGATCCCTTTAAGTCATTTTAGGCATTGTCCTCATCACAAATGGGAATTAGGAAAGGATTTCTCCACTTTTATTGTTCATTTACTTATCCACTTAGTTTTTGTATGACACAAATTGTTATCAGAACATTCGGGGAGGCCATCTAGTTTCCCATATCTAAGTAGACAATCCTCCCCACAAACAATTCAAGCTAGTTAGTCATTTTTTCTTTTTCCATAAGCTCAAATCGAAAATCGTGTGACATAGGCATTCTATGATTGTATACTATGTAAACTTTTTGTAATCTAACGAAATTTTAGCTCTAGGTTTATAAGAACCATGGTATTCATATGGAATAATGCCTATTTAAAGTGGGGAATTAAACCATCATAAATCCGTATTAACTCCATTTCTACTGAGCGTTGAGAGAGATCAAATTTCTTTTCACTCTAAAAAAAAAGTTTGCATCTCAAGAGATTTGATCCCTCTTGACACTTTGTAGATCTGAAATTAATATGGGCCTAGGTTGGTAAGATATTTCAATGATGGTTTATTTAATCAATGGATATAAGGAAATTCTTTGAATAATTTGATTTTATAATTTTTTGAAATTATATCGTATTAAAGTAAACCATTTTAATTATAAGTTTTTATATTCTAAGTATTTTATAATTTAGATATTGGTTAATTTTATTATTATATTTTTATTGTGTAGAGTTAATAATAAATTTTAAAATTAAATATAGATTATGCATATTTATATGAATTTAAAAATAAAATAAGAAAAAAATGTATACCACAAATAAATCGTATTCATTACTTTAGTAAAAATTATTATTATTATTATTTTGATTTCGCCATTTAATCTATGTAAATGTACATATCTAATCACACATGGTAATTTTTATTGTCAACTATTATATAGCATTGAAAAAAAATGAAGACATTAATGTTTAGTTCATGAAATGTAGTGAAACATGAACATTAATGAAATCACTACCAAACTAAATCCATCTTAACTCTGGATCTACCAAGTGTCGAGAAGAATCAAATCTCTTGAGGTGCAAACCTCTTTTGGAGTGAAAAGAGATTTGATCCCTCTTTTCACTTGGTAGATGATGAATCTAGGGTGGTATTATATAAATTTCGCATCTTTGTATATTAAAGAATTCTTATTTTTCGTTTTATTAAAACTTTGATTTAATCTCTACAGAATATCTACTAAATATTTTAGTAATAGTGCGGGTATAGGATTTAAATATATCTCAAAAGTAGAACATCTTTCTTTTAGATTTAAATAAAAAACATATTATAATGTTAAATTAGAATAAGATATCCGGATTGTAAAATGACTTATGGTTTTTGGGCATGTGGTTTTGATAAGTTGTGATAATGCCCTGTGGTATTATAACAAATCCTATTTACGTGTTATAATATTCATGGTAAACTAGGGGTGAATATACATGGTTAAGAATCTTGTTATATTGAAAGTTTATTGTAAGTGTTAAGTTTCTACATGCTTATTAATTAACTTTAATATCGTTACAAAATCATTATTAATTCTCACCTCTAGCAATAGATTTTCTCATTGACCATTATTAGTTTAGCATTGACCAATGCAACTTATAATGTTTAACTTTGAAAATTGGATATTTATTATTCAATATTATTAACAAAACAAAATTTTCAAACATTTGATTGGACCATAACTTGAAGGTATTATTGTAGCCTTTGCATAATATAATGTAATGTGGACAACTACATCACATATTTTATGTCATAATTTATTGATATGATTAAAATATTCATGCATGATTTTTAGATATTTGTGTAGCGATTTTTAATCCAAAAATAAAATCCTTGAAAATAACTCATATTCATGTGAACAATGTACTTACCATCAATTACTTCTCACTATAATTTAAGCAAGTCTTTACTTAAAAAGGATAGAAATAACATGTAAATAAATATAAATTCAACATATTGAGTTGACATTGTTAAAAAAATTAACATATTGTCTTTCTTACATTATTCCTAACTCCTTAACATCTCCCCTATACTAGGTTGTAGAGCACCTCTCGGTACAACGAATTTTAAACGTAAACCCATCGAACATTGCTAACAATATTTTGAAGAATATGAATGTGATTTTCTTTGAAATATTATATATTTATGGAAATAAGGCGAGTATTAAATTATATAGTATACAAGGAGTTGTAATGTATATGTGAATTTCTTTATACGTATTCATTAATAATGATAAAACAATTTACACAAAATTTATAAAATAAAGGTGAAATTTCTTTGTCTTGATGAATCAATTGAATTATCCTTTTCTTAGGGCCTAGGATCACGATCCAACAACCAAGCTTAGGCATACATACTTCGTTAGGGCTTATTCTTAGCCCAGGTTCAAAATATATTGAGTTTATTAATTAGTCAAGATTCTAGAATCATTATTTAAAGCCTAGTTACGGAGACCCTTTGTAAATTTTTGTAGATGTTATATACTTGATGCAACTTTACTTTTTATCCCCAATATCAGTCAACAATCACATAAACAAGAAATTAAAATGTAGATAGAACATACCAGTAGATCGACAGAAGACAAGCCAAAAATATATATGTGTGTTGGTGCATTACGACGGTCAACATGATGCTTCAACCAACAAAGTCTCAATACGGTCAACCAACCAGAAGTGTCACATGACCCTCTTAGACAACTATACTAGTCAACCCAAAGTCAACTAAAGTCAACGCTATCCTAGTCAACGGTCAATGCAAACAGCAGCAGCAGAAAAGTCAACACAACCAAGTCAAAGTCAATGCCCAAACTCGGTATTTGTGCCAAAAAATGCAGATTGATGAGATTGAAGTTTTAGGAGGGTTTCGTGCCAATTTGACCAAGCGTTGACCAAAGTCAACGCTGGTCAATTTTTGCGCTGGAAACCCTAGACAGTCTGAAACCCCAGCTGCTGCTTTTTCCCACGTGTGAGTGATGAAGAGACTCCAATAGATGATCGAACCAATCAGATGAGGAGAGAGGATGTGATGTAATGGATGAGTGAAAATGACCTCCAACGTTGACCTATTTATATCCATCAGTGAGGGTGCGTGACACAACTGCTGGGGCTCGAAGCCCACATTTCATTTTAGGTCGACCTACACATATTTTGAATAAATTCAAGATAAATGTTCTGCTCATCGGATCAAGATGATCTTTAGATCGATCTTGCACCTCTCCGAAAGAGGAATCCAATAAAAACATCAACATCTTCATATGAGCATCACAACATGGAGTTTGGACCTAGTTGTCCAAAATTAACACTCCCTCTCAACTAGGGAGAACTCCATCCACCTATGCAATCCAAAAATCATGTGTCATCTCGCCGTAACTTGCTTTGTTGGCTTCTTTATTTTAGAACAAAAGTGGGTCAGTCACAAAGACATCATTCTCGGCTAACAAGTTCAGCCAGAGGTTCGAAACCTCTATAGGACTCAAAGAGTCTCATACCAACCTGAAGTTGGTTTATTTGACCCGAAGTTAGTAGGAGGTCCGAAACCTCACTAGGTCAAAATCAGGTATGACATTGTCATTGAGAATGGTAGTGTTGAATACATGCCATTCGGATGAGAGTCCTCCAAGTGCGATGAGAACCATCTCTCGATCAATTATTGTCTCCCCAATAGCCAGAAGATTATTTCTGATTTCGGTCAGCTTTAGAAAATATGATAGGACGGATTCATCCCTGCCTTTCTTCAGATTCTTCAATTGGTTCTTGAAGAATAGGACTTGATTCACATTTTTTGCCTTGAACATGTTGACCAAATTATCATACATCTGTTTGGAAGTGCCCAACTCAGAGATGTAGGCAACCAGACTCTTATGAATTGAGTCCCTGATCATCAGCTTTGCTTTGATTTCCCCCTTCTTGTACTTTGTTTTGGCGGCAACAGTTGCAGTAGATGTAGGCTCTTGGATTTTACCCTGCACATAGTCCATGACATCTTGGTCTTCCAAATTAAGTTCCAGTGTCATCTTCCAAGCATGGAAGTCTTCCTTCCTAGTCAATTTGTCATCATCTTTAAATCCATTGTAGTTTGAGGAACCCATGCTCTTCTTCGGTGATTGCTACAAACTAGGGCTTTGTCTTCACCTTAGCTCTGATTCCATGTAAATTTTTGTAGATGTTCTATGCTTGATGCAACTTTACTTTTCATCCCCAATATCAGTCAACAATCACATAAACAAGAAAGTAAAATGCAGATAGAACATACCAGTAGATCGACATAAGACAAGCCAAAAATATATATGTGTGTTGGTGCGTTACAGTGGTCAACAAGATGCTTCAACCAGCAAAGTCTCAATACGGTTAGTCAACCAGAAGTGTCACACAACCCTCTGATACAACTATACTATTCAACCCAAATTCAACCAAAGTCAACGTTGTCCCAGTCAACGGTTAACGCAAACAACAGTAGCAGAAATGTCAGCGTAGCTAAGTCAAAGTCAACATATAGCCTCGGTATTTGTGCCAAAAAATGCGGATTGATGAGATCGAAGTTTTGGGAGAGTTTCGAGTCAATTTGACTAATAGTTTACCAAAGTCAATGCTGGTCGATTTATGCGCTAGAAACCCTAGACAGTCTGAAACCCTAGCTGCTATTTTTTCCCACGTGTGAGTGGTGAAGAGACTCCAATAGATGATCGAAACAATCAGATGAGGAAAGAGGATGTGATGTAGTGGATGAGTGAAAATGACCTCCAATGTTGACCTATTTATATCCATTAGTGAGGGTGTATGACACAACTACTGAGGCTCCAAGCCCACATTTCATTTCAGGCTGACCTGCACATATTTTGAATAAATTCAAAATAAATGTTCTACTCATCAGATCAAGATGATCTTTAGATCGATCTTGCACCTCTCTGAAAGAGGAATCCAATCAAAACATTGGCATCTTCATCTGAGCATCACAACATGGAGTTTGGACCTAGTTGTCCAAATTAACACCCTTCCAAAAGACATTCACTAGAAATATATTCTTTAAAAAAATCAAGGGCTATTAAAGAAATTTAAGTCATATGAGTTGCATCATGTTCTGAGGAAACACAATCTGTTTGTCGACTCTATGGCTAATATACGTTCTTCATTATCCTTAGGTGTAATTAAGATTAATGACCATGAGTTATTTGTTCCATCCCACAATATTATATGAAAAGAGATTGATTCCATGCTTTGTAAAAAAAATTGGTGCCACGTGGCACAATGGTGGAAAAGGAGACATGTAAGAGAAGTTATAAGTAGGTATGGTTCATATAGGTTCATGGAGTTTCATCATATGCTATCATATTCCTACTAGTGTCAATGGTACAAGATTATCCATCCTGTGGTGTGTTATCGGTCTGTTTATCTTGTTATGATGGGGGGCATTCATGGCTAGCCTCATCTCCCATCCGAACTATAAGTTCACATGTCCTTCTTTGGGATGTTTTTTGTACCCTGTAGCAATTTTTTGCCTCACCTCACTGCTAGGTACATTGTGTGTTGTTTCTGTTCAAGTTGGTGGCACCATCTTGGTGATATTGTGGGAGAAATTGAAGGTTGGTATGATACAAAGGTGTTGATTCAATGATAATGGGAGCCACTTAGATCACTTCATATGCTCCTTAAACTTTGGAGGGTGAGACAATGTTTTGCAAGATGTTCATTCTAGATTAGAATTTGGAAATATCGACGTCTTGGTAAGAGTCAACCTTTCAAACTAGCCTTTCTGAAATCTTTATATCTTCTTATTATATTCCATATATTATTGCCTATATTGTGAGGTGTGTGGCTTCTCTGGTCGAAGTTGGTAGTTTTTCCTGGTGTTTTTAATCATGCATCAAGCATTGATACCCCCTCTTTTGGTTAAGGTGTCTGGAAAGTTTCCACTTCTAAAAATTGAGCCATTTTTCGATAGTCATTTTCCATTCCATCGACAAAGTTTTGTCACTATAATGATAAAAGGAGGTATCATTAAATGTCATTTCAAGAATAATTGTACCATTAAAATTTTAGAAACGTCAAAATTCCACCAATAGTTATGGACACGTGTTGTCGAAGACAAAAGGTGTTTCCTGAAACTAGCGCTCATTGGATAATTATCATTCCATATCGTCACAGTAAATATAGATGGACAATTTCTTGACATCATAAGACCAAATGAAAGTTGGGGTCAGTTGACCGATAATGATGGATGTCCTTTGACAAACTTTCCATTCAAACACATTGTTAGTTCGACGGTTGGATGTTTTCGGTCATTGTAAGACCATGAAAGTGGGTGTTAGTCAACCAACGACATTGAATATCCTTTGACAAAGTTTCCATACCAGCCACACTTTCCGTCCGACCACTGGAGGGTTGCATGTCTTCGTAAGTCTGTTGAGCATTGTTGTACGAAGACTGACAAAATTGAGTATTAAAAAAATGTGCACACACACATATAAACTAGTTTTGGCCATTAATCCCATAATTCATTAATATAATGGAAAAAATAAATTATATATATATATATATATATATATATATAAACTAGTTTTGGACATTAATCCCATCATTCATTAATATATTGAAAATAGACCCATTCTAGCTCAAATCACAAACAATAAAAGACTAACAACATTAATTAATTCATAATCAAAACCCTTATCATTTATGGTTTTTTATTTTCAATTAGTGACTCCTTTTAGCATAGAGTCATTGTCGACTTAGACCTATGCTATCAATTTATTTGCTCTATTTTACCAAGGTTACAACTGTTGGAAAATGAAACTAGTTTCAGTCTTCATTATTGTCATTGTACTCATGTCATTATGTATATATTATGTAACAAACAAAAGAAAAAAGAAAAAAAATATTTTCAAGCATGGGTTTCATGCTTCTTTTGATTGGTCAATTAGGTTAAGCATGTTCTTCATGCTTCTAGGGTTTGTCAAGACATAAGAATTATTGTCACGAGTCAAGATAGTCAATGTTATTTGTATAAGACCCATTTGGGTTAGTCGTAACATGTTAAATAATTGATTTTTGTGTTTAGATAGTAAAAAATACCTCAAAGACCAAGTCGACCCTAACTGTGAGAAGTCGGTCTAGAAGAGGCTATTCGACCTCATGAAAAACATATATACAGAAGCAACTTTGACCTCATTTGAAACACATTCGATTCGCACAAGAGACAAGTTTGATCCCAAGCAAGAAAAGGAAGACAAGAAGAGTGGAAGGCTATAAGACAAGGATAAAGTCCAAGTGAAAGAAGAAGGATATGAAATCTTCTCTAGTTATGTCCACACGTGCAGAATTAGGGTTTTTGTAGCTATTCCAAGGTTCAGAGTTGCAAGTCGAGGCTGCAGATTTGAACTAGGGGCTGAAGCTAAGATTTGAAGTAGATTGAAGGAGGATTGACCCTTGTTGACTTGGTTGATCTTTGACCTATTTGGAAGAGATTCTTGGAGGGTTGACTTGGTGCTTGGAGGAGGACTTGGTCTAGGAGTTCGGGTCTTTGTTTTCTCATTTTATTAGATTCTATAAGTATAGAAGAAATTATTTTGGGTTTTCCCCTTGGAGGGTTTTTTCCCTGGCTTGAAGCCTACTTCTTATGTCTATTGTCTTTATTGGCTATGCTCTTGATAATTGTTTGATGAAACAATATAATAAATAACAATAAGAAGATAACATAAGTTCACAAGATATTAACAAGGATAAAGGATAATTGTTTAAATAACTACCCTACTATATTCTCCAACATGGTTTCAGAGCTAAGGTGAAGAAAGAAAAAGCAACTTGAAGATCATCTTGTTGACGTAAGAAGGGATTGCTTGTCAATGGGAATCATTTGCAAAAGGACACGAGGAAAGAAGAAGAAGAAATATTGACCTGGAAGGAAGGTTACTACATGAAGATTTCATTGAAGACCTCATCATATTAAGAAGGATCAAGCTCTTATTGAAAGAAGGAATGATATTATCTCTCTTGAAGGCTCCTTGTTGGAAAACATATTTGAAATCTCTTTGAAGGTCTTGAAAGTATTAAGGAAGTTCAAGACATCAAGGACTCTTGGTTCACAAGTAATTGTCATATTGTCTTCTATGTCTCAATCTACAAATCATTTAGCTACATTTTTCAAGGAAAGAAACAAGATCCTCGCATCAACAAAATTCCTAGCATGGAAGAAGAGGATTGATTTGGTGCTAAAAAAAAATGAAGTCATGGAATATGATCCCTCCTCCAAAGTAAAAAACACCTACAAATATCTAGAAAAAAACTTGAACAATGTCTCTTTAGCCACAAATACTTCAAAAGGTGAGATGCACTTCCAAATATGTGAACAAATCTCCATATATGTTAATTATTGACCTCTTTTCTTACCACATGTCATGTTCTAGACCTTCAATAAGTGTCAAATGCACTCAAATGGAACCTCATGGTGAAATATTCCTTTGAAGAACACCCCCCATCAAATGAAAAGCAACCTAGTCCCAGATTTCACCTTTATTAAAAAAAAATGTTGATCCTTTTATACTTATGAACCTATTTTCTTAGCACATGTCATGTTCCATACCTCCAATGTGTGTCAAATGTGCCCAACTGAAATCCCATGGTGAAATATGCCTCTAAAGGACACCCTCCATCAAACCAACAATAGCCCTTCACCTTTGTCCTTTCCCCAAAAGTGCAAAAGCACTCAAGAAAACTACAAAAAGATATATGGCCTTTGGATCTCTCCCTTGCAACCTATCACCTTCTAAAAGCATCCCTACTTTCCTAGGGAGAGAAAAATGAAGTCCTCAAAAATGAGAAATGAACTATGCGATAAAGTATTTCTAAACAACAATTTAGAAGTTGAACAATGCAAAAAGGATAGAGGGATGTCAAGATTGATTAAATTCAAATCAGTGAAAGCGTTATCAAAATATTTTTTCCTACAACAAAATTTTGAGAATCACACCTACAAAAAATGTGTTACCATATATGTACCATTATGCTATTTCAAATTGGTTCATGAATTGGGATACTCAAGCCTAAGGAGGTAACATTAAATGCATTAGTATGAAATGTATATCCTAATGGTTTAAATCATCGATATTGTAATTTTTTTTAACACAAAGTAGAGGATATGTGGGGTCACATTACAAATGTGACAAAGATCCTTCTTTGTTATATATGTTCTATTATTAGTTTGTTCTCTAGTGTAACTACGTTTTTCTATTTTCAACCTTGTGTTGGCACAAAAAAGTGAGAAGGCATATACTTTAATTCTTTTATGTTTCTCTTACTTTCCCTCTTGTTTACAAGGCAACAAAAAATATTCATCATATGTGATTTCAAAAAAATTGACTTAGTGAATGAAAACATCAATACCTTGAGTTTTCATTTTATTAAACCATCCTAGGTCCATCTTAACTCCATATCTATCAAGCATCGAGAGGGATCAAATATCTCAAGGTGCAAACCTCTTTTTTGAGTGCAAAACTTAAAGAATGATTTGCACCTTGAGAGATTTGATCCCTCTGATAGCTTTATAGATCTGGAGTTAAGATGGATCTAGATTGGTTTAATTATTAATTTTATTTGTTATTTTATGTAATTTCACTCAGTCAAAATGTTTATATATATATATATATATATATATATATATATATATATATATATATATATTTGACGGAGTGAAAATGTTTAGATAACATAACATAAGAGGACATTACATCTCTTCCATAGTGGGCTAGAGAGTGTATCTCGTCCCAAAAAAATGGGACATATATATATATATATATATCCCCCGGGTAATTAAGGAATTTAATATATATATATATATATATGAGAGATGGTTGTTGGACATGTGGTATTGATGATCCATGGTATTATATCCATGGTAAAGTGGAGGTGAATATCTATGGTAAAAAATATTGTTATATTGTAAGTATTACATTTTTATGTGCTTATTAATAAAATTTAAATATGGTTACAAAATTATTATTTTAATCTATATGGTAAAATGAATCTTAATTTATAGCTACTATTTATAGCTTATATATTTTAATGTGGTAGAGGGTTTAGATATATCTCAAAAGTAATTATGATATTATTATTTTTTTAGATTTAATTAAAAAAATATAATAAAATAAAATAAAATAAGAATATTAATAAAATATTTTGATTGTGAAATGAGAAATGGTTTTCGGCTTGTGTGGGCATGTTGTTGAAAGCAATTGATACTGTCGGGATTTAGACAGAGTTTGCACTACACGATGATATTGTTACAATGATTTCATCTGAGTCCTATCTCTATGCTACTAGGGTTTGATAGAACTTGAAGTACTTTTTGGTATAGGGTTCGTGTTGTTGATCTGATGTATTTGAGAAATTGATCTCATAATACTACTGAAATGTATCAACCAAAGTTTTTTGCCAAATGTTCAATGATGAGATAGGGCTTTTGCTGGCATACTAATGATTGAATTTGTTGCCTTGCTAAACTGATTATTATTGATGTATAAAGAAGTATGGTTGTTGATTTGATGTATTTGAGCAATTGAGCTCATAATGCTACTGAAATGTATCAACCGAAGTTTGTTGCCAGAGGTTGGATGATGAGATAGTGCTGGCATATTAATGATTGAATTTGTTGCCTTTATAAAGTGATTATTGTTGATGTATAAAGAAGTATGGTTGTTGATGTCGCTAAAGGACTGACAGTAAGAGGATCTATGTTGAAGTGAGATTATTGACTTGTTGTTATTTGTGAGCAGAGAGACAAAGTGGATCTAGTGTTTGACAATGTTGATTTGAGGTTTTTATTCTAGAGAGGTAATTGGTTTGATGTTATTGATATGCAAAGAAGTATTTTGATATGATTACGCAGAGAGAGATACATGGATCCAATATGAAAATTGTGAATTATAGTCCACAGTGATGAATTGAAGCTCATAGTGTTAGGTCCCTATAATACTAGTGTAGCCCCCTTATTTCTATTATTAGTGTAGGCCCCTTATTGTTATTGTTGTGCCTCATAGAAGCCCACTATTGATATTGTTGTACCCTCACATTATTATTGTGATGTAGGTTTTGATTATATTATGACCCTCTAGACTCGTATATATACTAAGGAGGTCTTGTAATTTGTATCATCCAAGAATTGTTCATTTATGTGATGTGAAGGAGTTAGTCCACTCAAAGAGACTAATTTTCAAGTCGTTGATCTATTTTTTCTTATGTTTTGTGATCTGGTTGCATAACATTTGGTATGAGAGCTTCAAATTCTAGGGTTTTGTTGCTTCAAACATGTCATCTTGTCATTTTTTCTATAACTTATTTTCTACGTGGCTTTAGAAACTTAAATTTCGACCACCTGGAGCTGAAATATTGGTGAAATTCGTGTAAAAATTTGAGATTTTGATTAGCTATACTTTTTTAGATATGGTCTGAAGAAGTTAGAGTTTTTGCATGCTCCAACATTCAATCTCAAACATGTGACCTAGGGAAAATCGTCATAACATTCTCTAAAAGCATCGGATTTGAATTTCGTAAAAAGTGACAGAAAGTGCACAGACTATATTTTTTGTGTGTCATTTTTAGCGGCAAAGATTGAAACAATGACACATGGAATTCCATACAAGTTTGATTTATTGAACCAATCCATAATCAGGTCATCGTGTGATATTTGGCATAACTTTATCTTGAAGAATCCAATCTTGATCTGACTTGTGGTGTTGGAAATAACACTAAGAGGGATACCACGAGACATACTTTCAGACCTTGGTGTTGGAAAGTGTAACTAGGTTCGGTCTTCATAATGAATAGTAATTATGAATTTATGTGATGAAGAAGACAAAGATAATAAAATGTATTTTTGTAAAGCTTTCTTCATGGGTTTCATGAGCAAGAAGTTTTATTATAGGTCAAAGAATTCTTCTTGATGTATTTTAGGAATTTGTCATATTGTCATAAATGTATAATTTAGAGTCATAAATATGAAGTGTTGTTACACCTGCAAAGGATCAGTATTGATGTAAATAAGTATGCCTCAAGTCCTTGTCAACTTGGTCGTGAAAGCTGGCTCAAGTATGATGCAAATACCCTTGAATAAATCAGCCTAAAAGATGTTGGAGATACTCCTTACAAGTTGGCCTCAAAACATAATGCAAACTCATGTCAGATCAAAGAGATAGACTTAGTTATTCACATGATATGTGAGCTAATTACAAGCGTAAACTACTATAAATACCCAAGCGGGCTGCGCAGAAATGATAGACAGAAAATCTTGTGCTTCTCTAAGATTTTTGAGGACTTACCTCTAAGGTTTTCGGTGATAATACAAAGAGTGCAACTCGGACACCTCTAAAATTTCGGTGGTCAAGATCTCTGATATTTTTAGTGTATGCACAGTGAGATCATTTTTGGATCTCTATAGAAAGAAGTTTATCATATTTCGGACTGTAGGACTGTATGGTGACAAGGCGCAGAGGAGAAGTCTTGAAGATATGAAGGTGCAAAGGAGCAGTCTTGAGGATACGAAGGTGTAGAGTAGCAGTATATCAAATTTTAGACTGTATGACTTTCTGTGACAAGGTGTAGAGAAGCAGTATATCAAATATCATATTGTATAGGTTGCACAATGTAAAGAAGGGTTGCCACTATAAGAAAGAGGCCTTGATATAGTGTATCAAGAGTGTATAAATAAGGAATGAAAGGAGATCTCTAGGAGGATGAGTATAGATATGAAGTTGGCACATAGGAACATGTTGTCAAGGGTTGTTAGACTAGGGATCGAGTTCCCTAGTGTTGTGCAGAACAATGTAACAAAGGATATTAGTTCAAGGAGCCAATCAAGAGCAGTGAAAAGGTTTTGGAGGCATAATAGTGTTAAGGGTATAGGTCATGGTCATCGTACTTGTCAACTGAAAGTCTATAAGAAGAATTAATTGCAGGTTTTCCTCTCCAAGAGGGAGAGGTTTTGGCCCTGGCTTGAAGAGCCTAAACTTTGCGTCTCTTGTGTTTTGATGATTGACTTGATGAAAAACATAATATGCTAATAAAGAGAATATATAAGTAATATAAATAAGTTCACAATTAATTATCAAGTAGAGAATTGAATTAAACTATGCCCTACCAAATTCTCAACACTTGTGAGGTCAAAATTATAGAGATTAAATAGTTTCAATATCAAGCTCCAAAAGGCAAGAAAAAAAAAGTGTGCATTTTTTAAAATTTGAATAACTTTTGTTTGAAAATAAGTCTTAAGTGATTTAAAGGGCTTAGTAAAGCATATATATCATTATTTGGTTCCAATATGTCTCACAAGAAAAAATGGATACTCCTAGTAAGCAACCAAAAATATCTACTATGACGCATGAAGAAGAGGAAGAAATGCAACACAATATATCAAAATTATGCGACCAAGTGCAACAAATTTCGCTCTCACAAAGTGTAACCAAAAATTAAATGGAAGTTAAGATGGATGGTTTGAAAAATGGTTTAAAAGTGGTATGGGAGGTTTGACAATGTTTTTAGAAGAAATTCTTCCTAGTGGTGACAAGGTACTCCATGAAAATCAAGACGAGGAAAAAAAGAATATGAAATATGATTTTAGAGACTCCAACATTCAGTTTAAGGCCCACCACATTCCAAATATTGAAATGAGGAAATTCGATGGAAAGGATCAAGTAACATGGACACTACAGGGTTGAAAAAATTGCTTTGCACTAGGCCGACCGCCATGACCTAGGGTTCGGAGGTTTCAGCGTAGGCTGCCCTAGGTAGACCTCCCTCCCAACTCTTTAGGTCACGATCACACACCTGGTAAGCCTTGAGGCTCACCTATGACAGAAACCAGTGGGGGCTCGGATGCTCACCCTACAATAGGCCAGCCTCCCACATGAGCGATGGCAGAGGCTGACATCGACAGTCAACAAAACTCTGGCTCGTCTCATGACACAACAGGGGCGACTCCCACAGTGCATCAGACATCCACACCAGAAGTAGAAGCAACAAAATCAACCACATGCATTCCTAAGGATATCAAAATAACTATGATCGAGTTCCCTGCGCACCACATCAATGAAAGAATACAGTTCATGAAGGATCACACATTGATAGGCAAGTTAATGGGTTTTGGCCGACTGAAAAAGTCCTTTGTGGATGGATAGCTTCCAAATGGAAGCCCAAGGGTCACATCGACCTTCAGTTGTGCGCCAAAGGATTCTTCAATGTGATCTTCACCTGTATTGAAGACAAGAATAGGATCATGGACTGAGGACCATATTTCTTCAACTCTGCAGGCTTATACCTTAGCCATTGGGCTGAGCGCTTCAACCCATAAAAACAAGATCTTACATGGGCCCTTATCTAGATCCGACTCTATTCCCTCCCCTAGGACTACTGGGATGAGCTAACTCTAAGGGACATAGGTAATTCCCTAGGAGAATTCGTCAAAGCAGCGGAGGAAACAAAGATCAATTGATACGCAACATACACACGAATCTGCGTCTACATGAACATAATGAAGTCGCTACCTGGTGAGGTAAGCCTATTGCATGATGATTTTGAATGTATACAAACTGTAGATTATGAAAATTTTTCTTTCAGATGCCGGAGGTGTCACCAACATGGGCATCTATTCAGAGACTGCCCCCTAAATAAAAAAGAGGCAGCTAATAATGAATCAAATGACCAAGCAACAGAAGGGTTTACGAAAGTAGCAAGCAAGAAAAGGTACAACAAGAGATCCAACTCTAACCAGAACCAAAAATGCCCTGTGACCAACAATAGCTTCGCAGCCCTAAATCAGCTGAGTGAAAAGGAGAATGAACCTACCAAAGAGGTAGGGCAATCCTCACAGGAGCAGCCCCATACCTCAAAGAAACAACATGATAATATCCAACTGGAGGCCTTTCTGAAACCCCAAACCCCTATCCATGCAGGGGAAAAATCTGCTTCGAAAGGAAAAGGATAGGTGTTGGACCCAATCCCAGAAGCCATGGAGGAAGAGCCAGAGATCATTGACCTTGAGGGCCTAGATCTCATAGGGTTAGAGGATGCATGCAATAAGAAGGACTTTCTCTCAATACCTGAGAAAGAGATAGAGAAGTTGGAAGAAATCCTCACCCGAGCACAACATCTCCCCTCTCTGGGAATTCAGGATGGTACGCTCATGAATACAAAATACTTCACGAAATAATCCCGCAAAAGAGGCTGGAAAACAGTGTTGCAAAGAACAGTAGAAATGAGCAAACAAATGGTAGAATCTGGGAGATTCCCCAAGTTAACCCGATTCTATGCCTACTCTCCCAACCCCCCTCAATGAAGATCATCTCGTGGAATATCAGAGGGTTCAACAACCCCACAAAGCACAAGATCATCAAGAAAAGAATCACTGAGGAACACCCTGCAATTTTCTACATGCAAGAAACCAAATGCTCCAGCTCCACTCTGGAAACAATCTTCAAAAGGATATGGAAAGGTTGCAAAACAATAGAGGTAGATTCCAATGGAGCTTCAGGAGGATTGGCAATCATCTGGAACCCCCACATCATTACCCTGTAGAACTATCATGCCAACAGGCATTTCATTTAAGGCAACTTTCACTTGATTGGAACGACCATCCATGACTTGCTAACGAACTTCTACTTTCCCCAGAATATCCAACAAAAAACTGAGCTTCTAGACAACATTGCTGAGCTCAATAAATAGAGATCTTGACCACTCTGGCTGCTTGGAGGATACTTCAATATGATAACCAATCTACAGTAAAAAAAGGGAGGTAGGCAACATCTAGACATGAACAACAATGGATTCAAGATCTTCATCCAAGACAACCACCTCATAGATCTACAAACTTCCAATGGCATCTTCACCTGGAAAAATAGAAGAGGATTTACCCATCAAATCGCCTCCAGACTGGACCATTTTCTCATCACAGAAGACTTCATACATTTGTGGGGTGATCTTGTAGCCACCATTATTCCGGCCGTAGGCTCTGATCACTGGTTGATACAACTACAATGGTTAAGACCAGGTACACCCGCGCCCAAACCATTCCGCTTTGAACACTGTTGACTCAAACATCTAGGGTTCCAAGAAATTGTCTCAGACTGGTTGTCCTCCCTATCACCACCTCATGGAACAAAAATGCGTTAGTTCCAGACAAAGCTGAAGATGCTCAAAGGGAAACTGCAAGTGTGGAACAAAACCACCTTCGGCAATATCTTCAAATATAGAAGAGAGCTAGAAGAGAAAATGAAGAAGCTTCAACAAACAATCATCTTGGAAGGTCACTCGGAAGATTCAGAGAACAAAGAGAAAATATTAACCCAGATGGAAGAGAGAAGAAGCCAGGAAGAGATCCAATGGAAAAAAAAAATCTAGGATCTACTGGCTCAAAGATGGAGAAAGAAACACAAAGTTTTTCCATCGCTCCACCATTAGCACAGGATGCATAACAAAATCGCAGTTCTCAAAAATCAAAATGGAGAACGTCTGGAAAAGCAGGAGGATATCACGGAGGAGCTGCGCAACCACTTCAAGGACATACTCCAAGAACCAAATCATCAGAGGCATAAGGCTATAGGAAAAATCACCCAGCATATACCTAAATTGGTCACGAAAGAACACAACCGGATGCTGCTTAAAGCCACACTCTTGCTGAGGTGAAACAAGCAGTCTTCCAAATTAAGGAAGGGAAAGCTCATGGCCTTGACGAATTCACCACCAACTTCTTCCACTTCTTCTGGGATACCATCAAAGAATAGGTTTGGGATGTCGTTGAGGAATCACACACCACTCACTCACTTCTTCCAGCTCTCAACGCCACCTTCCTCACTCTCATACCAAAAGAAGACAATGATGCAACGCCAAGTAAGTACAAACCCATAGCACTCTGCAACGTCATTTATAAGATAATTTCCAAGGTTATTGATAACAGACTGAAGCATCTCCTTCCCCTAATCATTTCCTCGGAGAAAACAGGCTATGTAGAAGGACGAAAAATACTTGATGGAATCATTTTAACCCACGAGTTAATTCATTCTCTCAAAGCACCAAAAAACCTGGAATGATCCTCAAAATCTATCTATCCAAGGATTTTGACAAACTTAGTTGGGACTACATAAAAAAAGTCCTTCTAGCCTTTGGCTTCAACGACACCTGGGTAAGATGGACAATGAGCCTTATAACCTCCCCTTTTCTTTCCATCTTGGTCAATGGTATACCTTCAACAACATTCAATCCCTCAAGAGGTATCAGACAAGGAGATCCCCTTTCGCCCTTCACTTTCATTATTATGGTTGAAGGGCTGGGTTGGCTGCTCAAAAGATCTGTCAATTCAGGCACCTTTCAAGGCATACCCCTTCACAATCTTCCCCCCACTTCTCATCAACAATTTGTGGACGATAATATGATCATGGGACACCCCTCTGTCCAAGAAGCTCATTCCCTCAAATCTCTGCTAGACTATTGCTCCGAAGCTTCTGGTACAGAGGTCAACCCTAACAAATCTCAAATCTTCTTCCATACTCCCCCTATCACCTAGCGTAATATCACCCGCATATTGGGCTTCTCCATAGCCTCATTTCCCTCCAAATTCCTTGGCACCCCTCTCATAGCCACAACCATTAATTATTCCTCATGGCGAGCGTTGCTGGACAAAATGGAAACCAGGTTATCCAACTGGACCCATCGCTCTCCCAATATAGCAGGTCGCATGGTTCTCATCAAAGCAGTTCTTCAGTCTCTCCTCATCTACCTCTTCTCTATACTTGTAGCCCCAAAATGGGTCCTCAAAGCCATGCACAAACTACAAAGGACTTTCATATGGGGAGAAACCAAAGAGAAAAATAAATGGGCACTAGTAAACTGGAAAGAAGTCTGCAATCCAAAAGGTCATGGGGGGCTAGGGCTGCGAGACCCAGAGCACAACAACAGTATCATGGGAGCTAGTTTTTGGTATAAATAGGTCTCCAACCCACACACACCTTGGGCTAACATATGGGTAGCCAAATATGTGAGCAACTGGCCCAAGGAGGACCTTATCAGATTCAACATAGAACCAGGAGGATCCCAAATATGAAATGCGACCAACAACCAAAAACAGTTGATACAAACCCACAACTTCTGGGAGCTGCGCAGTGGTTCTCAAGCCAGATTTTGGGAGGTTTCTTGGTAGCAACTACCTAGTATCTCCTCAATATTTCCCAGACCCCTGTGGAGCACATCATTACAGGCAAGGCAGAGGAAATGTGTATAGGATTTCTGGACCAATGATACTGCTAAAGGATACAGGAACTGGATTCACACTGACAGATGGTAAGAAAACTTGAACAATGAAAATCACAAATACATTTGGGAGGAACTAATAACTAAAATAAAAATTAGAGCCCAACCAGGACCTGATATACTTATATGGGGTCACACACCAAGTGGCAATTACTCCACCAAGGAAGCCTACAACATATTACAACAGCAAAACCCAGATCCATCCAATCTCATCTGGAAGAAGATATGGTCTGCCAGGCTCTGGCCCAAAGTAGCCACCTTTCTATGGCTGCTCAGTAAACGACGCATTCTCACATGGGAGAATCTATTGAAGCACGAGTTTGTGGGACCCTCAAGATGCCCTCTATGCCAGGAGGATTTTGAAACCATCGACCACTTGTTGGACCTATGCCCTACATCCAACACCCTGTGGGACAGGATCACAATCCTATGTAGACGCACCAATAGAGAGAGGGGCACCATCATCAACACCATCAGTAGGTGGACAGAAAACCCATACTCCAATAACCTTCTGAATAGACTCTGGCAGCTAATAGCGAGCCTCCTGATCTGGAATATATGGAAAGAAAGGAACAATAGGATCTTTAAAGACAAGGCATCCAATCAAGAGAAAATTTGGGCAAGGATACACGACAACCTCACAGAAACCCTAGCCATAACTCCCTGGAATAAGGAAGATTTCCCCACCTCCATTGCGGAGCGTAACATATGGAGCAACTGGCATATGAGTATAAATACCCCCCATAAAAAATCCCCTAGGGAACACAGGAAGAACCACTGCTCTTGAACAATGGAATCCACCCCCAAATGATTTCTACAAATGTAACTTCGATGGCGCCTCCAAAGCAAACCCCAGAAATGTAGGATTCAAAAGTACCTTCAGGAACTTCCAGGGCAAGCCCCTTCTGATCTACTATGGCAATATGGAATGGGACAACAACAACTCCGCAGAGCTAGAGGGACTCATCCAAGGCATCTCCAGATCCATTGAGTTCAACTATTTTCCCCTGGAAATGGAGGGAGATTCACAAATTATCACTCTGGCAGCCACAAGAATTCTCCATGCCTCTGTCTCCACAAAGGTATCCGCTAGTTGGAGGCTTGCCAACAGGCTCAAATTCCTAGAACAACTGATACAAAATCACAGGGCAATAAATTTTCAACATGTGCACAGGAAATCGAACACTATTGTGGAACTCCTAGCAAACAAGGGCGTGGAAAGTCACAAAGAGCTGTATTATTCCAATCTCACCCAAATTGAGGATGATTCTTTAAGAAGAGAATGCCAAACTCTTATCTGAAAGGACTTTCTCTCCCCGGATGCGGGTGACAGGAGAAGCACGCATGAAAACAGTCTCTCCCATGCTCGATTTGATGAAGATCTGTAGCACAAGCCTCCACCTGAAGTGGATCCACACTCTTGCAATAATTCACATGAGATGACAGAGACTAGGCATTATGAATTCATGAAAAGACAACAACATCCCCTCTGGGGTACCTCTCTGCTGCAATATTTTGAATGATAACCTGGACGGATATGACTTTTGACCATAACTCAACGCACATGCTCACTCATGAAAACAGTAGCAGCATGCAGCTGCGAGTGAGGGATAATAATGCTCAGCATCTTCGCATGTGTCACAGGCCTACAAAAGGGGAGGACCTACATCACAAAGCTACTCATAGTCTACTCCTTCTGGTTTTTTTTGTTTGAGTTCCAGCTCTCCTGCATGCCCAGTCTGCCGCGCAGCCTTTCCCTTAGTACTACGCTGTGCAGAATCCCCCGAGCTGTGCATCCCCCTGATTTCGCACCTCACCGCGGCTCCACCTGCCTTCCTAGTTTCACCAGCTTGTGTGCTCCCATTATCCTGCCCCCCCTGCTGCGCATCCTCCACCAGCATACCTCCCTGTCTAATAGCACCTGGTTGCGCATTTCCTGTCTTGGGTCAGAGCCGCTCCTAGACTGCGCCCAAGAACAATCAAAGGAGGCCAGAGAGGTGTGCTCCTTGGTCGCTACCATCGAGGGCCAGATAACCACTTGGAGTCCGTTGAAGGCTCTTCTTTAGGAAGTCACGTTAGAGAGGCCCCCCAGAGCCCCGAGCTCGACCAGGAGGAGGAGGAGGACCCATTTCGCACCAGGAGCACCCCCTACCTCGCAAAAATGAGCCTCTTCCGGCACAGGAGGATGAGGGGGAAGACATAGATGTCTGGATAATGGACTCGGAAGGCACCTGGATGCGAGTCCCTGATGTCAAGTACTCGGTTTCTCCCATCCTCTGCGCACCTACTTCTAGGTCTCCGTGTCAACCCATTGCTGAAGAGGAAGGCGTTGCGTAGGAGTATGCCTGTCCCATTGTGGAGGAAGATCCAAATAGCGAGGATGATGCAGAAGACTCATGACTACACAACATCTCAGTTCTTCTTAGTTTTTTGTTATGCTAGTTATTATCACAGAACCTCTACTTTCATTGGTGCTATGGGACACTGTAATTTTCTGTTTGATGTTTTTTCTGGGATAGTTTCCTCCAAGGAGGCAGCCCCACACTTGCACAACTATGAAGGCAACAAAATCTGGGATTAGTTAAGCGCAACTTACCAACTCAGCCTATAGCATATGTACTGTTTTATTTCTAAATTAATATAGTTTAGCCTCATTTACCAAAAAAAAAAAATATGGACACTACAGATGAAGTAGTATTTTGATTTACATGATGTGCAAAACACAAAAGGTACGCATTTCATCTTTATGTTTAGAACCTAATCAATTTGTATGGTATCGATGGCTTTGTTCTCGTAAATCACTTGTAACTTGGTCATTTTTTACGATAGAATTTATAGCACATTATAGGGACACAAAGCAATACCTTCATTAGCTAATTGATAAATCTCTAACAAAAAAGTTCAATGGAAGAGCACATTGAGGACTTCAAAATATTGGATATCAAGGTAAATGATATTCGAAAGGAGAATAGGATTGATGTCTTCATATGAACTTTAAAGGATAACATCCAACATGAGGTTCACCTTTGGAAACCAAATTCACTCAAGAAGGCATTCAAGGTGGCATGAAAATTTGAAAGAAAAATTATGGCAATAAATAAGTATATCTCTCACAACTATAAAGATGAAAGTGTTGTTGCTCCTAGCCTCCCACAACCTACAAGGTTGACACCACAATAACATGAGGCAAAAAGAGCAAAAAGGCTTTGTTCCAGTTGTGATAGAAAATACACTAAGGGTTATAAGTGTGCTGAGAATAAATTATTTTACATAGATTGTGAAGATTAGGAAGAAAAAAAACAAGAAACATCAAAAGAAGAGGATATACACCAGGAACCAACCCCAAAGAAAGAATAAATGACCCCGACCATATCATGTAATGCATTGGTAGAAGTTACCACTCCTCAAACTCTCAAGATAAAAAGATATATCAAGAAAATAAAAGTAATAATGTTGATCGATTTTGGTAATACCCATAATTTTATTCATTGTAAGATAACCAAGGAATTGAATTACTTTCTATATCCAACACCAAAGTGTCAAGTGATGGTTGCAAATGGACGAACTATAAATTGCTCAGGGAAGTGTCATAATATCAATCTAACCATGGGGGAATATGTATTGAAAATACCAATGATTTCTATTCCACTAGTTGGTTTTGATGTTGTATTAGGAGTCCAATGGTTATAATCTTTGGGGACGATAACTTTTAATTTTCAAGAAATTTTCAAGAAATTTTCCTGGGAAGGAAAGGAAATTGAATTAAGGGGCATCACAAGGAAATTAGGAAAGATAATAAACTCTAATGGCATGACAAAGCTTTTGAAGAAAGAACAATGAGGCATAATTGCATAGTTATGCTTACTAGATGTTCAAACATTAAAATCATTTGTTTCTCCAGATCTCCAAAGAATCTTAGAAAATCATTCCAAGGTATTTGAGACTCCCAAAGGCCTCCCACCTATTTGTGATTGTGATTATGCTATTCACTTGATTCTAGGAGGCGTTCCTCCAAACATCAGACCTTACAGATATCCCTATGCCCAAAATAGTGAAATTGAATGTATGGTTGCAGAAATGCTAGAGCCATGTATAAAATTCAACCTAGCCAAATTTCTTTCTCTACTCCAATAGTATTGCTACACAAGAAGGATAGATCATGGCATATGTGTCCCAATTATAGGGAGCTCAAAAATCTCGCTATTAAAGATAAATTTCTCATTTTTGTCATTGATGAATTACATGGAGAAATTTACTTCACCAAGTTGGATTTTCATTCAGGATATCATCAAATTATAATGGAGACTGAAGACATTCCAAAAACAACATTCATAACTCATGAAAGTCATTATATATTTTTGGTAGTGCATTTTGGCCCTACTAATGCACCTTCCATATTTTAAGGTTTGATTAATTTCATTTTCAAACCCTTACTTAGAAAATTTGTATGAGTATTTTTTTGTGATATACTAATCTACAACAAGTCTTGGAAGGATCATGTTCAACATGTTAACATGGTGCTCAAACTATTGGAGGAAAAACAATTGTATGGAAAAACCTCCAAATTTTTCTTTAGGGTACAATGTGGTGGAATATTTGGGTCATATTGTATCTCATGAGGGTGTTAAGGTCGATCCTAACAAAATTAAAGTCATCAAGGAATGGAAAATCCCCACAACCTTATAGCATCTTCGAGGATTTCTCGAGTTGTCGGGTTATTATAGCAAGTTTGTTAAGAATTATGGGAAACTAGCAGCACCTCTAACAACATTACTGAATAAAGATGCATTTTTTTGGACTCCAGAAGCAACTAAGTCCTTTGAACATATTAAAGAGACAATGTGTCAAGCTCTGGTTTTAGCTACACCAAACTTCACAAAAATCTTTATGGTGGAATTCGATGCTTCAGGAAATGGAATTGGTGTCATTTTAATGCAAGAATGAAGACCCATTGTTTGTTAAAGTCAACCAATCAAGGGAAAGTATTTACACAAACCTATTTATGAGAAGGAAATGTCGGCAATACTACATGATTTGAAGCAATGGCGCCCTTACCTAATGGGAAGACACTTCAAGGTAAAAATGGATCATGATATTCTTAAATACTTTTTGGAACAAAGATTATCTTTAGAAAAGCAACAAAAATGGGTCACTCGGATGTTGGGTTATGACTTTGAAATCATCTACAAAAAGGGGAAGCAAAATGTTGTTACAAATACACTCTCAAGAAGGGATGAGGATGTGGAAACATTTCTCTATGCCATTTCTATTATCCAAACTGATTGGATAACCAAAGCAAGAGAGGAATGGAAGAATGACAAAGAGGTGTGGACACTCATTCAAAAGTTGCAGCAAAATCCCAGTTTCGTTTACATATGTAAGAATTCCCAACTCAAACAAAATATTCATTTGGAATTGCATACCTCTCCTTTAGGAGGGCACTCGGGATTTTTAAAAACTTACCACAAAGTCAAGAAGGAATTTTTCTCGGATGACCTTAAATCTTATATTCAGAAGTTTGTAGCAGAATGTTTGGTTTGCCAACAAAATAAAGTTGAGACAATTAAGATCTCAGGTATGTTACAACCTTTAGTCATTCTTTTTCCGCGTTGGAAGGAGGTCTCAATAGATTTTATCACAGGTTTACCCAAGTCCGAAGGAAAAAGTGCCATCATGGTGGTAGTTGATAGACTTAAGTTAAAAAGGTTGGTCTTAAGTTACTTAGGTTGAGTCATTTAGGGTTGAATAGGGTCTTTTAAATCTTTAATTTCCAAAAATTTACATACGTGGGGGTCTTAAAGGTCATCATTAAGGTGATAGGTGTCAATGTCAAATAAAAATCCCAAAAATATCTCATGCATAAGTGAAATTGATCATTTCATGTAAATTTTGCACTTCTACCAACTTCCGCATTGAATTCTTTGTAAACTGGTCTGAATTCTCTACGAAACTGCTTAATCCTGTTTTTTTCCAACATTATGAAATTTGGTCTTTTTGGGGCAGTCAACCCATGTAAGGAGGTATATGAATCATCAAATGAGTTCAAGAAATGTCATTGGGACATCTATTTAAGGAGTACAACTCAACAATCCACTTCACATGGCTGACATGATTGACAACACTTTATTTTTTCCCCCTCACAAATGGACAACTCATCATCAAATTCGATGTATGAAGACCTTAAATCCAATGTATCAGTTTGCCACCTCAACATGTCAATTTGGTTCGATAAAAATGATACAAGCTGAATTGAAGAAAAAGGGTCTTAAAATGATTATGCAAGATGTTGATGTTAAACATGGTAAGCCATAATTTTTTTGTTATATTTTGTCTTAAGATACCATAGCAAGGCATACATAGGGCTGCAAAGATGTTTTTTGGGTAAGGAAGGAAAAAGTTGCAAAAATCTGTGAAACTAGGAATTTTCGTAGCGAGTTCTAGGCTTGAGGCTAAGTTTTCATTACGAACTCGTCATAGGATTACTTAAGGCAAAAATCCCTAAAAAATAGCAGTGGAAACTAAGGGCATGTATTTACCTCATTATCCCAAAGGAAGACCCTTCAACAGTCAGAAAGGTCAAAGGTTATGCAAAAGGTGGATTTTGGAGTTTGCTACGAAATTTCCTGTACATGATTGTTTTAACGATCAAATTCAAGTTTAATTTCTGACCAAAAAAAAATAAATTTTGGAAATCTGAAGGAGGTTTTTCTTTAGCACAAGCCCATATACAAAAACCTCTGTCTATTTTTGCAAATCCATAATTTTTTGGAAATTATGCACTCATATTTGAGGCATATTTTTCATAATTTTCACTAGCCAGATTTGTGTAAAAAATTTAAACTTCGACTTGGAAGAGGTCCAACTCAGCGTCCACGTGGCATGATGATACATCTACAATATTGTACACTCAAAAAATTACTTGGTTCAATTTGATAAGGGTTATTAAATGAATTTGTTGAGCTATTTAATGAAATAAGAGTCCTTTTTGTATTCAAACTCTGCAAAACAGAAAATATCCCTAGGAAGTCTCCAAGTGATGTTATCCTATTTGAAATAGGTCTCTTAGGTAGGAATTCGAAGCTATCTCATGTGGAAAACCATTTTTATGAGACCTCACTCTATAAATGAGGGAGTTTTAGAATTAGAGAGGGTTGATGGATGTAAATGACCATGCTACTATGTAATTTTCTTTCACACAGCTAATATACAGTTGCAGAAGTGTTTCTTCAGACCTGAGATTCATATTGAGCTTTTATGTGTTTGTGTCCATTTATATTTTGAATATTGATTCAACTTGATTATACATGATTACTTAGAATTCATAAAATCTTATGCTCCAACTTCTTTTATGTATTATGTTAGTTGTCAGAGTTATTGTAAAAGCTCAAGTGCCTCAGTTTCCATGAATGATACTCATTTGTAATTGAATTTCTAGGTTGACTTCATGCCCAATGTTAGCCCTCAATCATCTTCCACCTGCAAAAATAATATAAAAACATCTAAGAGTTAGCCATCTTCATTATAAGCTTCTTTCTTGATTATCTTGTCTTTTTCTTGAGAGAGTCTTCGCTAGTTGGAAGGGCTAACTTCCAACCCCAAGTGGTTTGAAATAGTTACATCAAAACAACTATTGAACAACCCAATTAGTCCCAGTATGGTGATAAAATTTTGGCGCCGTTGCGGGGGAGCTCGAAGTTTTATTATCTTGGGTGTTTCTTTTTAAAGTATCTGAACTCTTGAGGGTAGCAAGAGATCATACATTTGAAAGTTGTACTTCTACCTTGGCGACTCCATTCTTGAAGAATTCAGAAATTCGCGGCTTCACGGTGAATCCACTACTTGAAGATAAATAGCTTGATGAAGTTCCAAGATGATTTCTATTGTAAGAAAGAATGCCAGGTATGCCCCTATGAATCAGTCTCACATCCTTGGTTTTCCAAATCCTATGCATAGAGTTGATTGGTTGACTTATCTTCCTATATTTAAATATGAAAAGGAAGATAATGTTGCTCTTCACTTGGTTAGATTCCATATGCATTTACATAAGTTTTGAGTTGAGTTTCCTGAGGATTGTCTCATGAAAATGTTTATGGCCACCCTAGAGGATGAGGCTAGAACACAGTATGAAGGGTTGCAGCCTGGAAGCTTGTTTTCTCTTAAAGATTTCCATAGAATGTTATGTGAACATTATGAGAAATCTCATTCTTCTTTATCATTGTTACAAGACTGTTGTGGTTTTTGTGAGGTTTTTATTCCATATCTTAAAACTCTTGGTGATAATGGAGAGTGCTTAGATGAGGATATGTAGGCACTTTATGAATTCTCTTCTCAAGTCAATTGTCATGATAATCAAGAAGGTTCTCAACAAACAATTTTCTCTTCTTCAGTTGAAGATGAAATAGATCAAAAATTTGACATTCAAGTCATATTACATGATAAGGGGGCGAGATAAGTTCAATTCAATTTCCAAAGGGCTCACAAGAAACTGGTAGCATTCTTTTGCGAAAGAGAAATCTATAAAAAGATGTTGGATGCTTTCTTCCACACTTAAGCACATGGGGCATCTGGAGGGCATTGAGAAACCTTTTCTTTTGAGATTTGTTGTTATAAGTTTTCCTTTTAATAGGGTCCAAATGAATATTTTAACCTTTGGCAAACTTTATGATTTCCATATTGTTTTCCACAGAGCCCAATCATGTATATCTTGTTGAGCTTGGGTGGTTAAGTATCCTGATTTAACTGGGTATTATCCTCCATTGCGATCCCATATGTAAGTGTCTTGTGCATCTTGATTAGTTGGGGCAACACCCTTGAGGAGGATGACAAAAGATTCCCATTGTTTTTAAGATTTTGTAGCATGTTGGGGGAGATCTAGTCAACCCAATTTCTGTTTTTCCATAGAGAGATTGAATTCAGAGTGATTAATCCCTTTGAGCACATCCATATTTTTAGATATTGTAGATTGGAATGGGAGGCTAGGGGAGGGTTCCCCATTATCCTATCTTCCCAAAGGTTAATTCTTCTTCCATTCTTGAGGAGATTAGATGTGTACTTTATGACGATAGGAAGGACTTTTTTTTACTAGCTTCCAAACTGGAGAACATGACTTGATCGGGGTGCTTTCTTCTAGCAAGAAAGATCGAGGATGATTCATGTAATTTGCCTCCAATACTTGCTTCCACCAAAATTCCTTCCCTGTGGTTAGTCTCTAGGAAATTTTTACCCCAAGGGCCGTATTGAAAAGGCCAGAGAGCATTATAGACAACCCTCCTTTTTCATAAGGAAGAGTTACCTGATCCCACTCAACCAGACTGATTTTTTTTTTTTTTTTGCTACAAGAATCCTCTTATTATGAGTTCTATTTGCTTGTGTATGCTTGTTGGTGCCATAATTGCTGCAAATTGGTAAATAGGGAGCGATGTTAGCATTGCTTTAATTAGTATCACTCTGCCTGCTAAACTGAGACATTGCATTCCCCAATTTTGTATTTTTTTATTTTTATTTTTTCATTTTCTCGATTTGGATGTTCCATAACTTTGCCTTTAGATTTTCTTTTGATACTGGGATACCTAAATAGATAAAATGGCTCCATTTTGCTTGTATGGGAATGTCTAGTATCTGAGATATTCTTTGAAGGGTGTGAGGAGGCGCATTCCAACCATAAATTCTACATTTTGTGTTATTTAGAAATCCTCCTGAGACCTCCATGAAATTTTCCAACACTTTTTTAAATTTTCTGGAAACAATGCATGAAGCCCCTCCGATCAATAATGTGTCATCAACGAATAATGAGTGGTTGATGTTTTTTACACCATGGGAGATAAAGAGACCTTGTAGGTTTTAACCCTGTACAGAAATTATCTTCAAACAAATTCTTAAAGACAGAAAATAAACAATAGCGAGAGCATAAAACATAAAACATATATACACAGATATTTTCCCCTAGATCCCAAATCGGGACTACTAGCTTGATTTTTCATTATATTCCTTTTAGTGTTACAACACATATATATACATGTCGAAGCATTCATAAAACCCAATCAATTAACCCTGGATTAGAACATAAGCGTAGCTCCCTTGACTGGATCTACAAAATCCCAAGGGCCAAAAACCATCATGCCCCAAAACCATGTGCAAACCCATGCACAAAACCATATGCAAGACCACCCACCGAAAAATAAAGAAAAAAAAAATTTCCGAGGACGCTGCCTTGAACCCCGCGTAGGGGGCTACCCGCCCCCTGTGAACCCCTGGACAGGGGGGGCTATCACCCCCTCCGCACGTGCAACTAATCGTGGAAAGAATATAACACATACCCAACATTCTCCCACTCACTAGTACATTTGGCGGAGATTTTGACACTTTAGTTCCGACACTTTTGACGAAATGTCGGAAATTTCCCTAAATTTTATCAATTTTTCAAATCCCGCGGCAAAGTGTCGCTCTACCGACTTTTCGAGACAAGTATCGGTATTGCGACACTTAGAGGTAAGTTTCGGTCTTGCGACGTTTGTAAAAAAGCGTCGTAATTGCGACGGATTGTTGAAATATGTCGTTATTGCGACACTTAGACAAGGTGCCACAATTGCGACGTTTCGAGGAAGGCCTCGTTATTGCGATGGTTTGGGGAAATGTGTCGCTCTTGCAACGTTACAGAGACAAGGTGTCACTATTGCGACGTTTAGAGGAAGGCGTCACTCTTGCGACGGTTTGTGGCAAAGTGTCGCTCTTTCGTGGGTTTTGAGAAAATATACTTTCGTGGAATACTGGCTCATCGTCTCTAGAATTCTTGCGCTACAAATATCAAATCTCGTCTCTATTTGAGGGACACCTCGGGGATCAGGATGAATTCCATCCAACCGAAAATTCCCAAGCCACTTGTTGTCCTTGATAAACAAACATAACCAAGCTCTGAAAACAAGGTTCAAACCTCTGATATTTATTTGTTGTTAATATCATTGGCTAGCTCGACAAGTCATCAAGAAGGGCCTGGTTGACCCCGGTGTTAAGAGTGCTAAGGACACCGAGAGATTATCCTTGCGGTGACCAGTGCCTGCTGTTTTCCATTTTTATATTCTTCTATTTGGTGGGATAATCCCACATTCATTGGGCGTATAAGCCATATTGGTGTTTATATACGTGTTGAGGTTTTACATGTTTCGACTACGAGCCGAAGGCTATGCACACTCATACATTCAATTGGGACTTAGCGCATGCACGGGGACCCTCCCCTCATGACTTGGACTTGGTTGTGGTTTTGATTGTGGTTCTCAGCCTCGGTCCTATGGTGATTAGTGTAGGTGCTTGGGCTGAGCTAGAGGCTCGATGGAGTAAAAAGCCCACAATTTTATTAAAAAAAATAAAAAAATTATATTAAATATAAAATTGATATACACTTTTTTATTTGCCCAATAAAATAAGCTAGAATACGATAGGATTAGGGCATTTTGAGTTTTTTTACAAAAATGGCAAAAGAGGGAAATAGATAGGACAATCATTAAGGTAGTTTAGGAAAAATAGGATTTCATATATTTTAACATGCAAATGGCCAGATTGGGGTAATTTAGCGCTTTTTAGAAAAATCGAGGTATATGATAACGATGGAAAATGGTGAATATAGTGAAGGCATAAGGAATCATAGCCAAAAAATGATCATGAAAGACAACTTGCGAGGGTGAAAAAATGAGTGCTAACAAGATGCATGCTCTGATTCTAAGTCAGAACCCGATAAGGGGAATGAAAAAGGGAAGCATATGATTGATGCAGAACCCAGTGCCACTATTACCACCACCAAGATCCATAAGGATGAGCCCTTAAGATCCAGAGGAGGGGGATCGCCTCTTCCACTCATATATGTGGGTGAAGGGTTCTCCGCTGCAGTTCATTGTCGAAAATAAAAGCCAAAAGAACCTCATTTCAGCAGAGGTTGTGAATCAGCTAGGCCTAACGACCAAAAAACACCCACAGTCATACACCATTGGGTGGCTTCACCCACAGTCATACACCATAGACCCATTTTCCGTTTGCTCCCTTGTGGCATATTCATTTGGTCAGGCGCGTCGTGTCGCGTCGTGTGAGGTCGCCCAACCGAGCGCGTTTGGGTCGGGCCATTTTGTTCGAGGGCGCCCGTATAAGTTTTGCTAAGTTGTGATTGCCCGGGTGCCTTTTGAACATTTGGGCGGCCCATTTTCCATTTGCTCCCTTGTGGCATTGTTCGGTCAGGCGCACGGTGTCACGCTGTGTGAGGTCACCCAACCGGGCGCGTTAGGTTCGGGTCGTTTCGTTCAAGGGCGCCCGTATCAGTTTTTCTAGGTTGTGACTGCCAGGGTGCCTTGTGCACATTTGGGTGGCTCGTTTGTTGTTTTCTCCCTTGTGGCATCATTCGATCAGGCGCATCGTGTCGCGCCATGCGAGGTCGCCCGACCAGGCACGTTCTGGTCAGGTCGTTTCATTCGAGGGCACCCGTATCAGTTTTGCTAAGTTGTGACCACCCAGTGCCATGTGCACGTTCAGGCAACCCGTTTTCCATTTGCTCCCTTGTGGCATCATTCGGTCAAGCGCGCCATGTCGCGCAATGTGAGGTCGCCCAACAGGGCGCGTTCGAGTCGAGTCATTTTTTTCAAGGGCGCCTGTATCAATTTTGCTAAGTTGTGACTGCCCGGTGGCCTTGTGCACGTTCGGGAGGCCTGTTTTCTGTTTGCTCCCTTGTGTCATATTCGTTCGGTCAGGCGCGTCATGTCGCGCCGTGTGAGGTCGCTTGACCTGGCGCGTTCGGGTCAGGCCGTTTCATTCGAGGGCTCCCGTATCAGTTTTGCTAAGTTGTGACCTCCCGGGTGCCTTGTGCACGTTCGGGCAGCCCGTTTTCCATTTTCTCCCTTGTGGCATCGTTTGGTCGGGCGTGCCATGTCGCGCTGTGCGAGGTCACCCAACTGGGCGCGTTCGGTTCAGGCTGTTTTGTTTGAGGGCGCCCGTAGCAGTTTTGCTAAGTTGTGATCGCCCGGGTGCCTTGTGCATGTTCGGGCAGCCCGTTTTCTCCCTTGTGGCATCGTTCGGTCGGGCACGTCGTGTCGCGCCGTGCGAGGTCGCCCGACCAGGCGCGTTCGGTTCGAGTCGTTTCATTCGAGGGCGCCCGTATTAGTTTTTCTAAGTTGTGACCACCCGAGTGTCTTGTGCACGTTCGGGTGGCCCGTTTTCCGTTTTCTCCCTTATGGCATCGTTCGGTCGGGCGCACCATGTCGCGCCATGTGAGGTGGCCCGACCGTGCGCGTTAGGGTCAGGCCATTTTGTTCGAGGGTGCCCATATCAGTTTTGCTAAGTTGTGACCGCCTGGGTGCCTTGTGCACGTTCGGGTAGCCCGTTTTCTGTTTTCTCCCTTGTGGCATATTCGTTCGGTCAGGGGCATCGTGTCGCGCCATGTGAGGTTGCCCGACCGAGCACATTCGGGTTGGGCCGTTTCGTTCGAGGGCGCTCGTATCAATTTTGCTAAGTTGTGACCGCTCGAGTGCCTTGTGCAAGTTCAGGCGGCCCGTTTTCCATTTTCTCCCTTGTGGCATCTTTCGGCCGGGCACATCGTGTCGCGCTGTGCGAGGTCGCCCGATCAGGCGCGTTCGGTTCGAGCCATTTTGTTCGAGGGCGCCCGTATCAGTTTTGCTAAGTTGTGACTGCCTGGGTGCCTTGTGCATGTTCGGGTGACCCATTTTCCGTTTTCTCCCTTGTGGCATCATTCGGTCAGGCGCGCCGTGTCGCACCGTGCAAGGTCGCCCGACCAGGCGCATTCGGTTCAGGCCGTTTCATTCGAGGGCGCTCGTATAAGTTTTGCTAAGTTGTGACCGCCCGAGTGCCTTGCACATGTTTGGGCGGCCCATTTTCCGTTTGCTTCCTTGTGGCATTGTTCAGTCGGGCACGTGCATGCATTAACCCTAACCCATGATTTAACCCCCTAAACCCCAAACATCTAACCCCTAAACCCCTTAACCACTTGATCTGCTAGGGGCCGGTTACCTTGATATTAACGATGCTGTATTCATAATCCTTCTGAATAACCAATAAAGGGTCAAGGAAATTGACCAATATGTTGTCAAGTTTTATCTTATCCATCTCTGGGGTAAGCTGCTTATGTTGTCACTATCTCCCTCTCTTGCCCTTCTCTACCTCTCTCACTCCTCTCCCTCTCTCTCTCTCAGCTGATCCATTCCTTCTCTCCCCTCTCCTTCAGTTTATCTCCATCTCTCCCTTGTGACTCCCCTTGTCTTTCCACCTCTATCAATCTATGTCTTTATAATTATTCCTTCTCATATATATCTAGAGTTAATATATATCATGACATATTGGGACCTACAATTGGGTTAATTCTGCCTTGTTGGCGAGGTTAAAATGGTTAATCTTCGATAGACAAAATGCAGATCAAATATTTCATCAAAAAGAGGGAACCATACCCTATATTCTTCCAAGCTATGCCTATTAGTCGCTTGGCCTCTTCTTGCTCTCACATGAATGTGGTCTTGCTTGACTGGTACAGAAGAAGGTTTCGCATTATCAACTATTTGTTTGGGACAACTTTTAGTTGTTTCAACACTGCTACATTCTAATTAAAGCTTATCCTTTAAACCATCTTAGTCTTTTGTACTCTCTTCAACTTTGTAGTGCTTTCCATTCCTCTCAGTCACATATGTTTCCTTGGTCTGTTAAGGGACAAGGTCAACAACATTAGGATGTTTTTGCAATAAACAAGGGTATTTCCAGGACACAGTGAAGTGGAGCATGAGTATAAGAGCCAAATTTCTCATGATTGTGGGACACTCGAACTTAAGATTTTCTGGAGTAGTCATGAGGTGCAGTCTGGTTACTAAGACTTCATCAGATGGCCATTCTCCGGACTTAAATTGTGTGACAACATTGTTGCTGAGTTTGAAACTGGAGATTGAACATACATTTGGTTTGATTGCAATAGATCACCAATCCCCTAAGCCCTCCAAATTCGAATTAGCTTTGAAGAAGTAATTGTTTTCTTACTTCTGTCTAATTCACTATATAATCAGATCATGAATGTGAGAAGGCTTCTGGTTGTAAGCATGGTTGTGGTATGTTGATGTTCAGACGAAAATTACAACTTGTAGCCCTTGATCTGCTAGGGGTCAGTTACCTTGATATTAACGGTGGTGTATTCATACTCCTTCTGAACAACCAATAAAGGGTCAAGGAAATTGACCAATATGTTGTCAAGTTTTATCTTATCCATCTCTGGGGCAAGCTGCTTTTCGACTTATAACTCCACTGCTTTTGATCTCAATTTTTCTAATTGCTTCCTTCTCTCATATGATACTTGAGCACGTTCGGTTCGAGTCGTTTTGTTCGAGGGCGCCCGTATCAGTTTTGCTAAGTTGTGACCGCCTGAGTGCCTTGTGCACGTTTAGGTGGCTCGTTTGTTGTTTGCTCCCTTGTGGCATAGAGTCGTTCGGCCAGGCGCGTCATGTCGCACCGTGTGAGGTCGCCCAACCGGGTGCGTTCGGGTCAGGTCGTTTCGTTCGAGGGCGCCCGTATCATTTTTGCTAAGTTGCGACAGATCGGGTGCCTTGTGTAGTACGTTCAGGCGGCCCGTTTTCTATTTGATCCCTTGTGGCATCGTTCGGTTGGGCGCGCGGTGTCATGCCGTGCGAGGTCGCCCGACCAGGCGCATTCGGTTCGGGTCGTTTTGTTCGAGGGCGCTCGTATCAGTTATGTTAAGTTGTGACCACCTGGGTGCCTTGTGCACGTTCGGGTGGCCAGTTTTCTGTTTGATCCCTTGTGGCATATTCGTTCGGTCGGGCGCGTCGTGTCGCGCCGTGCGAGGTTTCCCGACTGGGCGCGTTCGGTTCGGGCCGTTTTGTTCGAGGGCGCCCGTATCAGTTTTGCTAAGTTGTGACCGCCCGGGTTCCTTGTGCATGTTCGAGCGGCCCGTTTGCTATTTGCTCCCTTGTGGCATATTCATTCGGTCAGGCGCATCGTGTCACGCCGTGTGAGGTCGCTCGACCGGGCGCGTTCGGGTCGGGTCGTTTCGTTCGAGGGCACCCGTATCAGTTTTGCTAAGTTGTGATAGCCCGAGTGCCTTATGCACGTTCGTGCGGCCCATTTTCCATTTGCTCCCTTGTGGCATCATTCAGTTGGGCGCGCGGTGTCGCGCCGTGCGAGGTCGCCCGACCAGGCGCATTCAGTTCGGGCCGTTTTGTTCGAGGGTGCCCGTATCATTTTTGCTAAGTTGTGACCGCCCAGGTGCCTTGTGCATGTTCAGGCGGCCCGTTTTCCATTTGCTCCCTTGTGGCATCATTTAGTTGGGCGCGCCGTGTCGCGTCATGTGAGGTCGCTCGACTGGGCGCGTTCGGGTCGGGCCGTTTCGTTCGAGGGCGCCCGTATCAGTTTTGCTAAGTTGTGACTGCCCGAGTGCCTTGTGCACGTTTGGGCGGCCCGTTTTCTGTTTTCTCCCTTGTGGCATATTTGTTCGGTCAGGCACATCGTGCTGTGACGTGTGAGGTCGGCCGACTGGGCACATTCGAGTCAGGTCGTTTCATTCGAGGGTGCCCGTAGTAGTTTTGCTAAGTTGTGAAAGCCCGGGTGCCTTGTGCACGTTCGGGCAGCCCATTTTCCATTTTCTCCCTTGTGGCATCGTTCGATTGGGCGCGTTCGGTTCGAGCCGTTTTGTTTGAGGGCGCTCGTATCAGTTTTGCTAAGTTGTGACCGCCAGGGTGCCTTGTGCACGTTCGGGCGGCCCATTTGCTGTTTGCTCCCTTGTGGCATATTCGTTCGGTCAGGCGCATCGTGTCGCGTTGTGTGAGGTCGCCTGACCGGGCACGTTCGGGTCGGGCCGTTTCGTTCGAGAGCGCTTGTATCAGTTTTGCTAAGTTGTGACAGATCGAGCGCCTTGTGCAAAACGTTCGGGTCGGGCGCGCCGTGTGAGGTCGCTCGACCGGGCATGTTCGGGTCGGGCTGTTTCGTTCGAGGGCACCCGTATCAGTTTTGCTAAGTTGTGACTTCCCGGGTGCCTTGTGCACGTTTGGGCGGCCCGTTTGCTGTTTTCTCCCTTGTGGCATATTTTTTCGGTCAGGCACGTCGTCTCGCGCCGTGTGAGGTCGGCCGACTGGGCGCATTTGGGTCAGGTCGTTTCGTTCGAGGGCGCCCGTATCAGTTTTGCTAAGTTGTGAAAGCCCGGGTGTCTTGTGCATGTTTGGGCAGCCCATTTTCCATTTGCTCCCTTGTGGCATCGTTTGATTGGGCGCGTTCGGTTCGAGCCGTTTTGTTCGAGGGCGCCCGTATCAGTTTTAATAAGTTGTGATCACCCGAGTGCCTTGTGCACATTTGGGCGACCCATTTGCTGTTTGCTCCCTTGTGGCATATTCGTTCGGTCGGGTGCATCGTGTTGCGCTGTGTGAGGTCGCTCGACTGGGCACGTTCGGGTCGGGTCGTTTCGTTCGAGGGCGCCCATATCAGTTTTGCTAAGTTGTGACAGATCGGGCGCCTTGTGCAGTATGTTCGGGCGACTTGTTTTCCGTTTTCTCCCTTATGGCATATTCGTTCGGTTGGGCGCGCGGTGTCACGTCGTGCGAGGTCGCCTGACTGGGCGCGTTCGGTTCGGGCTGTTTTGTTCGAGGGCGCCCGTATCAGTTTTGCTAAGTTGTGACCGCCCTGGTGCCCTGTGCACGTTCGGGTGGCCCGTTTGCTGTTTTATCCCTTGTGGCATATTCGTTCGGTCGGGCGTGTCGTGTCGCACTGTGCGAGGTCGCCCGACCGGGCGTGTTCGGTTCAAGTCGTTTTGTTCGAGGGCGTCCGTATCAATTTTGCTAAGTTGTGACCGCCCGGGTGCCTTGTGCACGTTTGGGCGACCCGTTTGCTGTTTTCTCCCTTGTGGCATATTTGTTCAGTCAGGCGCGTTGTGTCGCGCTGTGTAAGGTCGCCCAACCGGGTGCATTCGGGTTGGGTCGTTTCGTTCGAGGGCACCCGTATCAGTTTTTCTAAGTTGTGACAGCCCGGGTGCCTTGTACACGTTCAGGCGGCCCATTTTCCATTTTCTCCCTTGTGGAATCGTTCTGTTTGGCGCGTGGTGTTGCGCCATGCGAGGTCGCCCAACTGGGTGCATTCAGTTCGGGCCGTTTTGTTCGAGTGTGCCTGTATCAGTTTTGCTAAGTTGTGACAGATCAGGTGCCTTGTGTAGTACATTCGAGCGGCCTGTTTGCTGTTTTCTCCCTTGTGGCATATTCATTCTGTTGGGTGCACCGTGTCGCGCCGTGCGAGGTCACCCGACCATGCGCGTTCGGTTCGGGCCGTTTTGTTCGAGGGCGCCCGTATCAGTTTTGCTAAGTTATGACTGCCTGGGTAGCTACTTTTCCTAGAAATAAATTTCCCATTGGCTGACTGTAACTGCTCCAAGATAAACACAAAAGGTCCAAAGTATCTTGTTTACAATATTATGGGATGCTATTGGATGAATTAAAAGTGCAAGTGTTGCACATGAAATCACCAAAAAGCTACAGAATCAAGCACTGTGTGTATATCATATTACAACAAAATTGTAGTACACCCTCTTAGATTCAATATCCTCGACCCACAGGTAAAATACTTGCATAACCTCGTCATACACTATTGATGGTAACACAATACTTGCCAAGTGCTTCACTATCCTAAGATAACCATCAAAATGAGGGCTTGTTTGTACACATCATTCATTTACAAAAAAGCTATGACGATTTGGATAGATCTAGCACAAGGCTGAAAGCCCATCTGATCAATGACATGAATCTTAGCAAAAGATAGTACTCCCTTTGTTAACAGATCACGACATCTAGTTGGATCTCTCCAGTAAACTTGATCAAGTAATAGAAACATTCCTGGGGTAACTGATTTCTGATTTGAGTCATCCATGAGTGGCACAAAAATAGAAGGATTCATTCTTAAATGGGAAACTATTTCATCTTTGCATCTGTCCATTCTAGTCCAAAGAAATGAATATAGTCTTCCTATTTTAGAAATGAATGCTTTGAACATGCATTCATATTTTCTCCACTGAGAATGGAGACTAAGGGCATCTTTAACAAGAACCTATGTCCTAAATCAAATGTCTTCCACAAAATTTTTACTATCAACCCAACAATATTCACGAATATTTAAAACACATGAAGGCTCTATATTATTTCATTCCTTCCCATGCCAGGTCCTTTTAAACTTGCTAACTATATCACTTTTAATCATCTTGACTTGTCTAATCGGTTGCTTGGTATGGATAAGGATAGTTGTTCGGTATGGATAGAGAAGGTCGCGAAGGAGTACAAGGACATATTCACCTCTCCTGCAGGGGTACCTCTACACTGTTAGGTCAATCACTCCATCGATCTGACCCCGAGCGCATTCCTACCAAATGGGTCGATATATCGACGTTTTGTTATGGAGACCGCCTTCAAGTCCAAGGAGGGCATTTTTTATGGTTGGTCATGCCTTTCAAGTTGACGAATGCTCCATCAACCTTCATGAGATTGATGGATGACATTTTGCAACCTTTCACCAACTCATGATTCTTGGTGGTGTATTTGGATGACATCCTGATCTTCAACTAGAGTTACCCCTTATCCCCTTAACCCCTTGATATGCTAGGGGCCGGTTTCCTTGATAGTAACGGTGGTGTATTCATACTCCTTCTGAATAACCAATAAAGGGTCAAGGAAATTGACCAATATGTTGTCAAGTTTTATCTTATCCATCTCTGGGGTAAGCTGCTTTTCAGCTAACTCCACTGCTTTTGATCTCAATTTTGCCAATTGCTTCCTTCTCTCATATGATACCTGAGCCTTTGCCTTTCTCTTCCCTTCTAATTCCGTAATAGTGTCATAGTGATGCCAACCAACTTCTTTGGAAAGCCTTCCTAGCACACAATACTAGGTTATGAGGGTATCTCATTTTTTCCAATTGCTTCCTTCTCTAATATGATACCTGAGCCTTTGCCTTTCTCTTCCCTTCTAATTCTGTAAAAGTGTCATAGTGATGCCATCCAACTTCTTTGGAAAGCCTTCCTAGCACACAATACTAGGTTATGAGGGTATCATGTGTTTGTGGGTAATGCCATTATTACCATGTGTTTGTAGACTAATTAGTAAATTTTAATTAAATTTACTAATTTATAATTATTCAATTGATACATGATTAAAGACCCCTAATTAATCAATTGATATCTATGCCGACTGCGGTTTGAACTTGTGTAATTATCATGGTGGTGCACTGTCTCAACTACTAGACCAGACCACAGCCCAAAGGACATAATGAGCAGTGCATGTTACAACCTCAAATTCATAATTTCCCCCATCAAAGTGAAAAGGGTGAGCATATCTGGTAGGAAAGTCTCATGCCTCTCTGGTTAGGGAAAAGGAATCCATTATGTTCAGATGTTAGTCCTGAGAGCTGGCCAAAAAGGAATTTTCAGATCAATCAGAAGCTGGATAGGTGGACTCCGACTGTCCAATTGTTGAAATTGCAGAACAAAGGTCTTTTTAAACTTGCTAACTATATCACCTTTAATCATCTTGACTTGTCTAATCGGTTGCTCGGTATGGATAAGGATAGTTGCTCGGTTGTGTGCATGATTTTTCATTTTTGCTTTTTCACATTGGATTCTTGTGACTTGAAATATTTATGCTCTGCGTACAACCATGATGAATTTTTCTAATGTGGTTTGAGCTAGGTATAGAGAGTCATGTCCTACTGCAAAAAAAGTTTAATTGTTTAATATGTTACAATAATCTGATCAAATATTAGCCCATCAGATTCAATTTTGCTAGTGTGTAGTTCAAGATGTAGGAAACACAGGTGTTTATTTGCCTGGTTGTGGTAATTTTTTGGACTCCTTTTCAAATTCAGGACAATAAAATGTGACAAATTTTGCTATTGAAGCATACTGAGGAAAACACTAATACGGTAATACCTCCTCTACAAATGAAAAGCGATTCTTTAGCAAATTAGTGTCTACACTAAATCCTTGTACAAAAGATTCTTACTAAAGTGCCTGCTTGCACCTTATTATATGATATCTGCAACCAACCACCTTTCATCATCAATCCCAGATTGTATGGTTGTTGTTACATTGATTGCATGATCATGAGAGAAATTTTCAAATTCCATTCTAATAAGGCTTAGAAGCTAGAAAACTTGAAAGACAAATTCCTTAAAAATACTCTCTTACCTATTCATATTGCAGACCTTTTGCTTTAGATAGTATCTTCTGGCCTTACCCACGGCGAAATTTATTAAATCAATCATCTTTATAAATATGATGATCAAAATGAATCAATTAATTGTGAGACTATCATGCTGGGATACACCATGTTCAAACTCTTTGCCAGAAGAGCAGACAAATTCATCTCCATATGGGCATATAGGAATAAATTGCAGGTTTAAGGTTTAGTCATTGCAAATGGAATCACCGCACTTCTGACTATTTTTCAATCCTCCCAAATGCTATTGAGGAAGAAAAAGTAAGTATATTGTTGATCCATGGACACCTGTTAAGCCTTTCAGATAGTTGGAAGAAACCTACTATTTGAGAGGCTGAAGGTATACCTCTCCTATGCTTGGCGATCTCTATAATTACGACCCTATATGAGATTCAAATGATCATCTTTGGGGTCTATTATATACATTAACATAGTAGTCAAGCAAGGGTGTTGACTGCCTCACATTCTTTGGACTTCATATTTATGGATGAGAGTTTCTCATTTCAAAATCCATGGGTGGTAAAGGTGGAGGCCCTCTATGGGATTTCCATTTCACTATTTTTTGACAACACTGTCCTTATATTTCACGAATCCAAAAACAAAAGTACATTTTGAGCTCATTCTGGGATGAACATGGTTTTCAAGTCCACCTTGCAAACACAAAAGCATGTAAGTAATCTCTCCTTATTTTCAAGGATAGCAGGTAGAAATGGTGACATCCTAGTCTTTCCTTTGAATGCTATTATTTGGTTTATCTTTTAACTTGTTTTCGACATTTGTATCAATGTTGAATAGGATTGCAACATTAACAACCTTGGAGAGACGATGTTTCCAACTTCAGTTTTAGGATATTCAGGCTAAGTTTTGGTTTCTTGAAGTCTTTTCATAATACTTTGTTACACATGGCTTTCATTTTCTTCTTGCAGAATTTCTAGAAATGAATGGATAGCTTGTGGAATGTTGTAAACAAATTTAGTTTTATTACCATGCTCAAGAGAATTTATTAAGACTTTAATCAGTTAAACCCTTGGACCTACTGTAACCCTATATTGAGGCTTGGTTCTATTGAAGCCGCCATACTTTGGACCTCTTCATTGCAGTCTCAGGCCAGGGATATAGCTACAGGATTTGAAAATATTTTATGCGGTGAACATCTATTAAAATCTCAGATTATCTCCTATTTACTAATGCTTGGACAGAACTTTCGAATTAGCTAAGTCACCTATTTTTATTTATGAGCTCAGTGTTAAGTTACAAGACTGTGATAAGACTCAGTGACTTATGTTTCATATACCAATCTAGCTTGTAAAGCTCGGTCCTGTGGAATTGAGCTCAAGAACACCTCAGACTTACCTTTGTGGAAGTAGAGTGGTGATAACACATATGTGGAGTATATTCGAAGCGTAAATTAGTGCTTCCTTGGAGTTCAGATAGAACACATCTGTAGAAGTTTATACCAGTGTTTATTTGAAGCTCAGGTAAGACAGATTTGTGGAGAATTAAAGATTCAACTGTGGAGGGCTCGATGATATTGGAGGCATGAAAAATCAACAGTAAAACTTGAAGTGGTGACAACTGGAGGTTTATACAAGTTGAGATGAAGAGCGACATTAATATTACTTATTTGTATATGGAAAATATTACTTAAAACTAGCACATTTGGCGGATTTTTTTTTTAAATATTTTTAACCAAGATTGAATGTTATGTACTACATATAGAAATTTGGAGGGGAATGGAGCGTTCAGGTTGTACAATGTATTACTTCAGTCTTATGATTTATCAATGTTCTATTGGAAACTAAGTTGATTGCTGGTAGAGTTATGTTGCTTTATTCTGTTGTAAATTAAGTTGACCGCTGGTAGAGTGCTGCTGCATCGTACCTTTGAGGGTATCTCTATTTTCGGAGCATACAGGAGAATGCTACTGTTAATTCTAGAGGCCTCTGTTGAAGGCATTTTTATGTCATGTCCTAATCGGTACAGGTGCTTCCAAATTCACTCTGTTCTAAGCTTTGGGCTAAAGAATGATCAATGACATACTTAATGTTATTGAATAAGACTTACATGACTTTAAGAACGGTTTGATATCTTCATGGTAAAGAGGGTAATTTGTTCGGAGATTCTTATTATGTCATGCTTGAACAATGAAAAGCATTCAGAACAGAGAAAGTTGTATATTTCTTTGTATCCAATTTCCATTTGGATGGTACAAAAGATGGCACAGTTGGTGTAAATTGATGAATCAGTGTTTATCACTGGAGTTAAAATATTATGATTTTAGGCATTGAATGGCCCTGTTGGGCAAAGTAAATAGTTTCTCACACTAATAGCTTGCAACCTTTGATTCCTCTTCCTCTTTACCATTATGTTATGTGGGAGATTTTTGGCCAGATGTTGTCATTCTTCCGATTTTAACAATGCCATTGTTGAGAGAAATAGTGGCCATGCAGTCCAAGTGTTGGACCAAATATTTTTTGTCAGTAATAGTAGCCTTACAGCGTTTGGCTTGTTTAAAACTGGCGAGTCTTGACAAATGCCTGTCCTGGGCTCTTAATTCCTGAGAGCCCTCAATGTTATTTTTTTTTAATATTTTGACATTTTCTTCGGAAGACCGACGCCTCTATCGTCGGAAGAGCGACGTTATTTTTTTAAATATTTTGACATTTTCGTCGAAAAACCGACGCCTCGATCGTCGAAAGAGCGACGTTATTTTTTTAATATTTTTACTTTTTCATTGAAAGACCGATGCCTCGATCGTCGGAAGAATGACATTATTTTTTTTTTTTTTATATTTTTACTTTTTCGTCGGAAGACTGACGCCTCGATCATCGGAAGAGCGACGTTTTTTTTTAAATATTTTTAACTTTTTTGTCGGTAAAGCGACGTTACATAAGCGTTGGACGCACGACGTTCTAAACGTCGGATGATATTTCGTCGGAATTGCGACGGTTTGTAAAACGTCGGAATTAAACGTTGGAAGCCATAACGTCTGAATTGCGACGTTTTTTTGAAAACATGAAAAGTGTCGGAAGACCGACGGTTGGTGATCGTCGAAAGACCGACAGTTTTGGTTCGTCGGAAGACCGACGCTTATAAAACGTCGGAATAGCGACACTTTGCAAAATGTCGGAAAAAGTGTTGGTATTGCGACACTTTGGAAAAGCATCATAATTGTGACGTAATGGCTAACCACGTTTTGTCTGGCCTCAAACTGTTGCTCTTGCGACGACTATGTGTCGGAATAGCGACGAAGTGGTCGTCGGAAATTGGGCCAAATTTTCTAATGACTTGTTGTTTTCTTTCTGTAGGGGACCACAAGATATGTCCAAAACTCTGTCCAATCCTGGTCTTCCCTAGTAGCACAAACCATAATCATTAGTGCCATGAAATTATCTAAAAACCTGCTTCACTGTTGTCCAATGCTCCTTCCCTAGTTTTGACATAAACCTGCTCAATACTCCCACTGCATGTGTAATGTCTGGTCTAGTACAGACCATTACATACATCAGGCTACCCACATCACTTGCATATGGAACACAAGACATATCCTCCTCTTCTTCTTGTGTCCTGGGACACTGTTTAGAAAATATCTTTACACCTACAGGAATAGGAACCTTCACCGGTTTACTATCCTGCATATTGAACCTCTGCAATATTGTCTCGACATACTTCCTCTGGTTTAACCAGAGCTTCCTCTTTGTCTGATCTCTCTTAATTTCCATGTCCAAGATATAGTTTGCAGCACCAAGATCCTTCATGTCGAATTTGGAGAACAGTTGGGTCTTCAAATCCTGGATAATTTCTTTGTCATTTCCAATGAACAACATATCATCCACATACAAGACCAAATAAATAACACGATCACCAATTAATTTAAAATACACACAATGATCCTCTTTGCTTCTGGTGAAGCCAAGTCCCCATATATAGGTATCAAATTTCTGATACCACATCTTCGGTGACTGTTTTAACCCATACATAGATTTTTTTAACCTGCGTACCAGTACTTTCTTACCCTTCACCGTAAATCCTTCAGGTTGCTTCATGTAGATCTCCTCTTTGAGATCCCTGTGAAGAAATGTTGTCTTCACATCCATCGGTTCTACCCCAAAATCAAATGCAACATCAACAGATAAAAGTAATCTAATAGAAGTAACCTTGGAAACGGGATAAAAAAATCACCAAAATCAATTCCCGACACCTCGGAATAACCTTTTGCTACAAACTGAGATTTGTGTTTCTCCACCTTGCCTTCTACATTCATCTTCTTCTTAAACACCCATTTTATCCCGATGGGATTCCTTCCAGCCGACAACTCCACCAGATCCCATGCCTCATTTTTGTGCAAGGATGCCATTTCATCAACCATGGCCTCCTTCCAGAGTTTTCCATCCTTTGAATCCACTACCTCCTTGACAGTTCTGGGATCATCATTAGTGATAGTTAAAGCCAAATTTGAAAAGAAAGAAGATGGACTATACCTTTCTGGTTGTCTTCTTTCCCAAATTGATCTTCTCACAGCTGGAGTTTGTGGCTTTTCCTCTTCTGAATCTTGTTCTATTGTAGATTTTGATTCATCCTCCTTTAGATCAACTCTATCTTCTCAGGTTCCTTTGGTAGGACTTCATGTTTAACAACATCTTTCACCTCTCTAAACACCACATCTCGGATGTACACAATCTTCCTTGTTTATGGGTTCCAAATCTTGTAACCTTTTAAACCATCCTTATACCCAATAAAGATGCACCTTTCAGATTTATTATCAAACATGGTCCTTTTCTCCTTTGGAATATGCACATATGCATCATATCCAAATACCCTCAAATGTGAGAGAGAGGGTTTCTTATCAGTCCATACCTCATGTGGAGTCTTATCCTCCAACGCTGATGAAGGTGATATGTTAACCAGGTAACATATAGTCTCCATTGCCTATGCCCATAATTCATGTCCTACCTCGGTACCACTGAGCATGCTTCTTGCCTTTTCCATCATCGTTCCGTTCATTCTTTCTGCAACTCCATTTTTTTGAGGTCTATATGGAGTAGTCTTCTACCGTGCTATGCCACACTTCTTACAAAACTCGTCAAATTCCTTCTTGCAAAACTCTCCACCATTATCTGTCCTCAACACCTTTTATCTTCTTCTCTGAATGGTTTTCCACCAGAGCCTTTAATTCTTTAAATCCGTCAAAGACTTCAAATTTCTTCCTCAAGAAATGTATCCATGTATTCCTTGAGAAGTCATCAATGAATGAAACATAGTACACAAAATTTCCCATTGATGGAACCAACACAGGTCTAAACACATCATTGTGCACAAGCTCTAGTATCTTGTTCACCCTCTTAGCACTAGAAGGAAAACTCACCCGATTCTACTTCCCATTTACACAACATTCACAGAAATCGAAATCTAGAGAGTAATTAGACATACCTTCTACCATACCATTACCATGTAGTATTTGAAGGCCCTTCTTTCCAATATATCCAAGCCTTTGATGCCATAGCAAGGTCTTTTCTCCAGAGATCGCTAGGCTTTCCGCTCCACTTCCAGGACCCACAAAATTGTTGCACCCATCAATAACAGTGCTACCCTGAAGCTTGTACAGAGTTCTAATCCGAACTCCCCGCATTAATACTAGTGCTCCCCGAACCATCTTGCAGGTATCTTTATCGAACATTGTTTTTACACCTGCATCATCCATCTTGCTTACAAAAATCAGATTTATGGCCAAGGCAGGAATATGCAGAATACCAGGAAGTGTTCTAATCCTTCCACCTTGTAGCGTCAACTTGACTTTTCCATATCCAACAATTTTGGCCTTCCTATCATCCCCTAAGAAGACATCACCACCATCATACTTCTCATACTCACAGAACCGCTCCCTATGGGGAGTGAAGTGAAAGGATGCACTTGAGTCAATCAACCAAGCCTTGTGATCCACATGTGTATTTGAATAAGAAGCCAAATACACATCACCACCTTCATCTGAGGTGGTTTTTACCTCTGCAGAAGGAGCATCATCAGATCCCTTTCCTTTCTTAGGAGCTTTAAATTTGCAGTCCTTTTTATAGTGCCCTTCATTTCCGCATTTCCAGCACACCTTTACAAACATTCCTGGAGATTTAGATCTCCCACTCAAAAACTTATTTTTGTTTATGTTCTGGGACCTTCCTCGTACAAATAAGACATCTCCATTTTGGCCCTCCATATTTCTCCATCACATTTCCTCTAATAGCAAGGCTTAGACAATTTCATCAAAAATCAAGGTAGTTGTATTGCTACCTATTGCAATAACCAAACTGTCCCACGAATCTGGTAGAGAACATAATAAATTGATGCACTTATCTTCATATGAGATTTTAATATCAACAGATGACAATTGACTTACCACAGTATTGAAGGCGTTCAGATGCTCTGTCCCCGAGTCTCCATCCTTCAACCTCAAGTTATACAGCTTTTTTCGCAGGAACAATTTATTCACGAGAGACTTAGATTGGTACAAAGTCCCTAATTTCACCCACAAAGTCTTCGTTGGAGCTTCCCCAGATACATTCAACAATACTGAATCTAATATACACAACCGTATTGTGCTTTTTTCCTTTTGATCTAACTTTGTCCAATCTTCATCTGACATTGTCGTTGGTTTAGTACCCGGATCTACTGCGATCCATTGATCTTTATCCACAAATAGATCCTCCATCTTGAGCTTACACAACTCAAAACTCAGACCATTAAATTTCTCGATCTCTATTTTTTTCCACTGCTCGCCATCTTCTTTCACTGCAAGAATCGATCCCACAGATCTCCCACTGAACGGGGTCTACCACAGGCCCGAGCAAAAAATATCTCAGTAGCAAAGGCGTCCCCTTGAAGCCGAAACAAATTTGATACCAAATGTAGGTTTTAACCCTGTACAAAAATTATCTGCAAACAAATTCTTAGAGAAAAAAAATAAACAATAGCGGGAGCATAAAACATAAAACAGATATATACAGAGATTTTCCCCTAGATCCCAAATCGAGACTACCAGCTTGATTTTTCATTATATTCATTTTAGTGTTACAACACACATATATACATGTCGAAGCATTCATAAACCTCAATCCATTAACCCATTATTGGAACATAACCCTAGTTCCCTTGACCGGATCTACAAAATACCAGGGGTCGAAAACCATCATGCCCCAAAACCATGTGCAAACCATGCACAAAACCATAGGTGGAACCGCCCACCAAAAAATAAGGAAAAAAAAATCCAGGTGCGCTGCCCCAGACCCTGGATAGGGGCCTACCCGCCCTCCCGTGAACCCCCTGCGCGTGCAACTAATCGTGGAAAGAATATAACACATACCCAACAGACCTGTCAATTAGCGTTCTCTTCTGCACTTTTCCAGAGTTTGACTCAATGAGTCTGCCATGATTATATATAGAAATGGAGATAGAGGGCATCCTTGCCTCAACCCCCTGGAGCTTTGGAAAAATTCACTTGGCCTCCCATTGATCAATGGGGCAATCAATGGTCCTAAAATGCAAGCTCTAATTCAATTATCTCAGTTGAGAATCCAAAATTCTTAAGGATTGTTGATAACAAAGATAAGTTTACTCGATCAAAGGCATTAGCCATGTCCAATTTTATAAAAAATTCTTGCTCTTTCCTTAAAATAATTGAATGCGAGGCTTCTTGGACTATCAATACATTGTCTAGGATCTGCCTATTTGGCACAAATCCTCCCTGATTCTCTGTGATCAAATCATGAAGGAGAGGCTTTATTCGATTTGCAAGAATTTTTGTAATTATTATGTAAGAGGAATTACAAAGTGAAATTGGTCGAAATCGACTAAAGGTGGAGGGCCTTGCCTCTTTTGGAATTAGAGCAAGGAAAGAGGAATTAGTAAATCCACCCAACTTATTTTTCTTGAAAACATTCTTTATCATTCTTGTTAGGTCTTTCTTGATTATGTGCCAATTGTGCCTATAAAAAGCAATATAAAATCCATCTGAACCCGATGCTTTGTCTGGATGGAGACCCCAAAATTTAAATTTCTTTCTCTTCAACTTATTTAGTGAGATCAAGGTTGTAATCATCGCTTATTTTATTGGGTACATGCTATAGGAATGTCTCATAATCTGTAGTGGTTGAATTTGTTGTTAGAATATTTTTAAAGTGTTTGTATGCTTCATGTTTCAGCTCTTTTTGTCCTCTGATTTCCCTTTCTTCAACCTGGATGCTGTCAATATGATTTCTAGTTCTGCGCATTTTTGTTGAGTTGTGAAAGAACGTTGTGTTCTTATCTCCTACTTTCAACCAGAGGCTGCGAGATTTTAATCTCCAGAATTCTTCCTCTGCTCTATTCTCTCTGTAGATTTCCCAACAAAGTGATTTTTCCTGGAGTTGGTTTTCTTTAATTTCTTCCTGATTTTCCTTTGCTTCTTGAACTGTTTCCATTTTTTTAATTAATTCAACCTTTCTTTTTTTAGTTTCGTTGTGATTTTCCTTGGCCCAAATTTTCATTTCCTTCCTCTGTGTTTTTAATTTGGTCTCCCATACAAAATAAGGAGAACCTGTTATTTTTTGGGACCATACCTCTGCAATTTTTATTTTATTTTATTTCATCATTGTTATTCCATGACGAGTAGTATCGAAAAGGCATAGGACCCTAGTTTCCAATTGTTCCTAGTGAAATAACCATTGGCTTATGATCGGATGCTAAAGAGTGCAACCCTTGATACCACTGAACTGTAGTTTGTTAAGATGTTGTCCTAGACTAGAATGCGATCTAATATTTATTTTATATGTTGTTGCCAATTCTCTTATTACTCCATGTGTATTTTCCATTGTTGGGGTGATATCCAATAGGTTGAAGGATTCCATTATGGTTTCAATGGAGTGCATTGAAGGATCTGCTTGAAAATTTCCTCTGAATTTTTCTTCAACATTCAGGACTAAATTAAGATCCCCTCCAACTATAATACTCCTATTTTGAACCTGGTTTAATGTTTCTTTGAGAGAGTTCCAACATGATTCTTTCTCTCTGTAATGGTTTGGTGCATATATATTAACCATGCAATATTTCTCATCCGTGATTTTACTTCTCAAATATGTTCTAATCCAATGTTGCTCTCTTTTTTTATGGACTAATACCCATTTTTCTTTTCTCCATAGGGTGCAAATGCCTCTCAAGGCCCCTGTTGCTTGGAGATACATGCCCTCATAGTTTTTTATTTTTTGAATCATTTTCTCGGATTCTTGTGCATTTGATTTGGTCTCTTATAGCATGAGAATATATGGGTTTTCCATTACTAATAAGTCTTTGATTGCATTGATTTTCAATGGGGTCCCCATTCCTCAACACTTCCAGGAGACCATATTCATTATTTATTCTGGTTGGAGGCTGAGGGACCTTTCCCTCTTGTAGTATGGAGAGTTTTCTCCTTATTTCCTGAACTCTTTTTGAGGAAGGAGTCCATAGGTTGCTGGGTTCCCATTTCCATATCTTTTGCATGATCCCTAGTTAAGATTCGATGAAAGGAATGGGGGAGGGGGCTAAGGGGAAAAATGGGGGAGGGAGTGAGGAGAGGAGGGAGAGAATGATGAGGGGAGGGGAGAGGAGATGAGGGAGGAATAGGAGGATCTTCAAGAGGATCGAAGGGGTTGGAGTCAATAAGATTGGAGGAAGGGGGAGTGGGGGTAAAAGGAGTCAGCGAAGAAGAGATGGGAGCGGATTGAGAGGGAACCTAAGAGAGTGACGAGGAGAGAGATTGATGTTTATTTATTGATTTTTTCTTTTTCACTTGTTCCCATTTCGGGTCCTGAGCTTCTACTTCTTCATTTTCTTGTTTTTTTTAGCATCTATTTTCAAAATAACAGTATTCATGACATACCTTGCATTTAAAGGGGATTTGTTCGTAGTCCAACTGTTGGATATGTGTCCAACCGTCAACTTTGATCTTCACTACTTCCGAGAAGCCTTTTCCTAGGTTGACTTCAACAAAAATCTTCGCACACGCATGCATATTCTCCTTTGGCTCGCTTCTGTCAATATATTTTCCCACCGCATTCCCTATTGCTTTGACTGATTCATCTCCCCTACAAAGGAGAGGGAGATGAGGGAGACAGACCCAAATTGGAACATCACTTGGCACATCCAATTCAGGGTCAAAATCCGAAGTCCATCTGTTTAGGTAAAGTCCTGGTATCCATGAAGTATGGGCCATTTCTAAGATCAAATCTATGTCTTTCCCTTATTGTTATTGTTGTGCCCCATAGAAGCCCACTATCGTTATTGTTTTATCCTTACATTAATATTGTTATGTAGGCTCTAATTATATTGTGACCATTTAGACTCGTATATATACCAAGGAATTCTCGTCATTTGTATCATCTAAGAATTGTTCATTTATACATTGTAAAGGAGGTTTCCCCCTTGAAGAGGCTAATTTTCAAGTCATTGATATGTCTTTTCCTATGTTTTCTGATTTGGTTGCATAACACATAGCCTTCAAGGAAAGTGGTAGCTTGTTGAGCAAGGTGGTCGAGTGTTGCAAAACGAAGATTGGAGTCTCCTTCATGTTGGAGCCTCAGAACCCTTCAGCGAGACAAGGTGGTGCAAAGGCAAGTTGGAGTCTGTGCTAGCTGTTAAAGTATCTTTTCAATCAGAGCTAATAAACCCAAGGCATTGGAGCATCTTTTTTGTTGGAGTTGGTAAACTAAGGCATTGGAGTGTCCTTCCAGTTGAAGTTGATAAATTAGAGCATTGGAGCTTCCTTTTCAATTGGCGTTGATAAGAGCCTCCTTTCAGTTGTTGCTGGAAAATCTCAGAAGTTTGAGCTTCCCATTGATGTAATTTTTAGAAGACCTATATTAAAAAGCATTCAGTGATTTTTCTCCTAGAAGGATTCCCACTTAAAAATCTCATGTGTTGCCTTTGATGTTGTGCATTGTTGAATGATGTTGATAATTTATGTTTTAATCTAATGTTGATGATAATTAAGGGTCAGTGAGATTAAAATTAACTAATTAATTCGAAATATTAATTCACCCTCCACTCATTATATTCAACATAAATGATGTAATAATATATTTTATAATCTACTCTAAAGTGTTTGATGAAACATTTCAAGATACATTGTTGACATCATCCTTTCTTTTATTGAAAAAAAAATAGCTAACATTTTGGTGTACTTCCAAACTTTCATTCCCTTAGAGTTGAGCCTTTGTATTCACTACATACATAAACGAAAATAACATGTTCAGTGTGTAACTATGGAACAGATCTCTCGTAGTTTAAGTTGAGTGTGTGGCTCTCACAAATCCCTTAATTTTCAGTGCAATATTATATAATCTATTCTAAAAGTGTTTGATAATCATTTCAAAATACATTATTGACATCATCATTTTTTCTTTTATTGAAAAAAAAAACCAGCTATCCTTTTGTACTTCCAAACTTTCACACTGTTGGAGATGAGCCTTTGTATTCACTACATGCATTAAAAAAAATAGAGCATTCATCGAAAGAAATCAAATAACATATTCAGTATGCAACTATGGAACAAATCCCTTATTGTTAAAGTTGCAATGTTAGAGGTTGTTAAACATACATACCATCCCTCGTAGCTTTCAGTGCAGTATTGTAAGATGTTAAAACATATATTACAATAGCAAAAATGTTCATCGAAAGAAGTCAATTAGCATGTCCACTATGCAACTATGGAACAAATCCCTTGTAGTTCTAGTTGAGTTGTGACTTTAACAAATCCCTTAGTTTTCAGTGCAGTATTAGAAGTTGTTAAACATACATACCATCGCTCATAGCTTTCCATGCAGTATTGTAAGATCTTAAACATGTTTATTACAATAGCAAAAATGTCATCAACTTTCAGCGTGTTTTTTTTGCCACTAAATCTTTGTCTCCCATTATTATTTCACTAATTTTTCATATTGTGATCGGTTTATATGTAAATGGTGATGTATGGATTTGATTGAATGAAAATATATACACAATGAAAATAAACTTATTAATTTGCGATGAAAAGATGAAACCCAAAAATTCTTGAGCCCCGAATTTTAGTTTTAATATCATCTATCATATTGAATCATTAGTATTATTCTATTGAACAACTGTCTGACTGGGTACTTGGTACCACTACACAGGGCAAACTTTGCAGTATTGTAAGATGTTAAAACATATATTACAATAGCAAAAATGTTCATCGAAAGAAGTCAATTAGCATGTTCACTGTGCAACTATGGAACAAATCCCTTGTAGTTCAAGTTGAGTTGTGACTCTAACAAATCCCTGAGTTTTCAGTGCAGTATTAGAAGTTGTTAAACAAATATACCATCGCTCATAGCTTTCCGTGCAGTATTGTAAGATCTTAAACATGTATATTACAATAGCAAAAATGTCATCAATTTTTAGCGTGTTTTTTTTCCCTCTAAATCTTTGTCTCCCATTATTATTTCACTGTATTTTTCATATTGAGATTGGTTTATATGTAAATGGTGATGTATGGATTTGATTGAATGAAAATATATGCACAATGAATGTAAACTTATTAATCCGCGGAAAGATGAAACCCAAATATCCTTGAGCCCCGAATTTTAGTTTTCATATCATCTATCATATTGAATCTTTAGTATTATTATATTGAACAACTGTCTGACGGGGTACTTGGTACCACTACACAGGGCAAACTTTGGATGCTCAACACCTTTGTAATGGACAAACCTTCATATTTCTCGGATATGAGTGGGTACTTGGTACCACTACCCCGGGCAAACTTTGGATGCTCAACAACCTTTGTAATGGACAAAACTTCATATTTCTTGGGTACGAGTTCTTTGTATTGCACCATGCTTGACAATGTCAAATTTCACTTAAATTTTCTAGATTGACAATGTCAATTCTCACTTGAGGTTTCTAAATGTGCATTGCCCCATTGCACTGGGCTTTGAGAAATAACACCACCTAAAAATTTGACACGAGTTAACTGTAATTTTGAAATCAAATGATATTGTGTATGACTATTTAGACGTCATTAATTCATATTTACAAGTAAACTAATCTTGTAGTAAATGGGAACTCTTTCCAAACACAAATCCAATAAGAATCCCGTGGGCATTCTAGGACATTCTAGGCAGAAGCACAGTACTGCCATAATCCATGGCCTGTGCATAGTGAAATATTAGGATCTTACCTATTCTGATCTACACAAATTATTAAAAATATAATGTGTTTCTGATCAATGGGAATTCAAACTTTCTGCAATTTTGCGAGATTCCAACACAACTAGAACAATGTTCGCTACAAAATTAAATGGTTCCATAAAAAAGAATTAATAATTTTATGAGTATTCGGGGCGCGGAGCGAGCGGGAAGGTAATTTACAGCCCCGAAGAACCACCAGGGTATAGCTTCCTGTAGGGTGTAAGCAACAACAACAAATAATCCAGCTGAATTATAGGCGCTATAGAAAGGATTGGATATTGCAATGAGCAAATGGATAAAGAAAATTATGATTTTGGATAACTCAATGATTCATCAATACGACATCACGGAGCTCCTCTATTCTCCATCCAATTGTACACCGGATCTCCTTACAATGTTTAAAATTCGAAGAAATTACCTTTCATCATATTTTGAGGCACTTAAATAGTGAGGCAGATAAGCTTTCTCAGCTTGAGCAAGGAACCATTGAGGCACAAGATGGAGTAAGATTTGTAGCCCCAATCCCGTGAATTCAATATGGAGCCAAAGATTCAATCAACGTGGTCACTTCGATCGAAGCATAAGAACATTAGAACACTAGAGATAAATGTAAATGGCCAGGTGGAATTCCACTTCCATGGCTCTGTCCTCTCAAATGATCTTCCGCGTGGTTGGGGTGGATATTCCATGTTTCATTCCCCGCACAGAGGAGATTACAACTGGTACTTCCAGTCAGGAGAAAAGTTGCATATTAATGAGAATCAGACCCTTCGTGTGATGTTAAAGTTTTGTCTGCACTCCTCAGAAGCCGTGAACATTAATGAATTGGAGAATTCCCTGTGAAGATTTTCTATATGGTTGAGAATGATTGGATTTCTTGCTCGTGGCTAGAGTTAGTGACTCTTCTCGGGCCCATCACTGTTGGAGAGCGAATTCAATGTTAAATAGCAGTATATGCCCACCGAATTTCGAATACTCTGATGTCCTGGATCTTGCTGGAAATAGTGTGTAAATTAATTAAACAACACGTGGGATAGAAGGGCAATCTCAAAAGTAAGTAATAGGAGTACAATCTCATTTTTCAACTGCACAAATTCTGACAACAAAACAAAAAAAATCCATAGATTCAGTTAAACTTAAGTGACCATGTAAATGGTCCAGGTTATTTCGAATACTCTGATGTCAATACTTGGATCTTGCTAGAAATAGCGTGTAAATTAATTCAACAGCACGTGGGTGGGATGAAAGATGAATGACAATCTCTCTATTTTGCAGGTTCACATGTATTTTTTATTAAAGGTTGGTCAATTGACATTTGAGTAGAGAAATTCCGGGAAATATCCTCGAATACCCCTTGAATACCCTGTTGGAAATTCATGTTCAGGATATATTTGTAAAAACGGCTATCATCGTTATTGAGAAGCTTAAAAATAAAGTTTAATTCAATTTCAGGGTTCTTCGTGGCATAACTTCCTTGTCACAAAGTCATGCTGAAGGCCAGAATTTGATATTGATTTTCACCTTCCAGAATTTTTAGCTTTGCAAAGAAAGCAGATTATGGTTTGGGACGTCCAACAGGGCCGATCAAGCACAAACACGAATGGCTGTCACTGTTAGCAGACAATTATTATTTTGATTTCTTGTTACAGTCAAGATTCGCTGCAGATAAAACCAACACATCACACAACCCCTGGTTTGAATATCCTCGCTGAATGTTTCAAGAGGATCTAAAAGCTGTATGAATTAAAAAAAGGAACAAAATAATCATTACATTAGCACTCAACCATGGCAAGAGATATAAGTTCATCAAATAGAAGATACTGTTGTTCAGAATCCTCAGTGCTCATGTTTCACGGAATCTAAAAATTGTATCAATAAACATGTAGGAACAGGATAATCAACATTAGCACTCGAACAGTGGCAGGAAAGATAAGTCAATCAAATAGTAGACATTGTGTGTTGGGGAAAACAAGAAATGAGAAATTTGAAACTGAAAGAACTGAAGGATAAAAACCACTTGAAACTTTATTGATAAATTCTCCATGTCATTACAAGCCTCTCGGGCCATCTTATTAAACCTAGATACATTTCGTTACTCTAACTACATCTCGTTATTTTGTTATTTCAACTACCTAGGTAATTAGTAAATTTACAATATTTGTTGTCACATTTAACAAACTCCACCTTGACAACAAATTTCCTAATGTCCATTCATCATCTTTTCTGCAAGCCGAGAGAAGCAAGACACCATCTCAGCTTCTCTACTGTAACTGGCTTCGTGAATATATCTGCATGATTCTCCTGTGTGCGGACCTTCTTGAGAACTACTTTGCCGCCTTCGATTATATGTCTCACAAAGTGATACCTCACATCGATGTGCTTGGTCTTGCTGTGATAGGCTGGATTTGTAGCCAAATGAATAGCGCTCTGACTGTCACAAAACACATTCACTTTCTCCTGCGTCCTTCCAATCTCATCAAGCAGATCTTTTAACCAGATTGCCTCTTTGCAGGAATCTAAAGCAGCTATATACTCTGCTTCAGTAGTGGACAAAGCAACTGTCTCCTGAAGCTTTGACATCCAACTGATTACTCCACCTGCAAGAGTAAAAACATAACCTGTAGTAGACCTCCTTTTTTCCAAATCACCTGCATAATCAGCATCCACATATCCGCAGACTGTACCTTCACGACCATCAAAGCTGATGCAATGGTCACTTGTGCCTCTCAAATACCGAAGCACCCATTTCACTGCTCGCCAATGTTCTTCCCCTGGATTTGCCATGAACCTGCTGACAACTCCAACCGCATGTGAAATGTCAGGTCTTGTAGATACCATCGCATACATTAAGTTGCCTACCGCATTTGCATATGGTACACGAGACATATACTGCTTTTCTTCATTAGTTCTAGGACTCAAATCCGAAGAAAGCTTAAAATGGGAAGCTAATGGAATATTAACAGGTTTCACATTGTTCATATCGAACTTTTCAAGTATTTTCTCCACATACTTTTGTTGTGATAACCAAAGCTTACCATTCTTCCTATCTCTGTGTATCTCCATGCCCAAGATATGTTTTGCCGCTCCAAGATCCTTCATTTCAAACGTCCTAGACAGCTGAGCCTTTAACCTGTTGATTTCTTCCATGCTTTTGCTTGCAATAAGCATATCATCAACATACAACACCAAGATAATGAATATGCCATTGAAACTTTTGAAGTATACACAATGATCATACTCACTTCTGATAAAATTCTGGCTCATCATGAAGGAATCAAACTTCTTGTACCATTGCCTGGGTGACTACCTCAGGCCATACAATGATTTCCTGAGCTTGCAAACTAATCTTCTGCTGCGACCTTGTACAAAACCTTCCGGCTGATCCATATAAATCTCTTCATCCAAATCACCATGAAGAAAGGCTGTTTTAACATCTAACTGTTCTAACTCAAGGTCCAGTAAAGCAGTTAGTGCTAACACAGTACGAATAGAAACAAGTTTAACTACTGGTGAAAAGATCTCATGAAAGTCAATACCTTCAACCTGAGAATACCCTTTTGCAACCAATCTTGCCTTATACCTGTCGATACTTCCATCAACTTTTCTCTTCAACTTGAAGACCCATTTGCACCCAACAACGCTTCTCCCTTCAGGAAGTTCTACAAGATCCCAGGTTTTGTTTTTGGCTAAAGAGTCCATTTTTTCTTCCATAGCCTTTTTCCATACCTCGCTATCTGCATCATCAACTGCTTCCTGATAACAGGATGGTTCCCCATCTTCAGTAATCAATGCAAATGATGAAGCAGAGTCTTCATACCTTTTTGGTGTTCTTCTTTCCCTTGTAGACCTTCTTAGAGTGACTTGTTGCCGACTGGATTCTGGAACTTCTCCAATTTCCTCTGCTTCTCCACCTTTTTCAGAAGTCTCTCATTCCTTTCGACTTTCTGGAAAAGGTACAGTCTCCAATTGAATCTGCTGACCTGGCGATACCTGCTTCTGTTCAACTCTTTCAACATCTGATTTTAAAAGAGATGATTCATCAAATGTTACATCTCTACTAATGACTATTTTTCGTGAAGTAGGATCCCACAACCTATATCCCTTCACTGAATAATCATATCCAACAAAGACACAACATTTTGATTTTGGATCTAATTTTGAACGCTGATTTCTAGGAATAAGAACATAGGCATCACAACCAAAAATCTTCAAATGCGAATAATCACAAGACTGACCCGACCAAACTTCTTCAGGAATTTGACAGCCTATTGCAACCGAAGGTGACCTGTTAACTAAATAACAAGCAGTAGATACTGCTTCTGCCCACAACTCCTTTTGCAGATTAGCATTACTAATCATGCTTCTGGCTCTTTCCATAAGAGTCCGATTCATCCGTTCAGCAACACCATTCTGCTGAGGAGTATAAACAACAGTTTTATGTCTAACTATCCCTTCATCTTTACAAAATTGTTCAAATTCTAAAGAGGTAAATTCACCGCCATTGTCAGTTCTTAAACATTTGATTGATTTGCCTGTTTTCTTTTCCACCATTGTTTTAAATTGTTTAAACACATTAAACACATCAGCTTTCTTTTTCAACATATAGACCCAAACTTTTCTGGAGAAATCATCAATAAAAGTTAAAAAATACAAGGCACTTCCATAGGACACAGTAGGAGATGGTCCCCACAGATCAGAATGAATATAGTCCAAAATCTGCTTACTATTATGATTGCCAGACTTGAATCTTTGTTTACATTGTTTGCCAAACACACAATATTTACAAAAATCCAACTTCAAGGATTTCAAATTAGGAAGTAGCTTGCGATTCGTCAGTACTTGAAGACCTTTCGCGCTCATGTGACCCAACCGCTGATGCCATAGACGAGAACCTTCTTCTGCTTTATCTGACACGATCGCTGCTTCACTGACTTGAGTGCTTCCCTTGAGTCTGTACAGGTTTCCGACCTTTTCAGCGTTCATAACAACCAAGGCTCCTTTCGAGACTTTCAACACTCCATTCTGACCTGTAAACTTATAACCATTCGAATCCAAAACTCCCAAGGAAATCAAGTTTTTCTTTAGATTAGGTACATGCCTAACATCAGATAAGGTTTTAATTGTACCATCATACATTTTAATTCGCACATTTCCAATCCCAACAGTCTGACAAGATGCATTATTTCCCATGAAAACACAATTAACATCTACGGTCTCATATGATGAAAACCAATTCCGGTGCGGACTCATATGATGAGAAGCACCAGAGTCTAATAGCCAATAGTCAGCATCTTGTGAGATATTACATACAGGGAGTGCTTCAGCAATTAAAACCTCATCATCCATACTTGAATCGACCTGATTTGTTTCCTTGTTGTTTTCCGCCTCCTTCCGTTTCCAACAATCCTTTTTGAGATGTCCCGGTTTGTTGCAGTACCAGCATTTTGCTTTACTCTTCTTGCCGCCCTTTGACTTCGATCTGGAAGAACCTCTTGTCTTCTCCCCCCGTTCCTTTGACCAACCTCTAGCTACCATGGCTTCAGGTGCAAAAGTCTCAATGCTAGATTGTCTTCGTACCTCTTTAGATAAGAGAGCACCCACGACAGATTCAAAATTCAATGAATCGGCAGTGCTCAAATTGACTGAGGTCACAAAGTGATCCCATGACTCAGGCAAGGAACACAACAAGGTTATTGCCTTGTCTTCTTCCTCCATCTTTACTTCCATATCGGACAACTGACAAATAAGCGTATTAAAAACATTCAAGTGATCTGCAATTTTCGTACCCTCCTTCATCCGAAGGCTATACAGCTGTCTCTTTAAATAGATTCTGTTAGTCAAAGATTTTGTCATATAGAGAGTTTCCAATTTCTTCCACAACCCTGCGGTTGTACTCTCTCCAACAATATTGAAGAGTACTTCGTCTGCCAAACACAACCGAACGGTACTGAGAGCTCGGGCATCCAAGTCCTCCCAATCCGAGTTTGACATGCTTGCTGGTTTTCTAGTTACCCCCCGCCAAGTGCCTTGTGCAACCCTTGTTGCACAAGCAAATCCCTAACCTTCAGTTTCCGCGTTTGTCATTTTTGCCATTTCTCCCTCCTAATGGGTTTCAGATTTCTGTTCTTCTAAAATTTCCCCTCTTCTTCTAGGGTTTCAAGATTTCTCTTTCTACTTCTAGGGTTTCAAGGGTTTCGAATCTTTTCTTTCTCCTATATTTTCCTTTCACTTAATCAGTTCTTTTGAAAACAATATTTTTGTACAAAAAAACACTTTTTCTCAAGCTGAACCCCCCTTTTTTTTTTTAAAAATAAATGTTGTTCAAACCCTTTTCCACAACAAAGTTCAAACCCTTTTCAACAACAAAGTTCAAACCCTTTTTCCTTCAAAAAAACAATTTCAAAATTTTTTTTTCTACCTAAACAGTTCTGTAGAAAAAACCTGAACCCTCATTTTTTAAGAAATTCTGTTCTTAATTTCTTCAACTGGAAAAGAAACTCGATTTGTTCAATGCTAACACAGCCCAAAAATATGTTTTTCTCGAAATTCTACTCAAAAACCCTTTAAAAAGAAAACACAGATTTTTAAAGAACAACTTCCATTCCTATATTGAAGAAGTTGATTAAAAAAAAATTACCCGTCTACTATTCGGCAGCCCTTCCCTTTGTAACCGGCGGCTGGCAAACCTCTTCACCAGGCAAAGACTGACTCCCTTTTTCAAACTATCGACAGCATGTAATGGCTGGCTTCATCTCCGAACTCCAATCCCCTCAGACAGACAGCACGAGCTTCCGAATTCTCCCAGCGGCGGCTGCTTCTTTCTCCAGCGATCTCAGACAAGATCGGACTCCTCCCTTTCTCACAGCGAAGTCTCGACGGTACCCTCTGCTCGGTGGCTGCTCCTTTCCTCCAGCGGCAGCGTAGCAGTCGGCTTCCAAGATTTGTTGCTCTTCTCCTACAGCGCGTCTCTCTCACGGCTGTGCTTCGAACAGCGGACAGGCTTTCAACCTACAGCGCGTCCTCCAGGCCAATCCGGCTTTGATATCACTTGTTGAGGAAAACAAGAAATGAGAAATTTGAAACTGAAAGAACTGAAGGATAAAAACCACTTGAAACTTTATTGATAAATTCTCCGTGTCATTACAAGCCTCTCGGGCCATCTTATTAAACCTAGATACATTTTGTTACTCTAACTACATCTCGTTATTTTGTTATTTCAACTACCTAGGTAATTAGTAAATTTACAATATTTGTTGTCACATTTAACATTGCGCCCCGTGACACAAAAACCCATCTTGCAAGCCAAACACTTTCTTTTTCTGCCAACTCGTTGGAGAAAATTCCAAATGGCCATCAAATTTTAAGCTTGATATACAGCACAGTTACAGCATGTTAATTAAATCAACATTGTGAAACAAATTTCACAGCACAAGGGTGGAGGAATCTCAATGTCTGAGCATTTGCTTCTTCTATGGTGAACATGGTCCTTTTGGGGCCCCCAAATGCAGCTGTTGCATGTGTATGTCCCGCTCTATTTGATCTTCTGACTAGAAGGAATCGCTGATTTCTCCTTATGCACAAATTATTTCTTTCCATTATGGAGTAATCCACGCAGATGTTCATCACACTAGAAGTGGAATATAAGTGTAATTCAAACGCTACTCAAAAAAGGTGTCACGTACTTCAATATGAGTCTTATCAAATACTGGGAGTCCTGATGGAGCATACTTTGCTGTAATGTCGTAAAATGGCCCACAAGAAAAGGAAACCTGTCTTCCATGAAATGTCAATGCACCACACATTCACTTAAGAGGGCATTTTGCCACATCAAATGGCGCATCATACAACAGAATAGACCGTTTAGAAGAAAAAGGGGACATGTCATATCTTGAACAGAATAGACCGTTTAGAAGAAAAAGGGGACATGTCATATCTTGATGGATTCTTGTGGTTGTCTCATTCAAATAAGAAGCTACAGTCATATCCCCTATATCTGTACAGTCATATACTTCAATAAAATTCACCTGCTTCAAATAAGAAGCTACAGTCATATACTTCAATAAAATTCACCTGCTTCTGCCATTTAGGTTCGAATTGTTCTTTATGTTTAATTATTGTCCTTGAATCTTGACTTGTTTGACTGGTCATTGTATTCAGAAATGACCTCTGTCGCATGCCCCAAAAATGTTTTTCTTTGTTTAGAAGAAAAAGGAGACATGTCCTATCTTGATGGACCCTTTTAGCCATCTCATAAGAAGCTAAAGCCATATCCCCTATTACATCTGATGAGCATGATATGCCTTTTAGGTTGAATTGATTTTTGTGTCTAATTCTTGTCCTTCTTGATTCTTTCTCAAACACTTATTTTTAGTTTTCTCTCTAACTTGTTTAATCTTTCTGTTTAATTCTTGTCTTTGTTGATTCTTTCTCAAACTTTTATTTTTAGTTCTCTCTCTGAATTGTCTGATTGGGCGCAGCACTCAGAAGTGCTCTTCATCACATGTCCCAGGCACAGCACTCAGAAGTGCTCTTCATCATTCGCTTCGAAATCTCTTCTACATGTAACACCTTTGAAATTCAAAAAGTAAATGAAGTCAGTGCAATCATTTGAAAGGTTTCAAATAAAATGACAGATACTACAACAGAATCATTCTCACCACTTTTTATATCTCTTCCACAATTGAAGTAGTCTCAATGTTTTCGCATTTACGTAAGAAAACAAGCTCTACAATATATCCAAAGTTATATCAATTTGTGCCAAACTTTACCGAGTTTTTCAAAGCTATGCTAAAACATCATATACAACTATTTCTGTGCTTATGCACAGGAACCCTATTTATGCACATTTAAAAATGTATTCTCAATCAGATAAAAAAAGGGGTGAAACTTGAAGCGTCATCTGATTTTCTTGATAGAAGTTATTTTATACTATATACTGAAATCAATAGATGTCCTAGGAAACTGATATAGGCATATTTAAATATAGGATAACAAATGCGAAGGTACTTCTAGGAAAACATATTTCACATAAATAAACCCGTTCTTTCCTGAATCAAGGGATTCAGTACTACTATGGTGTAGTGTAGTTTTCTATGACCGTCTCTAATGTTTCCAACTTTTTTTCCGTCAGACTCTCAGTTCTTTACAAGTACTTGACCTCAGCCCACTTCAACAATTGCCTCTAGCATCTAGCATCAAAAAAACTTGTCTTCCCTCTATAAATTTAAAATATTCGTATTAGCCCCTCAAATAATAAAATCTCGAATCATTTTTTGCAGCATCTGTTTCTGGGAAGCTTTGGAGATTTAAAAGTCTAGCTTCACAGAAAAAACAAAGTCCGAGAAATCTGCATAGAACTTCCACTGGGAAACATGAAGCTGCTAGTGTGATTGCTCAACATCTGTAACAAAAATTCATTTCATTAAAAAGCTTGTGCTGTACAGTTAAAGTTTGTGCTGTATTGTTGAGTTTATCTCTGAATAATTACTTGAGCTGTTTCTTTGTTTATTTCCATGTAGATTTTAATTTCTATGGCTGTTACTCTAGTCTACCATTTTTGGATTTAAATTTTTAGGCAAAATTCTTCTTTCCTTCAACGCACCTCTTTCTCAGTTGCGATCATTATTTTCCAGGCAACACTGGATAGTTTCAGTATGTGCAACGACGGATTTTGCTAGGAGGGATGTCAATGATGATGACTATGTCCGCGCTCTTTCTCAGTTGCGATCATTATTTTCCAGGCAACACTGGATAGTTTCAGTATGTGCAACGAAGGATTTTGCTAGGAGGGATGTAAATGATGATGACTATGTTCATCCGAGGCAGCCTTCCCCTCATCAAGCAAAAGAGCAATGGTAGTTGCCCACCTGTAATATAAAGTCCCCCTAGTAGGCCTTGGCCGAAGCATGATATCCGATGTACCAACCAGATCAAAAACACATTTAGGGAGATCAATAATCCATTCTTGGCACGAATGAAGGTTCCTAGCAATTATTTAAAAACTCTTTCCAAAGGTATACTCTGTACTCTGTAAAGATATATCAAATAGATCCTAAAGACATTTAGGGAGATCAATAATCTAGCATTGTCACGAATGGAGTTTCCTAGAAATTATTTAAAAACCCTTCCAAAAGTATACTCTGTACTCTGTAAAGATATATCAAATACACAGTATACAGTAATCTAGTAGATGCCTGGATGATAGAGAAAACCAAGGCTCCAACCGGTGGAATCGAGAAGCAGAGCGATCAATGGCGGCCGAGAAACCCTGCATGGGATGGATCGGATCTGGCGTTATGGGACAAGCAATGTGCGGCCACTTTCTCTCGGCTGGTTATTCTGTCACAGTTTTCAACAGAACTCTGTCAAATACCCAAACCCTCAGCGAGAGAGGGGTTATTATAGCCGACAGCCCCAAATCTACTGCAGCTGAGACTGACATAGTCTTCACAATCGTGGGTTACCGGAAAGATGTCCAAGAAGAAAAAATGGAGTCCTGAAGGGTGTTAAACCTGGGCGCACGGTGGTTGATATGACCACAAGCGAACCCTCTCTGGCCCGTGAAATTTTTTATTATGCAAAGCAAAAGGGTTGTGAATCTGTGGATGCCCGGTGTCTGGTGGCGACAAGGGGGCTAAGGCAAGAACCCTGACAATCTTTGCAGGTGGGGAAGAAACCGTGGTGGAAAGGCTTACCCCCCTTTTTGAATGCAGGGGCGAGGTCACAAACATGGGGAGACAGGGGCTGGACTGGTCGAGGGTATGGTCTATGCCATATGTGGATGCCCGGTGTCTGGTGGCGACAAGGGGGCTAAGGCAAGAACCCTGACAATCTTTGCAGGTGTGGAAGAAACCGTGGTGGAAAGACTTACGCCCCTTTTTGAATGCAGGAGCAAGGTCACAAACATGGGGAGACAGTGGCTGGGCTGGTCGAGGGTATGGTTTATGCCCACAGGCGAGGTTGGTTGTGGAGATGTATATCAAGGCATATTCTACTGCCGCACCTAGGCCTTTGTCTCTGGATTTGTATGCCGATAGGATTCTCAAGAGGGATTTTGATCCTGGGTTCTTTGTGAATCATTTTGTTAAGGGTTTGGGCATCTGCCTCAGCGAGTGCCAACAGATGGGTCCTTTGCATCCGTGTCTTGCACTGGCTCAACAACTTTATGTGTCACTGAAGGCCCATGGTGAAGTTAATCTAGGCACCCAAGCTCTGGTTTTGGCTTTTGAACGCCTCAATTATGTGGGCGAGCCTTATATCCCAATCTATCGGCCCATAAATGCACCGAGAGACGAAATGGCCACCGTCAGATTAAAGTAATAAATGATCCTATGGTGGCCATTTCGTCTCTCGGTGCATTTATGGGCCGATAGACTGGGATATAAGGCTCGCCAATTATGTGCAGCTCCCCAAAATCGAACCGGATCAGATTGGAGACAACAAAACTGAAACAAACGTTCTGCAACAGGTAACCCCAACCTGCTTTCAAATTTTTATTAGACCCCCTGTTGGGAAAAATACATTAATTTGGGTACACGAAAGAGTATGTGATGCAACTAAAATAGAATATCAGGCAATCATTGGGATACCTAGTTCATCTACAATCCCTGATGTGTGGACGCAGAACGCTACGAGACAATTGGTCAATGAAGGATCACCTCATCAACTCAGGATCTACCATAACTCTCAATTTGCGTCTAAGAGGTGGATCTGCGGAACATGGTAAATTAAAAGGTTACGGGGGTATACATGATAGCAAATCCTCAAGACAAGAACACATAAATTCAGGTCCCTCCTACAAGAACATCCTTCAAGGCAAAAAAACTGCTACTTGTACACCTTAACAAACTGGCAACGCCCAAAGGCCCTACATAGTAGGGCAACTGAACCATACGCCAGAACTGATCATAGACTTGCCAAAAATAGATGATCATTGTATTACATATGAATCACAAGCCATTATATACCATTTCCACTGTTTTTGGCCTAAAACGGTGGAGCTCTTTCATTGGATTTTCACAAATTGATCTACAAACTGTGAAATTCATCTCTACTCCAAAGGGTTTTTCATTTTCAAATTTCCATCTTCAGAGGCCAGAGATATTATACTACAAGATGGACCGTGGTTCTCGGGATCCACTGACCTCTTCATCACCCCATGGTTTCCAGAATTTGATACAAACACCATGGTGTCTCTAGAATGTCGGTGTGGGTCAGGCTGCACAATCTTCCATTACACTTCTGGAATGAACGTGTCCTAGAAGGTATTGGGAACATCATTGGGCGATATATCAAAACAGATACACAACGATTGTAGGTGAGAATCTATACCTTCGAACGCATTTGTGTGGAAGTAGATCCTAGTAAAGGATTACCGGAATGCATCCAGCTGATACACAATCAACGAAATTGGACGCAACACCTAGATTACGAAAACATTGCTTTCAGATGCAGAATCTGCAAGCAGACTGGTCATTTACAAAACACATGTCCTAATGCCAAGAAAGAAAACAGAAAAAAGAAGGTTGGGAAACAGCCCAAGGGATGGCAATTTCCTCCATCTGGACTTGAGTAGGAAGTAGAAGAGGATGCGAACGAGCCCATTCCTAATGAGAACAATCAGACAGCAAATGAACCGGATGTACAAGGAAACAAATCTCATGATCCATTTGATCTACCAATTCCCCCGGAACAGCCTGCTATGATCCAGAGACTTCGGACAATTGTGGATATAAACGACATCATACTTCAGACAACTCAGATTCAGACAAGGACAATGGAATACCAGCAATAAAAAATCAGGACAAGGTGACTAGAGAAAGATGGAGAAGAAGAAAGGGAGAAAAGCTTAAATTTTCTCCTCAACCGTATTTTATTGTCTTATTTGAAATTTGATCACAAGTCATGACTCGCTGATGGACTCTCTTTCAGCGTATACAAAATGTAATTTTATTTGATTAAAAAAATTATGATTTTTTCCTGGAAAAAAAAAAAAAAGAAGAAGAAGAAGTAGATGCCTGGACATCCACCGATTAACTTTTTAGAATGTGAAAGCCAACCTTAAAGATATAATTTACAATAACATAACAGGCCAGTTTAGAGAAGGGAATATATGGGGTGATAGCAGATTTATAGATAATGAGTGTGACCACTTTGTCAATTGAATGATGGGCAACCAGATCCCAATCAGCAATGGAGCCGTAAGGATCAGTGGCGATGAGGGACCTGAACTCCAACAACGGTTGTTGCCATTATTTCGAGCGTTGCAGTGCCATGGTAAGGTGTAATATGGAGTATGTGAAAATCTATGTTACTGTTACAATCTTTGTTGACTGGCTAGCTCAGAATTCTCTTTTGGCTCTAGTTGAGAGGTTGGTTGGTTGTTTTGGGACGAAGACAGAGTAGGGAACATAAAATAGGAGGATGCTGGTTGTTTTGGGGTGGAAGGCAGAGTAGGGAACATAAAATAGGAGGCCGCTGGGAATATAATGTAGAAGGCTGAATGCAGTGGATGGCTACTGATGTTTTGGAATGCAGGCAGAATCACTATTACAAATGCTCAGGAGGATAAGTGAAGACTATTTGGATGTTCATAATTACAAGAGAAATTTCTCTCGGATTTGTAAATGACCAACTGGAATGCGTTTGGCTTGACTTAGAAGGAAATTCACATTTCTTGGGGTCGCCGGGTGAAGTTGGAATCAGTTCAAAAAATTTCTGGGTTTTTTGAGAGGAGTTTTCCAGCTAATTTTATTGAAATTTCCGGGAAATATTTGAGCCAGATTCGTACATTTTTATAGCAGGGGTATTGCTAGTTAGTTGGGCTTTTTGCATCTCATTGTGGTTTAATTTTGGCTTGGATTCGATTTAGGAGAGGACTTTCTGTATGCAATTTCAGATTGAACCGGACATTATTGAGGGCAGAACTTTTGTTTTCCGACCATGCGAGAAGTTTGGATTCCGCATTGGTAAGAGATGGTGGGCTCTCCCTGGATGTTTTGGCTGTCACTGTTGCCTCTCCAGATGACGACTGAGGTTTGAACTGGTTATTCCAGTGGATGGATTGTTCCACTGTTTATCGGCGAATTATTTCCGGCAAATTTCAAATTTTCTGGGGATCTATGACCATTAATGTGTGGTAGTTGGACGGGTGGGTATTCCGTCATAATAATCTGTACTCCCATTACAATGGCTCTGCCTTTCCACATCGGGATTATATTTCCTATTATTATAGTGGCCTTATTTGGATTTCTAGATCAGTGTTATTATGCCGGCAATCTGAGCAGATCGGATATATTTCACATTTGACATTCCCCGTGGTGGGACTGACCTTCGGAGATCCTTTTTTATATTGCTGCTGGTCCTACGTGGTGATCGGTTGTTTCCCTAGCTCCCTCTACTCTGCATACACATCAACATCTGCATGCTGACGAGGGTTCCCATGCACATCATACTAATATCTGGACGTCTATGATCATTATGGCGCGGTTGATGGTATATGGGACATCCATTTATGGTTGGATGGGCTGCTGACAATATTGGCTGTAATTCAGATTGCGGTGGATTCGCCCTATCTCGGTTGGGATTGCTGGTACTCTACACAATAGTACTTGGATTTGTAATCTGGGTTTTCCATTAAAATACCAACACACTGTTCTGTCCGGTATTATTTTACACATCATTCACCCCCTGGTGTGTTGGACCTTCTGAGTTTATCAACTTCATATGGCCTCATATTATAATATCGGTATGATATATTGACGGATCCCATGTGGAATATTGGTCGACCGTGATCCCTTTTCTTGGTGTACACATCATCCTATTTTTGCTGTCGAGGGGGGTTCATCCTTGCCTATCCTCTGACTCGTCGGTACAATTTTCCATGGCGGATGCCATGAGGGTTGCTGATCAGTCTGGTCAACAGGAATTCGAATTGGATGCTACTCTTATTGCACAGTCCATTTTTGTGCCTCCAGATTTTCATGTGCGACATCAGATAAATACTGTCGGGAGGAATGTGAAAGGGCCCAAAATTGGTTCGACCCGCAAAGACAGGCGCAAACAGAATAAGGATCAACTAGCTTGCTTCAACCCTGTTGTGGATATCAAAGAAGTGGTACTGGAACATGAGGATCTATGGGGGCGGGTCATTAGTCTGCAAAAACGAGCATTAATCGGGCGCTGGATGTTTGCCAATGGTCATGAGATAGACATGATGGAATGGGCAGAGAAAGTTTGGAGTCCCATTGTTGGATATGCTCCGAAGGTCAGCCTGCTCCTAAATAATTGGTATAGTATTCATCTTATGAACGAAAAAGATGTTGCCTTGATTGTTAACAAGCCATGGGTTCGTGGAAAGAGTTTCTTGCAACTTCTGCCCTGGTACCTCGGTTTTAACCCAATAATGGAGGCACCAAGGAATCGGTCGGTGTGGGTAAAGCTCCCGGGCCTTCCGTTGGAGTTCTGGACTGATAAAGCATTGAGGGCCATTGGATGCACGAAATACATTGACCCTAGTATGCTTGGTGCCTCTGACAAACGCATAGCCTGGATATTAGTCGAAGTGGTCTTCTCTGGTGACTTGCCCGGGGATGTTGACCTCGTTTGGGGTACGAGAAGACACAGGCAAAGGGTGGATTATTGGGGCATACCTTTCCGCTGTTTGGTTTGTCACAGCACTGGCCATTTGAAGGGCAATTGCCCCCGGCGGCATTGGGGACCCCGTAGGGGCGTTCAAAGCTCTGATGATGCAAATAGGGCGCTGACTTCAAATGAACAACGGAATGTCTTCCCATCAGGTATTTCTCCTCTTGCGGCTTCTGGTTTTGATTTATCTGCTAATGATAGTGCACAATGTGGGGAGTTATCTCCACAACACAAGGAGTTTATCCTGCCTGATGGATCTGGACAGCCGACGGCTCCTATTGAATCTAAAGACAACAATGTTTTTACTCCCTCGATGAATTCCGGCTCGTCCACGCATTTAGAATCCGAAGTAAACCTTGGATCGACTATCAAGACGAAGGACAATATGCCTTTTGTCCCTACTGCTCTTGCTGTCCACCATCAAACCTGCCCCAACTCGGCGCCATTATATACCTCCCGATCCATGCCACCCCTTGAATGTGCATCCCCTCCCCCCTCTCCTCCCCCTACACATAATATTGAGAATGTGGACTTATCGGACTCACCTAATGTCTCTACTGCTGTTGCTGACCACCATCAAACCTGCCCCACACCTGCCCCATTATATACCTCCCCGTCCATGCCTCCCCTTGATTGTGCATCCTCTCCCCCCTCTCCTCCCTCTCCACATATTGAGAATGTGGAATTATCGGACTCACCTATAAATTCTGTAGGATGTGACATTGAATCCATATTAAACAACCCGAACCTTGATTTGGCTGCCCTCACTATATTTGATAATATCCCTAGAAATCCTGATATTGTCATCTCGTCGGCCTCGGGTTGCAATATTACGATGAGGAAAAAAATGAAGTCTGCATCCAGAAACTTCAAAGGGAGGCCGAAAACAAAATCCCTTTTCCGGGATGAACTCCTTGACCTCAGGGAGGTTCCTATATTTTCAGCAGAGGATCTTAGGGTGCTCAACGCTGGTGACCCACCAGGGGTCTCCAATTGAATTTCATCCTCTCCTGCTCTGCTATGGATATTGATGGTTTTTTCATTTCGACATATCGCTTTCCCCATATGCAGATATGGTTGACCCTTCATTTCCGCTCTTTGATTTGGCAGGTTGGGGTTCACATCTACGTAGCTGGAATGTCCCCATGATGAGTATTTGTTTCTCATATTCTCTCCATGCTATTTTTGTTAATTTTTTCCTACTGGCAATTGGGAGGATCCTTTTATATTTTCTCAGCGATTCTTGCTTGATTATTAGTTTCATATGATTGGTATGTTATTGCCAGATCACAATATTTTCTGATTTTAGGGGTAATGTTGATTTTATATTCGGAAGTGTCTTACACAACACTTCTTATGTTGTATAATGTACTGTTTATATAATTATCATGATATAAAACAACGTTTTTTTTCTTTCTGATTAAAAAAAAAAAAAAAAAAAAAAAAGAAAAAAAAAAAAGAGGCCAGTGTTACCCAGATTGCCTTCTAGACTTCCTCACAACTTAGATATTGTAAATCACATCAAAAATTGCAATGAATGAGTGGAAGTAAAAGCCAATGTTGAAAAAATTGGAAGCAAAAAAAACAGTCTAAGAAAGCATTGTTTTGGAAAAATCAAAACATTAAAAGAAATTAAAAAAAAAATAATAAATCAACAAAATAATAAATAAATAAATTAAAAGAAAAAAGTTGATATATTCATTTATAAAAAAATTCAAACATATAAAGCAACAACAACATCAAATAAGCACATTGGCACATAAATATGGAGAAAGTATTGATATAAATATGTAGTGGATCCCAAATCAAAAATGATCCATCATATTCAATACGGAATTGTTAACTCTGATAATTCTCGAATCAAGGGCTCAAAAATAGAGAAAAACTGCAAAATGACACGACATATATAAATGTATCTCATCATAATGTAGTGGATGTTTAATGACAACCAAAACAAAACTCAAGTGCTCAAAAATAGAGAAAAAATGTAAAATGACATAACATATATAATTGTATCTCATCATAATGAGGTAGATGTTTAATGACAACCAAAACAAAACTAGCAGCTAGCTAATGCCCTCTCCCCCTTTTACGAAAAAAGATGGATTGTTTGTCTGCCCCTAACAGCAAAAGTCCCTAGCACTGCAACAAGTTTCTGATGGTGACTAGTGGGTGTAGAATTAGGCTCATGAGTCTCTCTAAAACGTGGTCCTGATACTACATGTTGACCCCTCAAGTGTCAACTACCTTATCAACAAAGTACAATTCAGAGTAGTAATTTTTTTCAAAGTCATCATTATCACTGCCACTTCTGGTTTTCAGTTCTAAACAAATTTTGCAGCACGGTGGGCCATTATGTAAAAATGATTCTAGTATGTCTGTAAAGCCATGTAACACACCTAGGTAGCCTATGATTTTTTTTCAGAGTTTCACTCTAGGGAGTTTTTTTTCGTTCGCTAATTATTTGTGTTTTTCAATTACAAATAATTAGTAGAGTTTTTCTCCCAAGCATGCCCCAAAAGTTAGAGTGGACCTCGATGGTGAGGTCTTAGGTGAGACTTAGTGTATAAAATCAATTGTAAATTATTATACTAGATCATCCGTAAGGTGTTGCAGAATTTCGAAGCGTCTAGAAGTCATATTTTATTGTCAAAATCCCCCTTCTGAAAAGGGATTTTTATTTCAGGTAAAGATGTGAAAAGTATTATCGATAGAGGTTTTAGGAAGTGAGTACTAAACATTATACCTCAACTGCTAAACTTTCTATCTACACATACCTTGACGGTGGAAAATTATGTATAAACCCCTATAGAGTCATTATTATTATTTTTTGGAAAAAACTGGCAAAATAATTAGCCAGAAATTAGTAAAAAAAATAAAAATGAGAGAATAAAATTTTCTCCAAGTGGAAAAATAATTAAAAAAAGAGAACAAATTCAAAATGGAGAAAAATCTCATTTCCAAGGCAAAAAATGTTGGAAAGTGTAACTAGGATCGGTCTTCATATTGACTATGTAATTGTGTATTTATGTAATGAAGAAGACAAAGATAATAAAATATATTTTTGGTATGTTTGCTTCATGGGTTTCATGAGCAAGGTTTTATTATAGGTCAACGGACTTCTTCTTGATGTCTATTAGGGATATGTCTTCTGGTCATAAATGTACAAATAAAATAGTCATGTTTATGAAGTATCAGGTCACACTTGTATGCCTCAAGACCTTGCCAATCAAGCTTGAAGTCATGGCTAGAATGATGCTACAGATCATCGTTGAAATACTCCTCTAGACAGCCTCCTTGTCGGCCTATAAAACAGTGATCAAGTCGGATATATAAACATATGACAAGTCGGCTCTATAACCATATGACAGGTTGACTTAATAACAGATAGGATCAACTATATATACCCCATATACTGCGCAGAAAAAGGAATAGATAAAAACTTGGATTCCTCTATGATTTGCGGACATAATTTCAGAAAAAGACAACAGTGAATTAAAGGACTTGTCCGACGCTGAAATGCAAGGAAAAGGGTAAGATCTCAGTGGTTATATAGATCAATAAAGTGTGAAGAGGAAGGATGTGTTCTAGTGCGGACATATATCTCAAGAAAAATGTGTGGGCCTTAATATATATACACTTATTTTTGGATATCTCTAGACTGTAATCATGAGACAGAATGCGAAGAGTATTAGGATAATTCTGATGTGAAAATTACCACAACAAAGAGTAGGTATCATCATTGTTTAAAATATATCTCTGTCCTGAAGAGATATAACACAAATCCGAAAGGTAGTAATAGTAACAATGTATCATAACATCAAGAAGGAATAAGGATCATTCCTAGAGCCAAGAAGCAAGAAGGAACCGAGATTTCCTAAAGTTACGAAGAGAAGAAGGATTGCTCAGTTAATAGACTAAGTTATCTAGTTCTGGTGCAGAAAGATGCAGAGCGGTGCAGGAAAGAAGGATCAACTCAAGGAGTCAATGAAGAAGAAGGTCTTGGAGACATACATAGGTCAAGGGTATGTGTCATGGTCATGGTACTTGTCATTTGAAAGTCTATAAGAAGATGGAGAGGTTTTGGCCCTGGCTTGAAATCTGTGTCTCTTGTGTTTTAGTAATTGTCTTGATGAAAGACTTAATAAGCTAAGAAGAGAAGACATAAGTAAAAGAAGTAAGCTCACAAGTAATTATCAAGAAGAGAATTGAATTAATCTATGCTCTACCCAATTCTCCACATAAAAGACAAACAAAAAATTCGTTGGGCCGGAAGGAAAATATCTTCTCAAGAAAAATCAAGCTTTTTTGGTCTAGGTGGTTATTTGAATGAATGAATTTCGAGAAAATTATTTTTAAAGATGTTCCAGTGGTCCATAACCACTCCAGGGTCAATGATTGGTCCATTCAGTGCATCAATCAAGGAGCTCTAATTTTCCTACGGATCTGTGCAGCAGTAATCAAGGGTTAGAATTATTTTGAAGAGGATCAAGCCAACTAGCTGTTTTTTTCCACTTGGAGGCTCTCACACTCTCATTCTATATAAGGAAGCTCTAAGCTCCTCATTGTATCATCATGTAAAATCTTGAGCTTTTAGTGAAGTGAAGCTCTACTATCCTTGTAGTATTTTTTTTCTGAGCAATAAAATAAAGTATTTGGGGCAAAGTTATGGTGTTATTCTTCAGTAATATAGTATAATCATTCTAATATCTTTTGCTCATGTCCTACTAGTGTTTTAACTTTGTTATTTTCGTTAGCTCTTGAAGTCCAATACACCCTTCGCCCTATTGTTGCTTCTTTGACACGCTGCCTTTACATATTTTTCCAATACGCACCCTTTGCAGACATCATCCCATTGTGTGCTCAGCTCTGAAACTCCGGTGATAGTCTTCTGGAGAATTTTTAATTCATGGGGCGTTAAAAATTCTCCAGAATACTGTCACCGGAGTGCCAGAGCTGAGCACAAAATGGAATGATGTCTGCAAAGGGTTCGTATTGGGAAAATATGCAAAAGCAGCATATCAAAGAAGCTACAATAGGGCGAAAGGTGTATTGGACTTGATACACTTAGATATTTGTGGACCAATGTCCACTAGAGCTCGTAGTGGTGTCAAGTACTTCATCACCTTTATTGATGACCATTCCAGGAAAACATGGATCTACTTTTTGAAGACCAAAGAAGAAGTCTTCAGTCGGTTTAAAGAGTTTAAGGCTCTGGTAAAAAATTAGACAAGAGCGGTGAGCGTGATTGGACAATGGTGGTGAATAAATAGATAAGGAATTCACTAGGTTAGATAAAAGAAGTTATCATAAGGGAGTGGACAACTCCTACAATCCAATGTGGGCGTGCGAAGGAAGCTGTAATTAAGGGCATGTTGTATGACGAAGACATGCCCAAATTTCGTGACTTTGAAGCTGTAATACGATTGTCTATGTTCGAACAAGACTCCTCACCTTGCATTGGAAAGATCACGCCGAAAAGTGTCTTAAGTGGTACAACCCTGAAGTGAGTCACTTTAGGATCTTCGACAATATAGCTTACTGCCATGTGCCCAGTGAGAAGAGGAAGAAGATGGAAATGACTGCGGAAAAGAGGTATCTAGTAGGATATAGTGAGAATGCAAAGGCATATCGTATTTACATTCCTGAGAGCAGGAAAGTCGTAGTGCGAAGGGATGTGAAATTCATGGAGGAGAGAGCCTTCAGAAGATCCCATGAGTTGCCTTGTGCTACGCAATCTGAGGAGGATCCGCTGGTTCAGCCTCAACAACCAACGGGAGAGAATTTAGTTGCCTCTCCAAGGCATGGGGATCCAAGGGACATGTCTCGCGAGGATTTGCAAGAGGGAGAGCTAGTAAATCTGCCCACCACCAGTGGAAGAACGAGCAAGGAGCTACGCCAAATTCTGAAAGATGCAGAAGACTTTGTCGGAGTTCCCAGAAATGAGAAGAGATAGCATAAGCAGCCTGAGAGGTATCAACACGAGGATTTGCGAGAGGGAGAGCTAGTAAATCCGCCCACCACTAGTGGAAGAACGAGCAAGGAGCTACGAAAAATTCTGAAAGATGCAAAAGACTTTGTCGGAATTCCTAGAAATGAGAAGAGACAGCGTAAGCAACCTGAGAGGTATCAAGCCTTGGTTGCCCAAGTCGGAGAACCTTCCAGTTTTCGAGGAGCAGCTCAGCACCAAGTGTGGGTAGATGCAATGGTGGAAGATTACAGTTCCATCATGATGAATGATGTCTAGAAAGTGGTCCCCAAACCTCAGGAGAGATCAATTGTAGGATGAAGGTGGATCTACAAGGTCAAGTATGCTGCAAATGGAAGCATCGAGAAATTTAAAGCCAGGTTTGTAGCTAAGGGGTATGCTCAGAAGGAAGGGATCGATTATGAAGAAACATTCTTGTGATGAATACACCTCTATCGGATCTGTGATATCCCTTGTTGCGCAGATGGGATGGGAGATTCACCAGATGGACGTCAAACGACATTCCTGAATGGGGTGATAGAGGAAGAGGTGTATATAGAACAACCAGAAGGCTTCGAAACGCATGATACGAAGACTCGTGTGCAGACTAAAGAAAGCATTATATGGACTGAAGCAAGCTCCTATAGCCTAGTATGGTTGAATTAACAACTACTTGCAAAAAATGGGATTCGTCAAGAGTGACGCAAATCCAAATCTCTACTATCTGAGGGTAGGGAGTGAGCATCTTATACTGGTTTTATATGTAGATGATATATTATTGACAAGATCATCGAGGCTCATCACAAACCGCAAGAAGAATTTGGCTGAGGAATTTGACATGAAGGATCTGGCGGATCATATTTTTGGGGTTGGATGTTTGCGTGAGGGGGAGATTTTTCTTGGTGAGGAAGATACTAAGGAGATTACGAAGAGATTTCGGATGGAGGATTGCGGACCCATGGCTTGACTCCAATGATCACCAATTGGAAGAAAATCGACATGTCCAAAGACGATGAGATTGATCCTACGTTTATGGGCGCTCATAGGATCGTTGATGTATCAGTAAAAACAATGGACATCGTTATGTTGTAAATACCCTTAGTCAATTCATGGTAGAACCTAAGAGGGCTCATTGGGCAGCAGCCAAGTATGCTCTCACGTACCTTCAAGGAACAATCGAGCTTGTATTGAAGTACACCGGTAGCAGTAATGTCAAATTGAGTGGGTTCACCGATGCAGATTGGGATGGGAGTTCATAAGATCAGAATAGTACCAATGGGTATTGTTTCAGTCTAGGATCAAGAATGACTTCTTGGTGCAGCAGGAAATAGAAGTTCGTGGCAGTGAGCTGAGCAGAGTCAAAATATATGGCAGCTAGCACAACTTCGTGTGAGGCCATATGGATTCGAAAACTGCTTGTGAACCTACTAAAGGAGAAAATGGAAGCAACCAATATTTTATGCGATAATCAGAGTTGCATCAAGCTCTCTGAAAATCTTGTGTTTCATGATTGGTCAAAGCATATTGACATCATGTGACACTTCATCAGGGATTGTGTACAACGTGGAGTTGTTCAGTTGTAGTACCCTCCAACAGGAGAACAGGTGGCAGACATTCTCACAAAAGCTCTAGGGAAGACTAAGTTTGTCTACTTCAAAGAGAATATGGGGATGATCAAGAAATTATTCCAGTAACAAGAGTGGATAGGATCAGGATTCAGAGGGAGTTGTAGTACAAATGCAGCAATGACAGTGGCAGTGTCAAGGGCAGCAGTACAAAGAGCAGCAGATGAGAGGTAGCGTCCAGAGATTAGCAATGCAGAGGGTGTTTCAAAAGCAGAGCATCATGCAACAGGCATATTGTTGGAACATTTTCCTCGCTAAGAGGGAGTGTTGATTTTTGTAACATCGGAAAGTGTCCCAAGTCTCAAACTTTGTAAGGAGGCTTGGACATCAATATTCAAAGAACCCAAACCGTTTGTGGAAATTCCACTCGTTTCATGACTTATTAAAATAATTAATTATTTTAATGGAGACCCTAAGTCTAAACTTAGGGAAATGAAATAATTAAAGGGTATTAATAAATTAGAGTGTGAATCTTCTAGAGAACAAAGATCAAGTCAAGTTTTAATCTTAGCCATTGATTAGACTTCTAATCTAGGTCGTTGGTTCACCAACGATAAGATTATAAAAGATGGCTTGAGGGTCATTTGGAAAACAAGTCGGGCATACACTCGTTACTCGAAGGAGATCAATTCTGAAGTAAGAGAATTCGATCTCAATGGGAGAGTTACAGAGCAGAGATTTGCAGAAGCAAAAGGATGGAGTCAACAGTGACTGAGATCGGCGACAAAGGGACACAGGAGGCAACTCTAGGCTGCAGTGCAATGAACCCACGCAGAGCCTACACAGACTTACGCAATCCAGTGCAGGGACTGCTAGCAAAGAAACATGCAGGCACAGGAGATAGCAGAGGTTGATCAGGGTGTCAAGGATTTGTCGAGAGGAGCCGAGAATTCTATCTCAGGTGTTTCAAATTTTATCTGCCAGTATATTCTTGTAAAGAAATCATTTGCTGAAGAATTTAATAAAACCTCATTTGTTGCACCAATTTTCCCGCATTGGGTTTTTTCAGGGACAATTGTCCAACAATAATTGTGTACATGTGATTGATTCTTGTTCTTAATTCTTGTCCTTATGTCCTTTACTGTTTACTCCTCTGCATATATGTTTGTGAAAGTTGCAGTAGTATTTATTTCGATATTTACTGGTAGATTTTTGTAAATAACTATTTAAAATAATAAGAGGAATAAATCTATCACTGCAACTGTATAATTTTCAAACTGAAATTTCACTCTCTTTTCAAGTTCAAAATTTTAACTTGTGTGTTTCTTTGAGCGTATTTTTTCAAGTACACTCCAATTGTGCTCACATTTCAAAGGGAGCTACAAGTTTTTTCAAGGATTTTGATAGTAATTTTTTGTAAGTTTGGTGCCCTTGCAGCATAGCTTCACCACTAAACATCTACAAAAAATAAGAATGAGAGCAAAATAAATTACATTTCATTAAAATGGAAAATGTAAAATAGAGAACACATAATTAAAATTTCAAATAAAACATAAGTGAATTTGAAAAAAATTATGTAATAAATTTTAAGTTTTAGTGACTTATGTGGCATCAAAGTGGTCCATCCACTAATAGAATCATCAAAGCCAAATACTCTAGTACCCCTCCCAATACATTTCTATCTCGCAATTTATTGTGTTTTGAACCTCAGCATCAAGTACCATCCTATAAAGACCTAAGTCACCTGACACATGGATTCGGGATTCGATGGATACGGGGATTTGAAAATCGGATTCGGGACACGGTGACCCCCGAAATAGGACACGTCCGGATACGTTATATATATATATATATATATATATATATATATATATATATATATATATATTAAAAAAACATATATATATATATTAAAAATTAGATATTTTTTACACAAATTCATTGATTCAAACATAGATTTAAGATCTTAGATACTCATACATGATACATTGATACATCATACAATTGTCAAATTGTCAATCATACATATTACAATTTACAAATTTACTCAGAGAGACAAGATAGTAAAGATATTGTAGTTTTCTCATTAAGTCATCAGAATCAAAATGTGTTACATAAGTACACTGCCAATGGCAAATAGAAATAGAAAATACAAAACAACTACAGTCTACAAGTCTACAAGACTACAAGCTTGAAGCTTCAATGAGTCATCAATCCTCATCATCATAATCAGCATCATTGTCCTCATCCTGATCATCATGCTCACCACTGCTCTCCTTTGCTGCATCCTCCTCCTTTGTCATCTCTGCATCTGCTGGTGTGGAGGATGACGCCTCTACTGTATCGGCATCATCAAATGTGACAGGCTCTAGTAATGGCGCGTTGAGATCCAAGTTGGCTAATGCCAACTCAACATTGTTGCCCAGACCCATATCATCGAGAAAGACATCCCACATCTTTGTCTTTCCCTTCAACCAGTCCTCTCTCTGCCTGTAGATGAGACGAAGGTTGGTGTGCACATACACCATTGTCTCTGCCCTGGACTGCTCAAGCCTGCTCTTCTTCACACTATACAAATTCCCATGTGTGCTCCAATTCCTCTCGCAACAAGATGATGAAGTCACTTGAGAGAGGAGCCTCATGGCTAACTGTTGTAGAGGAGGGTTTGTTGCCCCATGAGTTGCCCACCAAGAATAGGGCTTCTTAGCCTCCTGTCTCGAATCACATCATAGCCTGCAAATCGCCCAGTGCCAGTGGAAAACTCTGCAAAGGCATCCTCCACCTCATCAAGGGATGCCCTCTCCTGAAAAATCCTCCTGAATGCATCTTTCCTCCCCTATGAGATTTCACCATCCATGTGAGGAGGGAATCTACGAAAAGGTCCACCATTCAGCCACTCATGGCTATAGTATTTTGGATTCAAGGAGTGAGCCAAACAATGTAAAGGTGTGCAATTATTGTCCCATCTGCTGACAAGAATATCCTGTATGCTGGTGAAGAAGGCCTCTGTTGATGTCTCATACTCTGGGCACTGACTCTGTAAAACAATGGTCCTCATAGACTCAATCATGGAATCTCGATCCCTCATAAAAATCTCCTAGGATGGGTTGGTCTGTATTTGCAAATCGAAGCAAGAAAATGATAGGCTCCATGATCTGAATAACTAGATCTACCTTGTCCCACCAGATATCATCCAACACTGTGTCTTTCATTTTCTTTAAGGCTGCTTGATCCGTCTTTCTCCAAAAAGACCAAAACTCTGAAATAACCATGGCCCCAAGAGCGGTCTTGACCTCCCTCAACCTCTTCAACATGATGAATGAAGAGGCAAACCGCGTCTCCGTAATCTTCAACAATGATAGATTGGTGTACTCCTTGTAGATAGTGAGGGCATTTGTATGGTTTTGTACAAAGTTGCGGATATGCCGTGCATCCTCAATAATGGCTCCAATCCAAAGAACATCAGAGGAAATAGATTTCAGTGCCAAGTTCAATGAATGGACAATGCAAGGTATCCAAAATATTTGGGGATATTTTGCTTCCACAATCATGCCAGCAGCCTTGCAAACAGGTGCATTATCTATAATGATTTGCACACAAGAATTGACACCTACATCTTCAATAATTATAATAAATAACTCACCCATATATTGTGCATCCTTGTATTGTCCAAGTGCATCCACTGATTTCAAGAAAATTGGACCATTCAATGATGACACCATGAAGTTGACGAGTGGGTGGCGTGCTGAATCTATCCATCCATCATAAACAATGTTAACCCCAGATGTTGGCCATGCTGATTTAATAGGCTCAAGCATTTTGTCCACCTCTTTCTTTGCCTTTGTCAACAATGTGGTAATGAGCTTCTCTGACCCAAGAGGCACATACCCTGATGGAGCCCCATGGCTAAGAGCTCAACACATCTCAATAAATAGAGGTGACCGTGCAACATTAAAGGATATGAAGTTCTGATAGAAAAAAAATGCAATGGTGAGATCAAGCTCTTCCCTCTTCTCTTTTTGAAAAATCTTCTCCATTGGACCAACTATAGTTGTCTTTCTCTTTGCTGATTGTCCCCTACTAAAACTCTCAAAAGGGAACTTGTTGTTGCTTTTCCTTAAGAATGGAAGGGGGTCATCATTCTTGTTTTGTTTTGATTTTGATGCCACAGTTGCCACACCATCAAATTGCTCTTTCTCCAATTCTTTCCTCTGTGCCGATTCAATTGTTAAACAAGTTGCAATGCCACAACCTGGCAAAACCAACAAATGAGCTTTCACACGGAAATATGTGCAAGTGAAATGGGAGTTGTAAAAATTCCATTTCCATGAACAATTGCCTCCTCCCTTTGCCTTGTTGCCTGGCCCTGCCTCTCTTGTCACATATTTCCACAATGGGTATTTGGGGTCATGAGTTTGTTTTCTCTGCACATTTGAAGCTGTTGTTGCAACCCCACTTCCAATAGATGAAATACTTGCAGACCCTGATGAAACAAGGACAGGAAGGGCATCTCCAATGGGGACATTCTTCCCCTTTCTTTGCCCATGTCTTGCTGCCCTTGATTGAGCCATGAACATCGTAAAAAACAAACAAAAATGACCAAATATATAAAACATATACACATGCAAACACTAACAGCAAACTAAATGCAAAAACATAGAGGGACAGTGCACTTACCGGATGCTCAAATCTCTTTGAAAACTCCCTTTCTTTTTGCTAACCCTTGCTCCTTGCTCACTTCACAAACAAATAGTTGTGAGAAATAATGAAAGAAATCGGACTTTTATAACTCAACATCGCACTTTTTCACTGGTCAAATCTGGCTGTATGGGATTCGATCATATCCGTACAGGATATGATCGGGATTCGACGTATCCTGTACGGATACGATCGAATCCTGTGATTTGGGTACAAATCCGTACGTATTGCATCTGATACGATGGATTCGGGATTCGTGGGCCCCACCCAACGAATCTGATTTCTTAGATAAAGGCAAGTATGCAACACTTCCATCACCTCGCTATCAGGCAAGTATGCAACACTTCCATCACCTCGCTATCAAAATAAATGTTGCATTTATAAGAAAATGTGAGGTTGAAAAAAAAGTGTTGTTGCATGAATGGGTTGATGGAGCATCATGGTCTACCAACGATCAATCAAATCTCACAACATCGTGTCTATTAAACCCAGCAGTAGGTTTGCCCACATGATAAGATTTGATAATTTCTTTGGCCCTATCCATGGCCTCATACAAAGAGCCCATCGTAGGCTTGTCACCATCAACCAATCTCAAAAACTTTACTAAAGGTTCACTAATCAAGCACACTTCTTCAACTCCTCCCCAAAAGTGATCAATGTACACCAATTTAGTAATGGATAGGTCGTCATTTCTCCTGCTATATCTACATGCATGCCACTCATCATAAACAAACATTTGATTCAACTCAAAATGGCATTGAAGGAAACACTAAAGAGTAAGGAAGTTGGTTGCAAAGATTGTAATTGCAAGATGCCACAACTCCCTATTTTTGGTTCATGAGGCTAAGAACGAAAACATGGTTATATATGAACTTGGGGATGCTCCTAGCCTAATCAATCACCTCCTTGATAAAGGAAAAGTTTTACCATATCCTCAAATTCTCAAACCAATACAATGTGCAATGCATGGAGTCCAAAAACATGAACAATGTTTGTCCATAAGCATCCTACCAACATCCACATAATTAGTTGTATTATCAGTTATGATTGCACCACATTGGGCAAATCGACCTCCCAAAGGAACCCATCCAACAACTCACATAGCAGCGTTGCATCTTTTAGATGTGCAGATGCATCCACTGAGTTCATAAACATAGTACCCCTGGGACAATGTGCTAAGAAATTTAGAAGGGTCTTAACCTTCCTATTTGTAAACCAACGTGATTGTGCATCCAGTGACCCTCCCATGACTACTACTCCATTAACCTAGAGATGATGTATTTCTTATACTTGAAGAATCAGACCCTACAACTTGTAGTGTTTTTATACCTTGGTCCAATAACAACAATGACATCAGACATCAACTACCAAAATGGATTGCTTTTTGTGATGCCGAGAGATAATTCACTCCAGAAAAAACAACTCCCCATAACCTTATTTGCTTCTTGCTTCTCGTTTTTTTATCATTGAATTGATGGAAGGTTGTGCTCCAACTCTAATTCATGGGACAAAAAAAGATTAGGCAATTTCAGCAAGTGTAGTTGTGGAGCCCCTCTCGCTAACCTCAGTGGTAGATAGCCCTAAAGCTCTAACTGCGTGCTCGGCCTTATTTGCAGTTGCCTCTAGTCTCTTTATTTCATTTGGCATTAATTGCATAATGTACAACTCTCATAATCTTTGGGCTAGATTATTTGCAAATCAGAACTCCTCTTCCAAGGATTCTAGCTAGATGGAATTTCAACCTAAAATCCCCTCTCCTATCATGTACTGGTCACATAATTTGCAATGTAGTTTTTGTGTCCAAAGCCTTTGGCATATTTGCAATGGAAGTGGACAACTTCAAAATTCAAACATAAGGCACAACAAATACAAGAAAATGACATTAAATCCCCACTAAAAAAAATAACAACCTATTGATTTAATAAATTAAATATCAAAGATTTGTAAAAATATATTGAACCATTCGCAAATAAAAATGGCAATAGGAGGGTGGAAAACAAAATAATTCAAGTTAGTTGTCCCATTTCTATTAAAAAAAAACCTTACATTGTTCTATGGGCACAAAAAAATCATGACAAAATGTTAAGAAATAGTGGCAAAATATAGGAAAGCAACGAGGCAAATGAAAATCTATGAAAAAATTATGGAAAAAAAGCATTAAGATAGTGGGGCTCAGATATGTACCTATCAATGGAAACTCCACATTTTTGGAAAATGAAGCTCGCCCCTAGCAAAAAACTTCAAAGTAGTTTATCGAGCCCGCGTTTTAACCCGGAAACCTTGCCCATTGGAAAACTTCGCTGCCCGAATTCTAAGTCATTTTCAGGTCGCAAAGTGCCTCGGGATCACGACATGACCCCACTGTGGTCAGAGCTGGAAGGCGGCGGTGGCGACGGGTTGGTGGGTGACGGATGTAGCATTCAACTGGCATTCAACGTGATTAATGCATGCGATGGAATGGACGGTTTTAGATTCAAAACAGTCCCATTCGCGCCAGAGCTGGTTTCAAAAAATCTGTATCGTTTGAATTGGCAGACAGAGCTTTTGCAATAACGCAGATGGCGTTGAAGGATGGAAGCCAGGGCAGTTCCCATAGAAGTGTTGAGTGCTCTCAGTGCAATGCAACCTTCCAAGTCTCCTTAATCTCCTTAAGGCGCTTGATTTAAGTAGTCTCTCAGTGCAATGCTTACATATGTATTCTTTGTTTCTTTACACGGAGCTTTTAAACAAATTCTTTACGGGGTAAGCCGAATTGTTGTTTCATTCGGCCTTGGATTTATTGATATTTTGTTTTGTAATCGAGCTTAAATGCGGATTTCATCAAATGATCTCTTTCAATGGATGTAGGATTTGAAAAACTAATTTCACCCGTTGTTAATTACTGATTCGAGGTGGAGTTCTATGCAGACGCAGGGACTTTAAATTCTTATGTTTTCTTACAGTAGTATGATCTAATTGTTTCCACATCTGCTATATCTATGAAACTTAACTGGTATTAATACATTTCAAATCTTTCAAGACGCTCGATACACAAATCTCCGGCTGCTCGGTGGAGTTCGCTCAGAGATTGGAGCTTTCAGCGTGAGCAATCCTCTTCGAGGTAGTCATAGATACCGGTGTGAAATTGGCAGTTGTGGTGAAAGTAATTGGTCGTACTGGATCAAGAGGTCAAGTTACATAGGTCCGAGTAAAATTTTTGGATGATCAGAATCAACTGATCATGAGGAATGTACTGCAGTTATTGACAAAGATTTGTATGTCTACAGAGATTGATTTTCTTACAATATCAATTATCAGAGTAAAACTTTAGATGTTTCTAATCCAACTTTTCTCGTTTCCAAGGGTAGAAATTAGAATTCATTCACAATCAGATCTTCAAATTGTTGTTAGTATTCATTGATTATTTCATAGGTGCCTGTGCGATCACATACTCTGCTTCTTAGTCATTTTGGCAATCCTATCAATGGCATCACACTATACCTGAACCAAGATAATTATGCTATTCCAAAGCCTAGAAAAGAAATATTGATACCATTGAATACATAAACTTACAGGACGATTATCAAGGATGGGAATGACTCGTTCAAAACAATAACCTGGTTAAAAACTAAAAATGCACAGTTATACAAATATGTCATCTCATCGTTCACAGACATTCGGTGCTACATCTACATCGGAAAATTCAAGTAAATTAGCGCCGACATTGAGGAGATTTGACCCTGTACTAACAAGGTACTTAGTAACAAGAACTTGACCAATTTAGCTAACTCTTAAAAGCTTCTCAAAAACATAATTATTATAAACCATCATCACCAAAATACTAAGTTATAAATTTAGATAATCTGAGACTATGTTTAATGCAGATCCGGGCATCCAACAAATATGGAGCAAGGATCAACTATAAGATAAACCTTTAACTTAAGTAACTGTGCAGCTCCTTCTCTGGAGTTCCTGTAATCCTAAGACCTTCATGTCATCCAGGGAGATATGTAATTATGCCATAAGCCTCATGAGGTTGTGCCTTCTACTTATTGATATTATCATGTGGCCACATTTCCCTAACTACAGGGATTCTCAATAGATAAGAAGCACTTGACTGAGAATGGGCACAACTAAACAAACATGAGCCTATTCCAACAAATCAAACACATAAACTATCCCTAAGCCAGTCAGCCAATTAGGGAACCAATTGCCTTTACCATAGCTCTTATTTCTACAATTGGGATAGATTGATTATTACTAGAGAGGGGGGAGGGCATCGTCGATACCAGTAATATTTGAGGAAAGTAAGAGTTTCAGGTTCGGCATTAGAGTCTGCCTTTTTCTATATTGGATGGGGGTACCATGTTTGTAGCCTTGGAGGTTTTGAAGGGCGAAAAGACTTTGAAAATTTAAATTAATGAAATTTATACTCTCTTTTGGTAAGATTTAGACAATTGACCTATTTATCTGTTTATTGCCTTTTTATTTACCAAGTGGCAACACGTTCCTTTGTTTAGTGCAGCACACATTCTAATAGTCACAGCTAGCAATTCAAGTGACTAACAATCACTATATTAACACTCATATTTTTCACTTGTTGCTTATAGTCCTTGGCTCGATATGCATGTCAGTTCCACAAACATAAATACTGATTTATGGTGGATTCACTAACATTGCAATTCAATTTCAGCTTACACATGTATCGATTTTGGTGCAAAATGGCCTCAGTTCTGCCAAGGCTCTTGAAGCTGAAATTTTCTTTTAAGTTCAGAAAGTCTGGCATCAATAGGTAATTTGCTCATAGTTTTAGTGTATTGTTGCCTGTCTTTATTGAATAATAAATGGCAAATTCCCTTGGCAAGAGGGAGGACACAGTGAATTGATCCAGAGTCTAGCTTCATCCCGTAATCAGATGTTAGTCTTGCTTGCCAAAGGAGTATTGCCCTACACCTGCCCTATGCAATGCCATTAAACCTGCCATAATTATCAGTAATGGATGTAAATGAGGGACTACGTATCCTCATTGGAAAAATAATAAGTGTGTTTTTCCATTCTTTAGCTAATTACATTATCTTATCCTACTGTAGCATTTATTAGATTTGGATGAATTCAGATAGTAAGATTTGTTGATCATACAATTTTTTCATTGAAGTTCCTTTGAATTTTTTTTGTTGGCATGTGTCTGGGCTTCCCATCTCCTTCTGAGAAACGGGCACACCGTCTTAAGTCATCCTCGGTGCACCACACATTATAGGTTATGCCTGCTTCAATCAAAAGACCATGTCTTGCGTGTAACAGGAGGTCATATGGTAATTCTCAAGCTTTAGTTTCAAATGGCTTTAATATGCTAAAATGTGGATTTCTTCATTTTGGTTGACTTCCATTAATCTTAGTTCATGCTTAAAAGGCTAATTTGCTTCAAATGAGTTGTTACCAAACCGGACAAGTTATAGAAAATTCAGAGCTCTGATCGGATTTGCTAGACACCCAAATGTTGTTTTGTAAAGAAACTTGGGCTTAGGTAAAGATTATTTCACAAGCCATCCAGTAATGCAGGTAGGGATTGTGTATGGGGTATCTTACACATGTCTTCTCAAGGTTTTTAACTAGGTGGGAAGTGGATTTTTTCATATGAAATTATTAGATTCAATGCAGATTGATGAGTGAACTGTATATGGAGATCATATTTATACGAGTTCTCAGATGTAAATATTGTTACAGTCACTGTGATACCAATCCTTATTGCAATGGTGTGGCTTAGGTTGGTGTTCTGTTTACTATGCACGTTCAATGGAACGGATATTGCTGGATCGATTATGCAAGGTATTGAATTAGGGTTGTAGGATCATAAATGAATTTGCAGAATGACCAAAGCTATCATATGGCTTAGAAGTTTCCTTTGGACTGAAGAAACAGTGTAGACAGTGCCATCAATGCCTTCCTTCTCCTAAGTTTCCATGGATTGAAGAAAGAGGGTAGACAATCCCATCAATGCATTCCTTCTCATAGAGATGAGAACAAGGAGAAGGTTAGATGTACTTATAAGTAGCTTATGATTATCTAATTTCATCGTGTCTAGTTACTCTCTCTGTTATGTTTTGATTCTTTAATGATCCGAGATAAAGTAGAGATTAAACAACAATAGGACTAAGAAGATTTAAAAATTGAGTTGAAAACATCTTATTTGCACAAATTCAAATAACAATTATTATTATTATTATTATTATTATTATTTAATATTATAAATTAAAAGTTGAATTGAAGACATATGGTTTGCTCAAATTCAAACAACTAACCTACCTCACCTCTTTGTTGTTTGTGGCGTGTACTTGTGAAGTAGATGAGAGGTTTTTTTTGTTTGTTGGTGTGTACTTGAAGCAGATGAGAGTATTCCCTTTCAGCATAAAATACTTTGTGCCAGAAGACAATTATCTCTAAGTGCTTGGAGTGTATACAAACCAGTTGCTATCCAACGCTATACAACACTATATGAATGTTCAATCACCAATACTCGACCTAAATCATGTTGTATTTATTTAATTCAATTGAACAGTTTGGTGCTAGGTCCAACATCTTTATTTAATGTCATAATCCAGATAAATCTAATTGGTAGAAATGAATTGCCAATAAAGAGTGACAGTAATATTCAATTCACGTTAATATAAAAAATGAATGAGAAGATATCCTAAAACAACAATGATTGTGCAGTCTAACAGAAATTGTAGTCCACAACTAAATTTCCAACATCTTTATTTAATGTCATAATCCAGATAAATCTAACTGGTAGAAATGAATTGCCAAGAAAGAGTGACAGTAATATTCAATTCACGTTAAGATAAAAAATGAATGATAAGATATCCTATATCCTAAAACAACAGAGCAGTTGAGAAAACTGAGACAGTATCCACTGTGATTTGCATCTTATTAGTTCATAAGCAATTCACCTGCTGGAAAAAGGTTCTTTATATCTGCATTTGTGATATGTGGCATGATGTTCAGATTCACACGCTGATCTTAATATCGATTCATATGTTGCTTAGGAACAACAACATCGATTGATATGTGGCATGATGTTCAGATTCACATGCTGATCTTAATATCGATTCATATTCACTTTATATATTAAAAAAAAAAATTACAGCAATATCTGGTGGAGACCTGCCTTTGAGGAAACCAAGGGGATACCAAATTGTTTGTCCAAGGAGTCTACACAAACTATCGTATCTGCTGATATACATTAAAAAACAGCATTCTAAAAGACCATCCCATATCTATGCGTGCCAACTACTAGAAAAAAGAAGATAAACCAGGCTTCAAATTATGGGTGACAAGTCTTTGGGATCATTAGGGCTGCTCCATTGGCTCCTTTTGCTCCCACTGTTCACCTTATTTATACATGGAAGGTCTCAAGTTCTCCTCAAGGACAATGGGATTTGCTTGTGTTCCCTCTCAGCACTAGAAGCTTGCTGTTTGGTATTTAATCTCATCTTCGTCAGTGACCTAAGAGACCTTTATACCTGTTCCAAAAACTTTTGCAGACTGCTTCAAAGATCCTAATTGTATGGAGAAAACCTATCATGTAGAGACAATAAGACAGAGATTAGAACAAAAGTTATGACTAGCATATTGTGAAACTACTCTTTTCTTATATCAAATTACCTCTCAGAAAAAAAATTCAATCATAATAAGAATGAATTCAAGACATTGATCCCTCTACATAATGGTTAAAACTTAAAACCCAATGCCCATGCACAGATATACAATCCTCCAATCTACTAGCAATAGAACCATCGCTAATGAATCGACAATAAACATTAAAATCCCTATGAAAGATTGAATACACAATTAGTCATCCTTCACAAAGGCAAATTATATTTTGCTCCCATCATAGGATATTTGCTCATAGGGAAAATTATATACAATTTGTGTTGAATTTGGCTCTCATATTGTAATTGAGGTCCCTCTTTCAAGACACCAGTACAATAAACAAGGGAATTGCATTCACATTGGACATGTACAATGGACACTAGACATGATTAGCACAAAAATATCTCATTTCTTAGCATGTTCAACTTCACCAAGTGAACCGTGTAAATTTCAATTTCAAACATGATTCCAACCTCATTCATTTTCATGGATACAATCTGATTCAATGACCCCACAACATAACAATCATTCTTGAGTGAAAGGAAACTATCAAGTTATCAACTATAGTAAGCAAGC